>JAWZYV010011650.1:0-600000 GCA_038373885.1 Cheiracanthium punctorium
AATGTAGTGAAAAATGATAGAAATAAAGAAAATAATACGAAAATGAAATAAAAATTAACTAACTAACCGAACGTAACAAACAAAGGGAAAATCTGGAGGAGATACCGCAAAATATGGCCCAGTGTGCACATTGAAAATGTGCGAACGGTATGATACCAGCAGTGCCGTACTTCATTTTAGCTGTCTCCGCTTCTGATCTCCGGTTCAGAAAAGAAATTTTCCGTTCTCACGTGTGATTGATTTAAGACTGTGCTGTAGTAGCCTACGACCGCAGTGCGTCAGCTATAATAAGCGTATTTAATAATAGCGGGGGGAGGGGGGAGAGAGTAAAACTCACGTTTTAAATTCACAAAAATCTAGAAGTGTACTTAATATTCATTTTAAATTTAATTTGTTAATGTGTTTATTCTTTAGTTTTTCCTTTGGGGGTTCACGTGCTCATGGGCTCAAATGGAGGAGCCGCCACTACTGACTTATCGTCAGTACACGTATTTTGGGTTGAAAAGTTTACCATTCTTCAGCTGCGAAAGAAGCTCACACATCACAACGGCAGCAGCGGGAGGATTGAAAAAATAAACAGAGGCAAAAGCAAGCTGAAAAGATGTTGCAATTAAAACTTTGTAAAATAACACAAATAAAAATATACATGCGTTCGTATTAAAACTAGGGATGGACGCGAGACGACTTTTTGCGAGACGAGACAGAGATTTACAGCTATTTTGCGAGACGAGACAAGCATTTTCAACATTATGATATAGGGATTTTTGCGAGACGAGACAAAGCTTTTAGGCTGTTTTGCGAGACGCGAGACGCAAAATTTTCGTCTCGCGTCCATCCCTAATTAAAACTTTGTAAAATAATACAAATATAAATGTATCGTCAGTTCGTACATTTTTATAAGTGTTATTTTACAAAACTCTCTGTCCATTTTCCCTCCGTTTATCTTTTCAGTCCTTGCTCTACTGCTGTTGCGGTGTGTGAACTCTTTTCCGAAGCTGAAGAAGAGTGAATACTTTTTACCCAAAACACATGTTCTGATGATAAGGGCATTTTTATATTTTACTTTATAAAGTTTTAATTATTTCTTCTTTTAAAGGTTATTTTTCTGTTGAGTATTTTTTGTTTTATCATTTTGTTATTAAAATTCCAAATTTCAAAGGAAAAGAAGGAGGATGCAGACTCTCAAGGTCTACGTTCCTAGTATTTCTTATGCAGTCGAGCTGCATAATGGAATAGCCAATCTGCCACGAAAAAATTATTCTGATATTCGGGATATACCATTATACGTGACCACATTGAAAATTTACCACATTAAGCGGGATATTCTTTTAACCGATAAACCATTCCACTCGACTGTGAGTACATATATGCGTGCGTGTGTGTGTATGCACGCAAGCATCTTATTCTAACATTTTGCCCACCCTTGCAAAAAATCTTGGCGGCGCCCATGGATATGTGTAACCCTTTCCGCTGTACAAAGAAGTCAAAAGTTGAATTTTCAGTCATAATAATAGTCCTGTTCCTGTCAAAAGCATGACTGATGTGCTTCTCGCTTTCGGAAATAAAAGGCAATCAGTCGAGGCTTTCATGATCGGTTGGCGACTGGAAAAAGACCATGCCAAAGAGCTTTCAAAAGGTTGACCCCTGTAAAATTCATGGAAAACTCAAAGTATTCATCATAAAGACATTAAGACTTATGGAATGAAATTTTTTTCTCCTTCTTTCTCGTCTTAGTATTAAAGAAAAGGTGTGCCTCATGGAACAAATAAGAAGCGAAGTCGATTAAACTCTTGCTGTTCTAATAAATAAATAAATAATAAAAATAAGTAATTAAAAAAAATTACTCTAGACTCTGAAATTCAGAAAGCTGTACTATACATTTTAAAATGTAAACCTACAAATTTTATGAAGTATTTTGAAAGGTCTTTAAAAAAAAACAAAAAAACCCAGCATTTTTCCATAGTTTCCAAAATAAACGGCCCATTTTGTAAAGTGAGTTTGTTCTAATGCTTAATTTCTTGTGAGCTAACTTATTGACCACAAAACATTTTCGCGTGTAAGTATTAATGATGTTTATGTTAGCTTTTTTTTTTTTCTTTCTTTCTTTAAGGGGGAATGGTATAAGAAAAGTAATAAAAAGGAAATCTTGGATTTTCAGCAAACTTTATTCCCTCCTAAATCTATTTTCTCCCGTTTACGAATTGGTAACAATTCTTTACTACTAGAGAGAGTGATTGGGATAACAGAGGGAAATAGAGATTGGGAATCTGGCTTTTTTTTTGAAAATATGTTTTCCGCTTGTCGTTTTTAAGTGTAATAGGTTTTTCTAAAAACAATTATGAGATTTTTCTTTCATTGGAGATGTGAGATTTATGTCGGGCCCAGGACACCCCCCTTAGGTCGGGGGCCCTCGGCAATCTCCGACCATCCGACCTGGCCAGTCCGGGCCTGATCGCAAAATGTCAATATCCAAAATGTCAAGGTCATATTTTATTTTTACATGCAATAACTGGATGCGGTATTACGTCAGCGTTTTTCAAACGAGGTAAAGCAAAAGTATTTAAATTATTTTAAAACGTCCTGATTTAATTGATTGCGCTGAAGTATTCAAAAATATCCGTTCTTCTCCTGACATCATCCTCACAAATAGAATTCGTTTTTTTTTCTTTTTATGTATGGATCACCCCCCAAAAAAATGTGATTTCATAGATAAGTATAGATATTTTAACTTTTGTGTGAAAAATACATGCAACAATAAACGTGCACAGTTATTTTGCCTTCCTCTAACATCTGCTACTGCTTATCAACATTTATGTCGTGTTTACTATCAAGTTCAAGTATGGCTAGGTAACGAACTGGACCCTGAAAAGTTGGTATTCAGACTCTACCGAATACTATTTTTTGTAATTGCAAGAAGGGGCGCAATTGTATTGCATAATTGTGGCCCTTCACACAGCCATTTTACCACAATTATATATAATTGTGGCTGTAAAAAAGTCGTTAAGTGCCGTTATCTTAGTTAGTTAGTTATCTTACCATTAAGTGTTTTGTTCAGAAGTATATTGTAAATGCCAAGGCAAGTCTTGCTCCAATGTTGAATCATATTCAGCAGGTGATGATGCTTATGACATCAATGAAGAGATATATGATTCATCTTTTTTCTTAGAATAATCTACAGAAATTCAACACCAAGGGGAAGGTGAACATATAACTTGAAGAATTTGAAAATTAATCGTATCAAAATTAATTAAAAATAAATAGAAAACTGCTTAATAAAATTTGTTTCATTAAAATAAATTTTAAAAATCGCTTTTGTACAGAATTTTACATTATTTACAAACTTTGTATAAATTATTTTTATGTATTTCTTACCGTTTAAGCGATATTTGGGAAAAAACGATTTTTGTCTTTTGACTTCGCATAAAATTTTTAGCCGCACAGGGATCGATGGGTACGTTTGACATTTCATTTATAATGACTTATTTAAGATGTGTACCAATTTTCAGCTCTATACGAATTTTCCCCTAAGTTGAATGTCTATTTTCACTGGATTTGATGCTTATTTCCGTGGCCGTAAAAACAGAATTTCGTATAATCAGCGTTGTTCGGGCTATATTTCTGTAGCTTTTGGCGTGAATCAGATGTAACGTGAATATGATCCAGCTTTAAAGGCAAACCTCTAACAATGCTTTTCTTCCTAATGTTACAACGTACCTCTTGCCGATAATTAGAGCTAACAAACAACACCAAAATTATATAGTTAAAGAAACATTTTCATAAGAATCATAAATTTTCTGTTGCGTTTTATTCAGAATATACAGTAATTAGCTCAATTACAACGTGGAATCTAAAAAAACTTTCCTCGATTAAAGATTGACGTCTTCAGCAATAGGAACTGACATGGAGAGATGAAAAGCGACCTCAGTTTCGTCTCCTCATGCACCTTCACAACCAATATCTTGACTGGCAAAAGCGGGAGAAGAGAAAATGATTCAAACGATATCACGTCCATCCCTATTCAAGGATATTTTTATGATACGAAATGTTCCCAAATTATAGAGTCCTGAATTGGGTCGGATTTGCATTAATTTGAGTCTAATTATTCAACATGAATTGAGATTTTTCTCCAAGTAACTCTTATTTTAACGTACATGTTAGCAGATATTAAATATACCCCCCCTCCCCCATAGTAATTGTGACCACGAAAACATGGCAAACCCCATTCTCATACATAAGCCATCGAATTTGAAAAGTATTCTTTAATAAACGGATTTTTGATGTTTATCTTCTTGATTTTTATCCGAATGATAGATTTTTTTTTATATACAGCCTTGTATAAGCATGTTATAATTCTGAAAAAAAAAAAAATATTTGTAGAAAATCTTTGTATGGCTATCATTCCTCCCCCCCCCCCCCCAGATCTAAATAATCAGTAAAGCAAAAATATTGTATTAAAGAGCCCAATTAATAGGAAAAAAATATTGGTGTACTTTCTTGTATGTTTTCGTCACTTAATGTTCTTCTTTCGCAGGCGCTGCATCTAGAAGCTGTTCAAATACACGCACAGTCTGGTGAGTCAGTGTTTTAACGGTATATATTTACTAACGGTTATCAACAATTTCTAAAATATGAATCGGGTAATCCTTGCTGAAGATTTAATACCGCAAAGGAAATAATTTTAATAAATAATTTTAATAAATTTTAATAAATAATTTTAATAAATTAAATAAATTAATTAATAAATAATTTTTGTGAGGAAGATGCATTACCATGAATTTTCAGAAGTTCATTAAGAGATAAGGAAGGTTATGCTCGGCTAATTAAAAAGAATCGCAGAATTATAATAAGTATAAACATTATCGTGAAGAAATATAGCGTTGCATGTTGCTCAGGTTCATTCAAGTTTTTTTTTTTTTTTTTTTTTTTTTTTTTTTTTTTTTTTAAACTGTTAGTGGAGACACCACTCTCTACGATTATGGGATCGCGTTCGACTCTCGACTTGGCTTTGGTCATTCATTGGCCCGTCCAACCATAGGAGGTAACGTTGGCGATCTATCGGGTAATCTTATAATAAAATAGCCAAACATTTCGGGCTTTGTAGTGGCGAATGCTTACATGGCAAGTGCCCACTCTTGGGAAATAAAAACAAGCAAAAAAACTATTGGATATATCCTTATGGGTTTGATACTTAAGCTAGTTCTAAAGTTTTTAACACATTTACAATTGCATGGTCACGTTTTTTCGAATTACATTACTGGTTACCACTGGTGGGAATTAATTTTTTTTTCAAATTGTATTCCTGGCTAGCTCTGTCGTAAATTTTTGCCCTTCTGAAGGTTCATCGCAGTTGGTGGGGTTTGGTTTTTTGGTTAATACAAAGCCACACGAGGGCTAGTTACCTAAGGTGGGGAATGTCACGGGCAGAGGACTTTTTAAGGGGCTTTAATGCTTATTCGCATTGCATCGGAAGAAAACCGCACGAAATTCCAGAACGTTAGATTAACAGGAGTTTGTTTTCACACACAATCAAGATAAAAAAAAAAATACGATTTCCATTACCCAGCAAAATTTTTTGAGCAGCGATAAGTTAGTGAGATTTAACAGAAGTGAATGGAACTTTTTTGATTTATATTTTAGTATATCATAGCTGTTTCATTAATTATAACTTTAAGGATAGCAGGTCTACAAAATTTTTTACATTTCATAATCTTTCTTATTAATCGAGTAAAATAGGCTCTTTAATAATTTATAACTGCTTTTGAACACTTTTTTTTAAGTAACTCTACTTAAAAAACAGTATCTAACTGTTTATTTATTACAGTGCGAAGCTTTTATACTGTACTTTAAAACAAAACAAAAATTGTCTTGTTATTCCAAAAGACAGAGGAGATATACTCTTTTGAAGTAACACACGCACACACACACACACACACACACACACACACACACACACACACACACAAAAAAAAAAAAAAACCCGGCAGATATGATTGCTTGGTCCAGAAGGAGAACATATTAAAATGTATTCTCACCCCCTTGATTGTACTTGACGGCAACTGGGAAAAGTTAGGGTAATTCCGGGACCTATGCCGCACATTTTTTTGAATTTGTGTAAAAAATCCCAGGGTGTACATACAGTAAAATAAATGATGGTGTGCTATTTAATGTAGAATATAAAACATGTATACTGAAAAAAAAAATTTTTTAACAATATATTTTTCTAAAACATTGCACTGCGGGCGAGACGCCGCTCTTGTTATGCCGCGCCTATCATAAGAACTTAATGAAGTAATAAATAAAAAATATTAAAATAAATATTCATATCTGGACATTATTTACCTTTGTAATAGCAAAAAGGAAACTAAGTACAAAGAGACGTATTAGTAGATTTCAGGGGCGTAGCCAGAAATTTTTCATGGGGGGGGGGTTACGACTACTGCAACTCACATATATGCATACATGTGTGTGATGAGGGAATGAAGAATATACATTTTGTATGGCAAAAAATTCCTCATGGGGGGGTTATGACCCCCATAATCCCCCCCTTGGCTACGCCCCTGGTAGATTTCAATCAATATTAGTCTGCCGACTTAGTTCACTACCAAAGCTAAATACTTATTTTTTAAAATTGAATTCTAATTGTTATTTCATCAGCAACGTAACATGAATGTATTTGAGGGGGGGGGGAAGAATAAATTAGTGTTTATTTTGTTTTACTTTGTTTTAACATTGTTTTATTCGTTTTTTTTCACATTGTTTTATAAAATGCGGGCATTTTTTTTTTATAAATCTCTAAACCAATTTAATATTAATCTGGTTTTTAAGATCACTATTTCATTTAAGCCAGAACGTTAAAAGGCAAAAATTTTACAATTGCAACTAACGTCTGTGCAAAATGAAATGGAAAAAAGTTAACAACACTTAGTTAAATCCAGCAAATATACTCCATAAAGTCAGTAATATAAAAAATAGTAGTCAGAGAGATAAATTAAAATTTTACTAAAAGCGGCATCCAGTACAAAAGAAACTGCGGCATGCATACCGGAATAGCAGTGCGGCATGTAAATCATTTTGTACGGTATAGAAGTAGCACATCACAGTTGCTTGTCTTCGCAACGGAAAGTGGCATAACCATACACACAGTTCTCCATACAGGCGCTACACTTAATTTTGACTTCGAAATTATGCATGGATTCAGTAATTATCGTAAAGAAATCACTTAAGCGTAACATGCTTAAAAGTTTGGATAGTGAACTGCGCATATCTCAATAAAAAAGGATTGTGCAGTTACAGCTAAAGCATTGAACGAGATTCCTACTGTAACACCAGTTAAGAAAATCTCACTGCACACCTATACTGCTCGTGGTACTGCTATCTATCGACAGTTACCAGAAATACAAGGGGTGCGGCATCTGTCCCGGATGCGGAAACTTTCCCTGAATTTCCCTATAGCATAACTTCATGTATGACTGAGAATCTGCGAAGTCTGATACAATGGCAAAATAATAATAATAATAATATAAAAAAACTAATAAGAACTATAAGCGTTTTCTTTCAAAGGTCAGATTAAATCTTGCAAATATATCTCAATAAAGTGTTTTATTTGGCAATTACCACTGTCTACTTAACCTATTTTCAACAGCAGTCAGAAATGTTTTTTGTATTGCTTCAAAAGTGTGTATCTCCTGTGTCTTTTGGAATAACAAGACAATTCTTGTTTAGTTTAAAGTACAGTAGGACCCCTTAGAAAGACCCCTACGGAGGGCATTCCCCTTGTGTTGTCCTTCTGACATTGATTTATAAGCGGGACTCGGGCCAAGCACACGAATCCGAAATACATATTACACAAACAAACAAACATGTTTTAGATAGACTCTCACTTATTAATCTCAGTTTAAATCCTAAACAGAAAAGAAACATCTCCTAAATATTAGTACTGCTTGGAAGTTGCCGTAATGAACAATATAAAATGAATTTTTCGCTATTTCCCAATCTCCATCTGGGCTTAAATTCTGCATGTTAATATATTTTAGCAAACAATATAATAGTATACCAAAACGACTTTCCATAACAGTTTTAAACCTTATTCTAGCCGCATATAGCCCGTTTTAACCCTATCCTACATAATTTCACAATCGCCTTCTTATGTGAGGCTGATGTGCGATTCCGTTGAAATTTCGCTAGGAGAATTTAAATAAAAGTATTTAACTACTTATTTTAAATGTAAGTTATTTTTAAATAAAACAGTGAGTAAATATCAAAGAACAACAACAACAAAAATAGTAATAACTACAAACTCTAAATTGCTACGACTGATGATTGTAGCCTGTATCACAATGTCGAAAGCTGATTTATGCTCTTAATGGTAAACAGATTTTAAAGTTTTTATTGAATCAATAGAAAAATATCACGGAATGAACATAAATACTTATTTTTATTAACATGAATACTTGATTTTGAACTCCCCCTTCCCTCTTCCCAATGTGGGGAGTCGGAAGATGGAAAAATAAATTAAAAAGAAATTTCAAAACATGTTCACCGTATAAATTGCCTTTTGGGAACATTTTCTTTAAGTCATTGGCGCTCGTTGTTTATGTTTAATTATGCGGATTTTTTTAAAAAGTTTTTAAAATGAGTTTAAGTCGAGCGGTTCTTTTCATAAATCAAAATTGTCATAGACGATAAAGCAGAGCTTCAGAAAATTCCGAAGAATCATTTTTAAATGACGCAATAGAAAGGAACGAGAGCAAGCCATTACTCTGATGAGATTACTCTGAGATGCCATTTCGTGTTTTTATTTTGAACGTTTATACGGTTAAAAAGGTTTAATTAATTTTAAAAATATTTGTGCAACTATAAAATGAGTTTTAATTTTTTATTCTAAATACCAAATTGGATTTGCTATGTATTTACATAACATACATCAAAAATCTGCTAGGAAAAATAGAAAATTGTATAGAAAGAGAGCGAAGCGAACTGGAGAAACGGGATAGAACTATTTGATTTCCATTTTCCTTGGCTAATTATATTATTATTATTTTTTTTTTTTTTTTTTGAATCAGTGATTGAGATGGAAATTCATTTCAACATAAACTTGCATCTGAAAAAACTTTGTTTAGGGTATGGAATTCTATAGCGTAGATTTTTTTTTATTGTTATTGCGAAATAAATTTTCTGCTTAATGTGCATGCAATTTTTCATGCAAGCATAAAAATTTAAACCATGCCTCGTAAATCTTACTTTTTTTAGGGATAAAAAAGCAGAAATTAAACGAAAGCATTTTTTTAATATCACGGCCTTCATAACAAGCCCGACAAAAATATCAAGGACATGTAATGATTTGTTTTTACTGCAATCGGCGTGTTTTATGTCACGCTAAAGATGAAAACATGCTTCATCTATCGAAAGAACAACTATCGTGTCATCATAATAACGTGTTTCACCGAGTTTAATATTTCCCCTTCCTAGTTTATTTGAGTAATTTTTTGTTTATATTATTCCGGCGTAGGAGCATTTTTATTCCAGGGACACAATTTTATTACTTTATTTATGCGAGACACTTCTGCATGGCAGAAGTTCAAAATTTCCCAGCTTTAAGCTGTCAGATTTTTGCCTACCAAATTGTATTTATGAGCATCTTAGCATACGAAAGCGAATCAGAAGCGAAAGCAACCTAGCGGAACATACTCTTATAATACGGGTTTCGTATCCAAAAGTTTTGTGTTGAAAATGTGTTACAACGTTTTGTGTTGTTTTATTATTATTTGACGATTGGTAAGGATAATAAAGCACACACACACACTGTTTTTTTGGATTTAGGTGTATTTTTTAAATTTCTAAAGAAATTTTTAAAGAATTATTTTTGTGACTTTGAGCATATAAAGTGCAGGGAGTTCATATTTCCCTGGTACCTGTTAACCCCTAATGTATACTGGTGATCGAAAAAAGTATATTAGTAAAATATTTTTAAAAATTGATCTTGCATCGTAAAAGTGTTACAAATCACCATGTAACTAAACATTAAAAAAGAAAGTTTGTTATGGGGAATGTTTGTATACAGTTTTATAAAAATGGAAAGAATATTCACTAAGCTATACATGTTTGTTTGAAAGACTCTGTTTTTGAATGGTTATTCTTGTGTAATTTTTTGCATTCATTTTTAAGTTTTCTGAAAATTTTCTCTAAACTTAGAGAAAACTTAAAAATTTAACTAAAAAACGCCACTTTAAATTGAAATAAAAATTAAAAATACTGTAGTAGATATGAGCAGTTAAAACTTTCACAAAATAACATGATTTCTAACTTGCTAAAGTTTTTAGTCAGCATTATGAAGAAGTCCTACAAAATCAAGGAACTGCAACGAGTCTAGTTTAAAATATCGATGCAAATAAAATTGTAGTATCGATGCAAATAAAATTGCATCGATAAGACAACGTTTTAATCTTTGAGTCTATTTTGTACGATCTGCTCTTTGATTAGCACGAGAGAGCTAACGAAGTGTTTAATGTGAACCTGAAAAGAGGAAAATTGCCACTTACATAAACTGTGAGCTTTCAGCGAGAGCAAAAGTAGGTAATCTGATGTAATTATTTTTAATATTACCTAGCTTAGAAGATATCTGGTCAATCTCAAAAACGTACTCCAAACCAGAAAAGAAACATTTTAAAGCAGATATATCGAGATTTTCTAGATTAAAAAGTTATTGCCATTCTCTGCAAGTATAGGAGGATTGTCCTGGATATTTCAGCAAGATAATGCTACTATCCTTACAGCTTTTAGTACTTGGGAGTGGTTTTGGTGTCCAAGTAATAGAATATCAGTTCTAATTGATTCAAATCCCATGAAGAATATCTAGACCCACAATCTGTATAAAAAATATGTAAATCCCTGCAACTTCTCCCGTCCAAAACAGATAGTGTAACCGCCGTTACCCACAAGCAGCGAAAGACAATGAAGTTGAACATGATTATGTCTTTTAATATTAAAAACACAGCTCTGGCAAAAAAAAAAAAGAGTTGAGAGTTTAATTTGGCAATGCTGACAGTTAAATTAAGCACCAAGAAACATATTGCACGTTTTCATGGAAATGCGGGTGTGGATAATGATCACGCGATTAGTTCAGAATGCTGGGAGGTTTACTGGAGTATAGAAGGTTTCCAGGGGTCAAGCAAAATCTGAAAAGCCTGGAATAGTCAAGAAATTTTACTTTAACAGAAATAGTTAGGGAAAATTGCCAATTTTGGCTATAAACCTGGAAAATTTAGAAGTGTGTGACTTGGAAAATTATCTGAAGTCGGTGGATAGAGATTAATTTCACTTTTGCCGTAAGTCTGGAAAAAAAAAGTAAAAATGACTTGAGATAGGTGCGCAATAATGGAGGATACGTTAATTATTTTGAGGAAGGCCTAGTTAAAAAAAGTTTATTTAACCTAAACAAAAGGTTACCCTATAGCAATATTTTATTTTTCTTTTTTTAACCAAGCCCTTCCCCAAAAATTCTGTATATGTCACGACACTCTTGCGCACTTATATCAAGTCACATTTAGAAAATTTTCAAAACTCTGTATACGTAAAAAAAGAAAAGAAAATCTCCCTACCGAACTGATTCCTACCGTATGATCGTTATCTATACCCGAATTTCCATGAAAACATGCATTAAGTTATTTGACGCAGAATTTAACTGTCAACCTTGCTACCGCCAAATTGAAAAGTCAAACCTCCCCCCCGTTCCCCCCCGGCACTGTACATGAAAATATTAATGTTTTAGATCTGTATCTTACTTAATTTTCAATAAACATATTATGAATACAACTCTTATGTTTAATTTCAAGAGGATTAAATATTCTATTTTAATAAAACTATACTGTATTTAAGTACATTAAAAAATCATTGACACTAAATTGAAACTATTACAAACAATTTACATATTTTAAAGTCCAGCAATTGTAATGAACCCCCAAAAGACCTTGGAAACCTGCATGCCATGCAGTTTTTATTGATTTCTGAAAAAAAACTGATTTCATGATTTCATGATTGATGTTTGAAATGACACATTCAAATTATACAGCAGATTCTTAAGAGCAATAAGATTTAAAACAATAAGAAATTGTTAACTTTTTGAAATCAGTGTTTGATTTTGAGTAAATTGCTCAAGTCCTCAAAGTAATGGCCCATGCACTCACATTGCATCCAGTCGTACGGTTAGTTCTTGAACATTTGGTAAGCTTGCTTTGTGATAGCCAAATTAATTACAAAGCTTTATTTCAATTAAAGATAAAAATATTTTTTACATTTTCTAATATTAATTCTTATTAATAACAGCCAATTTAATATTTTCGAAAATATTTATAGCTAACGGGTTTTTGGTCCACATGTTTTAATTAATCAAAATGTCTGCGGTTAGATTTCCGCATGCGAAGCAATGTAGGAGGCTTGTTTCATCTACAGGCCGTTTATCCTAAAAATCGTTATGACCCCACAAGTACCGTGGCATTAATTTTAGTCGTATCCTGGGCAACAGAGGTTAGTTACTAGGGCAGTGCCAAAAGAGCGACGGGCTCCAGTGCGTAGGTGCGGTTAAGCTACTGATGTTATTAGATTTACAAAATCGTACTACGTGACTAATTTATTAGAAACTTTAAACACAGAAGTTTAAATTTCTCTTACAAATTTGAAGCTTTTAAAATGTTTTTTTTTTTTGTAGTTATTGGTGAAGTAGTACTTAAAAAAAAGTCATCGTGTGATACTTTTTATTTCAGTGTAGCATCGTTCCCAAGTAATATATTATATAGTTAAATGAACGATAACATATCTGAAAAAGAGTTTAACACTAATGATTTTCATAACAATGAGAAATATTCATATTTATTTATTTATTTACGTATAAAGGTTACGTGTCCCAGAAGGTCGTTTGAATTCTAGGAAAAATAGTCGTACAAAAATTTTCGGAAATACATAAAAAAGTTAAGTCGCAAATATCGCATTTTTGTTTCAGTTAAAGGAGTGCTGAAGCACTAGCTAAATTTCCTATCATCGTTTTAAAAATTAATAAATATTTAAAGAAAAAACAGACCAGTAAACTAAAACTGATAGTTTAGAAATTATATTTAGGTATGAATAATGAACTTTCAAAGAACTAATTAAATGTTTATGGATTTTTTTTTTTGAGAAATCGTTCTAACACTTAAGGAGTTTATTAAATTGATTATTAAAAGATATATATATCTATATATATCTGTAGGAAGCTGAAGGCTGATTACAGTTAAATAAATAAACAAACTAATAAAAAAAAACTTTTTAATCATCAAACAAGCCCTTTTGGCTAAACAGCACTTATGCTATACACACACTCAAAATCTATAGAACAACCCAATGTTTATATTTTCACGTAGTTAATAAATTTTGTGCGTGCAACTTTTTGCTATGCATTTTAAGATCATGAAATGTCTTGTTTTAAATAAAACCAGTGAGTTAATTGGAGTCAGTGACTAACCTGATCCCACAGATCGGCTGTCCTAACAGCTCTGTCGTCCTCGACTGAAACTTAAGTCATTTTCCCCAAGACTTCATATACTCGGCGGCACTGGATGCTTTATTTGGACCTTCGTGATTTCCTACCTTTTCTACTTCGTAGCGATCGTTTGGCTTTACAACCGATAGTCTATAAGGTCCGTGATAATTTTCTTTCAGCTTTAAGCCTGAACCGAATTGGGTTCTTTTGATTGCTACTATATCACCAACTTTATACTTCTTTGGCGATACCTGATATTTTTACATCATCAGAAAATAGTTTTGGAGAGCCAATTTTTATATAAGTTTCGTAATTCACAAGGTTTTGTTCGCTTCCAGTATCGATCAAACATCTTGAATTCTTGCCGTTAATTTGAATATCCTTTTCCATCCTATTGGAATTTGAGATAGAGTTATAGAAGTTAGCTTCCTTTTTGGTATGTGAAGTGGATACTTGGTTGAAATTTTTATTTTGTCGAGAATCATGGCGGGAAATTTGGCAATCATTTTTTCTATTTAAACATTGAGAAGCAACATGGCCGTAGAGATTACAGGCGAAGCACTTAATTTTTGATCTGTCCCTATTTTAATCGCACAGTCAACATTTGAATTACTCGCGCCATTTGAATACCTGGATTTATTATTATTTTGGACACGATTAAAATACTTTTCATTATCCGATTTTTTCATGTAGGATCTTTTATTAGTCATTTCAAAATTATTTGTACTTCGATTAATACCCTTCTTGAAACTACGCCTTGCGGCTTCATAATCATCTAGCTTGTTTACTAACACATCAACTTTTTTAATACTTGGGAGGTCATCAATGAAATATTCTTGAATGTCATACGGCAAACTCTGTTTTATGCGATCCGTTATAATTAATTCCTTCAGATTTTCAAAATCGCCAACTTTCATACCGTGAATCCACTCATCGAAATAGTTACGAAGCTCGAAAGAAAAATCTCGCCAATTGGCGGACTGTTGTTTCTTGTGAGAGATAAACTTCTGCCAAAATTCTTCTGCCGTTAACTTAAAACGCTTTAAAATAAGATTTTTCACGTGATCGTAATCATCTGCTAAGGGATCCGATTCTCTCGATATTATATTTACGAATTCTAATGGTAACAAACTTAATAAATGCATTACCCAATCATTTTTAGGTATATCTAATCGGCCGATTTGTTTTTCGAATAGTGCTAGATAAATACTAATATCTCCCGATCCGTCGAATCGCGTCATAATATTTTGCGGAGTTTGTTTTCTATTCTCATTATTAGACTCAAGCGGATTTTCTATTGTGGTTTCTCGTCTACAAGTAATTTCTAACCGTCGTAACTCAAATTCTCTTTCTTCCCTCTCTCTTGCGATTGCTATTTCTCTTTCTTCCCTCTCTCTTGCGATTGCCATTTCTCTTTCTTCTCTTATGACCTCAAGGCGAGATTTGACAAAATCTTCATCAAAATCCTCAGAGTCTTTAATTAACTTTAAAAGCGCAGGTACTTTTATATTTGGCAAAACATTGATACCTAACTCTTCGCATAATGATAACAAATCACATTTCTTGGCTTTCGTTAAGCAAGACATATTTTCTTAATAAACTTCTTCTTTTAAGATGTAATAAAATTTCTACTCACAGTTCCTTGGATTACTCAATGGTTGAAATGCTGCAGTAACATTACTCAACGTTAGTCCGTAAATCAATCCCGGTAAAGAGCCCCCATTTGTAGGAAGCTGAAGGCTGATTACAGTTAAATAAATAAACAAACTAATAAAAAAATTTTTTTTAATTATCAAACAAGCCCTTTTGGCTAAACAGCACTTATGCTATACACACACTCAAAATCTATAGAACAACCCAATCTTTATATTTTCACGTAGTTAATAAATTTTGTGCGTGCAACTTTTTGCTATGCATTTTAAGATCATGAAATGTCTTGTTTTAAATAAAACCAGTGAGTTAATTGGAGTCAGTGACTAACCTGATCCCACAGATCTATATATATCTCTCTCTCTCTCTCTCTCTCTCTCTCTCTCTCTCTATATATATATATATATATATATATATATATCTATATATATATATCTATATATATATATCTATATATATCTATATATATATATCTATCTATCTATATCTATCTATCTATCTATCTATCTATCTATATATATATATATATATTATAACAGAAGAGACTTTTGCCTCAAAAGGCAAAGGGCAAAAACATACCAGTTACATTTTGAAAAGTTTTTTTTTTTGTTATGTAAATTTTTTTGAAGTCTAGAACTGTTTTATAATAAGAAAATAATACTTCATATTGTTTACATAAATTGAATGCAGTGAGAAAATTTATACCGTTTAAAATTAACTTTTCTATACAGCTAATACATTTCCAAACGTATGAAATATAAAAACAAATGAACAGAAATGTTAATATTTTATTCTGAAAAGGAAACCTCGATCAAATTTTACATGTTCGTGTCTTCAAGTACTGCAATACTCATATTAATCTGGCTTTATTAACCATTTTATTTTTATTCTTAGTCCTTTTTCTTGTTCGAAAACAGCCGCTTGTAGACAGCAATAAATTACGGAATTACAGCACTTAATGTCAAAATCCAAATGGCCGGATAATTTTAGTACAATTACCTACTGCTTACCGGGATACGTTTACAAAATTGACTGAAACAGATATCGGCATTTTTCTGTCCGTTTTTCATATCGGAGGCGCTATAAATACACGCTTATTCAGTACGGTTTGAGTTACTGCATATTTGGAAGACATTTCGTTCTTGATTATAGTTTCACGCCTGTAAATAATATACTGTAGAGAGCCATAAAGAAAATATGGTAATGAACAGCATTTTTCTTGAGTAACTTTCGCTTCACCCAGAGCACAGGGGACGTAGGTCGAGCGTGCATAGCAAATGTATGCAAATGGCACTCATTTCCCCCTTTACTATAGTGAATGGCAGATGCTGAAACAATGGATATCAATAAGGAAACAAAAACCTTGAAGCTTCTTTTCAGGTTTTGCTTATCACAAGCTCGAGCTTGATGATACTTCATTTTTATTGAAACTTTTAAGGATGATCCTTATAATTATTTATTTAAACTCACCTCAATGCAGTCTTCTTTGTAGTTGCTCTCTTAAGTCTAAATTTTATTCAACTGATATAAAAATTTCAACTACGGGATATTTGCTTTTATTATAACATATAAATAAAACTGTATACGTATTATTTTTATATACAAAGATTAAATAAATTTATTAAATACTTTAATAACGGTCACATGCTTAATTAAATCATGATAAGCTTATTCAAGAGGCATGAAGGTGTATGTTCAAGTTTTATCGAAATTGATTTCTTTTCTGTCAGTCATTTCTTTTCAATGACTGACAGAAAGGAAATACGTCGTTTCTTTCAATTTAACGTAGACGTTTAATTTGTAGCATATATGTTCACTTCAAGCAATACAGAATTAAGCATTATATTCTAACAACTTGGGAAACATAGTAAACAAATGAAAATTCTTGCAGGAACTCGTATTGTCTCCATAGCAAAAAACAAAAAACTGCAAAATTTTTAACAACTACTTGAGGGTCAAATATAACCACTTATTTTTTCAAAGTAACTAATTACATTTTAGCCAAAATCTTAGATAAATTGAATGTGCATGCCTGAATTCTTGCATATGAATCCAAACCCATCCCTATAAAATACACAACGCATCCACTTTTAAATCGATCGACCTTTATTTTTGCCGCTAGATGCTTACTTTCAGTTACAAAAATGGGCAAAATTAGATTCGGAGTGGATACATTAAAAGTTTGAACCGAAAAATATTTTAGTGATAAAACACACAATCTAAATTATACTGTCCCTTACTCCCAACATTTATATTTAGGGAAAAATCTTGTCCATTCGAAAGATTGTAAACACAGTGTTCAATATTGGTACGACCAATATTCAAGGAGAAATTCGAGTTCAAAGGTTTAACGCATGGATTAGGGACCGTACACAAATGAAGATGGGAACATATCAGCCAATCAGAAGAACGAGTTTTTTTTTTAAGCTGTTATGAAAAAAAGTTTTGGCAAAGCTGTTGTCGTTGAAATTAAAAACAAAACAAAACAAAACAAAAACAGTATAATAACAGTAACAAGTAAACAGTATAACCTAATCATAGCTATTGAAAAAAAGGTCTATTTTGTATAATACAGAAAAACACAGTACACTAGCTCATT
This sequence comes from Cheiracanthium punctorium, assembly GCA_038373885.1. Classification (NCBI taxonomy): domain Eukaryota; kingdom Metazoa; phylum Arthropoda; class Arachnida; order Araneae; family Cheiracanthiidae; genus Cheiracanthium; species Cheiracanthium punctorium. The sequence continues at coordinate 17,760 of JAWZYV010011650.1, forward strand.
CAATATTAGTAGATTAACTTGGAGTAATAACATAGTAAGCAGAACATTCTCGCAGATAAACTAGACGAAAAACAAAACATAATAGACATAAACAAATTGTAAGGGATATAAATATCCTGCTTCATACTTTCTCAGCGTCTTCCCTGGACTACAGTACACAGGCGGTTACGTGACCGAAATTTCTCTTGGAACTTTTTTCAGCATTACAAGCGTGATGCACCTGACCGCGGACAAAATCAGAATCTGCAAATCTACTCAGGCTCACGGATTCTACTTCGTAGATATTGCTTTTTAAAACCACTAAAGAAAACAATCTAGAGGATTTAGATCTGGCGATCGAGGAGCCCTTCTACTAGACCTCCACAACCTATATGCCAAAGGCGGCTGTAGGCTGAATTTTCGGAGGGGGCCATCGGACTTTTTAGATAGGTCTATAAATTGTTCAAAGAGCAAATTGAACGCAAATGTTGCCAACTGAACGCAAATTGACTCATTAAACGTACTTCTGGGGCTGTATACAAATTTAGGTTGTGTATTTTTTTCACTTGAAATATCTTTAATCTGTACTCCATGTCTAATTTTTATCATTTTTGTAAATGGAAGTATGCAAGTAGAATTAACGGTTGCGAAAATAGAGATCGGTCAATATAAACGTGAACACTCTGTGTATAGAACTGGTGAAAGGAAACGAAAATGTTCCTGTAAATACTAAAACATCTCTCTACAGGAATTAGCTCGTACTATAAGTGTGAATTTAGTCATCTATTCTGACTTAAAATCGGTACATTTATTTTTACTGAAACAGTCAATCATTATGTTTTTATTAAACTGTAAAAAATACTGCATAAATGTGTGTTACTGCGCGGGTCCAAAAAATAATCCAAATTACTGAGCTTCAGTTTGTTCCATCTCTGTAGTATAAGCTGCAGCGGTAAAAAAAAGAAATATTCTAGCACTAATTCGAAATTATGAGTCATCATTACAAGTGGAAGAAGTGTAGGAACTTTTGCTCTCACGTTGTCTCACTGAAGCAAATAGAAAGAAAATTCACGACTTCATGATATTACAAGATTTAGTTTTCTCAGATTGTGAGAAGATTTATCGACTAGTTTAAAATATGGTTCTTAACTTAATATCTGAACATACTTTTACAATTATTTAAGATAATGTTTGAAAATGTGAACGCTGAATACTTTAAGAAGTTTCAGATTATTATATATTTATATTAGTATACAAATTTACGTTAAGAACTGCAAGAAGAATGTGATCAAATTCCTAAATTTTACTGCCATCGACTGATGATAAAGAAGCAATTTATGGGAATGTATACCCGTATATTTAAAACTTTATTGATATTTGTGCTTATCTTAATTTAAAAGTTAAAGCTATAAGTACATTTCAGTCATGCACATGTGACTTTAAGGTATTGTCAGTCATTCAGTTTAAAATTGTTACAACGAAAAGAATGGGCAAAGAAGCACCACGCATCGTTACCTGAAACTTAGGTATTGTTTAAATGCAAAAGACAAAAGATGACCTGAATGTGTGTGTGTGTGATACTTTCTAATGAAATTTGCAATGTATACGTTATCGTAAAAGAGTTACATTGGCCAGGAAAGTAAAAACGTGAATTCAGCCTTACAACACTCTTCCAGTAGAACGCGATTTGTAAAATAGAGTCGAGTTGGTTCCGGCGATTATTAGAATTGTAAAATCTCAAGTCATAGAACCAAAAATTTAAGATTCTAGCAGACTTTTTATTACACTTTTCTGTTTTTTGATTTAGCGCAATTTTCAATAGACGAACTTAGTGAAATGCATGCAAGCATGTTGAAATTATGCACATTCTTATTTTTTTTTCCTTAGTTGAGTTAATAATTTTGTTTCTTTTCTAAGTAGAATTAGTGTAATTTAGATTCTAGATTATATTAAAAGTTATAATTTTACGTATCTTATTCATCTAATAACTAATAATTTTTTTTTTCTAAAGTAAGAACTTTTGGTATTAAATTTGATATGCATATACTGAATTTATGTTAATTATTTGAATTTTAATGATAGCCTTTTATTTATCGTTCATTGTGGCATTCAAAAGAAAACTGCAAAACTTACCCATGAAAAAGGGATGTTATATGTTAGTCCTTTCAGAATTTTTTTTCCATATATTCTTCAAAATTGCAAGGTTACAAAATGTAGGGAAGGTGGTCCAAAATTATCCCCTTAAGGAGAAAACTTGCATTAAATAACATAAAAGTTAAATAGAACTTTGGCCGTTTGTCACAATATTTTACACAATATGTTTATGATATTTTGCATCATAAACATATTTTAATAATATTTTAAACCCAAACGGAGTAACGAAAACTATAGAATTTTAAAAAAGAGTCCAAAGGATCATTTTACACTCATCCAAATCCAAATGATCCTTCATTTGAAAATAATTGTAAATTGTTTTTTATCGGCAAAATAAAAGATTAAAGTAATTATGGCTATGCACAATGAAATAATTATAAGTTTTGCAATCATATTGTATGCATAATTTATTTTATGAAAATTTTAAAATAAAAAAAGTGTCACAAATAATAAAATAGAATATTTCAAAACTATAATTCAAAAATTATGGCCTACAATAAACGCAGACATAAGTTAAATAATGTAATGGGAAGTCACGCATTTTGAGAACGTCTGAAGGGTTGCCACGATGACTAGGACCCGGTACTGGAGTTTCTTCAGTCGATGGGTCATTACCTGACAGTACGACTAAACAATTTAGGTCATATTACTAGAACACGCCGAGAAACATAACTAACTAAACAAGTGTATTTCACATCTAAAAACATACTCTATTCAGTAAACCAAGTCATATTTCTGTATATTAAAGACTGTATCTCTAAATAAATAGGAAAGTTGGTGCTTACCTTATAAGAGGTATGATAAAACCCAGTTTTTTGAAGAATTCTACTCAGACACGTAATACACTGATCGCTTAAATATCGCCATTGCTTCTTCTTGACCTGGCACAACCCGTTTATGTGTTACCGTGTTAACAGCGCTGCCTGTCTGGAAGAAAACATATGTTTATCGTTTTGCCTGCTAGGATCATTTTGGGCAACCTTCATCTATGTTTTATAATAAAGTTTAATTGAGTGTTTTTGTGAAAAATAAACTAATTTTAATCATACTATGGTTTGAAATCTCATTAGTACTGCGACCTTCTTGTATTAGAGAGTAATATCTGGTAGAAGATGGCAATGTTTAAGACCATATTTACTACGATGAAAAGCGCCTCTTTACTTGCGTACTGCCACTCTTAAAGTTTCTCTGTATACATACACAAAACCAAGAAAAGGATTTCCCCCTTACATTTGTTAGACGTTGTATAGACGACAGAGATATAATTAAAAAAAATTCTTTACTGACACTGTAACATGAAAGATTAAAGGTTACTATTACTCTGTCAAACTCTCACGGAGAGATGCTTTAGAAAGAATTATGAAATATCTAACCCATACCCGGAAACTTGTTGAAAATGAAATAATGGATGTAATATTAACTGGGAAACCTAGTTTCATAAAGGAAAGTGGAACTACATTATTATTTTTTTTTAACTTTACGGCATATATCTGTCAGTCTAGGTTTTAAACTGTATCTTGCAAATTGCTTCATAATCATGAATATTGTTTCTTTAGGTAAGCATATCCAAGCATTCTTTCTTTCTTTATATTTTGCATTATTTATGACACCAGAGGCCAATTTGATCAATACATTAAAACGAAAAAAATATATAAATAAAAAAATATATAAATAAAAAATGTGTAGGAAAAATATAAATAAAAAAAGATAAGTATATAGAAAAAATATAAATAAAAAAAGATTTAGTTATTTCTAATTACACAAGAATTTAAGCTGAATGCGAAGTTGTTTTCTTCTTGTTCCTCCTAGAGCTATATTTGTGATTCCTTTTACATTAGAATTACGGCAGAATAATAAAGATCATGAAAGATTTCTTTAATCTAACGAGCTATCAAACCGAATTCTTATTTATGAGTTCAAATCCATTTTATGAACCTTTAAATATCAATGCGCCGAGTTGTGTTGGATACTTTTTGGTTCTTTATTACAAGGAAATACGGTACGTGAATTCCTAATGAGATAAAAATGCCTAAGGGTTTTTCTCTCTGAGTCTTGAGTAAGCAATAAGCGTGTAATAATTATAAGTATTTTGTCATTTTTTCGTTATCAGGACAAATGATTTTGTATGTATTAGGTGTGTGCAAAGAGTTGTTGTAGATTGGAAATGTAGTCGACATTTTTGAGTAAATTTTCTCTGATGTATTTTATCATTTTTTAAAAGACCAAATCAAAGACGAAAGCTGACGAATAAATTTTCACTCGCGTGTGTGTATAAGGTTATTGAAAGTGTATGGAATTTTATATAACTTTCGTTCGCCTCCGATCAAAGTGAAAAACATCATTCAAATTGTGTCATGGAATAATTTCAAATTTTCAAATATGAAAACTATAATTAATATTGCATAAAAATCACGTTTTAATACACAGTTACAGATTATACAGCTAATTTTTAACTTTTGGATAAAAAATTTGATGATTATAAATATTTCAATAATTTTTTGAAAATAATGATGTGCATTTTTTATAAATTTGTTGTCAGTTCCCTAAGTGCACTGATGAGTGGTTTATCACTAGGAAGTGAGAGATGAAATATCGTTTTACTTCCCAGAAGTCACATAAAATATCGTCAAGAATATCTTCAGAAATTATAGAAAAGAATTATCAAAAATCGAGAAATTCCCATGTATTTTGGCCATATAGTAGAATACTTATTTTTTTGTTAAAAATTAAAATTGGCAAAAATAATTTTTACTGTCGAAAGATAATATAATTACACTGAAGGACACGATCGTTCTCAAGTATATTTCAGCTTGTTTTATACAGCAAATTTTCGTTTATATGATGCACTATCACTTTGGAGTTCGGGAGTCATTCGGGTTGCCATTTTCTGTGAAACGAACTAAGCCCGAGAGTCTCTCGGGTCAAGTTTTAACTTTCTGAGCTATCAAAGTACCGACTACATACGTTTGCCATCCTTTATGGCCTCTTCTAAGAATCTTTTAGTTAAAAAATTTAGAGACACCAACAAACAGAATAAAGTACATGAAATCATCTAGAATTATTAATTTTTGAGCACTCGGCTTTGAAATGTACAATACAAAAATTTTTACTAAATAATATTTACAAATAAAATCTACTACCAGGTATTTGTACAACATTTCGGTAAGTTTTTATTGGTTGATTCTATAAAATTTTACGTTAAAAATGATGTTGTTTCATGTGGAACTTTTTTTTAAAGCATAAAACATGACTTTTCCAATAATTTGTCAAAGATTAATTCTTGGCACTTTTAAATACTCCCTTCATAATGAATAAGAGCTTGAAGTTTGTAATTAAAAAGTTCTTACTTGACTTATTGAAATACTTACTTTTGAAGTTTTTAAAAAAATCATGAAACATAACAAAACCCACGTCTACAGGAGATACGCGGTCAAAATAGCTCAGACCCAAAAGTGTTAAATACGAGACGCTTCAGTGTTGTTTGAAAAGTACTCATAGTAATCATTTTCTGGCAGACAATGCCCTATTTTAAAACTAACCATGCTGGGTTGTTCGGAAAGTCATTTCGTTTTTTAAGAACATGAGGTACCCTAATGTCGAGCTTTGAGGCATTTCAAATAACAGTAAATGGTCAAATTCGATAAATTTAAGCCATCTCACGAGTTGTTATTCGTTGGTTTTCTTTAATTTATGCCTTTATTGTGCCGTCATAGGCTTCAATTGGCCTTCCAGAATGTGGTGCGTCTTCAACATAAAGAATTCCGTGTTAAAATTTTGAAAACCAGTTTTGGCACTGGCTATCTCTGAATACATCTTCATACACGTCAGATAATTTTTTTCCTTTCTTAACAATATTTTTACCTTTTTGATAGAGAAAAAGTAAAACATGACGAAAATACCGCTTTTCAGTTTCCATATTTGAAAGTGTACCAACCAAAAACTTCTCAGAATCAATTGCAATTTTTTTTGCAAGCGAGCTTGCTATATAAGCTGTCAAAATATATAATGATTATGTGGCTTAAGTGTGAAGTTGGCTGTGGAAAAATACAATTAAATCCTATGTTGAGAAAAAACAACAACGAAATTACTACAACCCAATATAATACAAGCATTATTACTGAACCAAGAACGGCGCTTTTCAAAATAACGCATTTGCTGCATATACAACATTACTTCAATTAAAGCTGATTATTGGTCCCCGATGACAAGAAAAATAGCGTAAAAAAACTTGTGTCCGACTCCACCCGAACTCGAATTAGTTTTAATAGCAGTAAGTTTGAACTTGTTTAAGGGGCTTGGTCATTTCTCATCTGATTATAGTTATAAATATTCATTCACAACGCAACCCTGGTCTGAGATATTTACAACTGAGTTGCTAAGAAGTCTGATTAATAACTCTAGGCCTCGCGGCACTGAAATAAAACGATTGTGTAACTGATTTTCATTTCTAATACCTGAATGAGCTTATGTTTTCTTCAAGTCTTGGATATTATTAATGAGTGACATAAATTCTTTCAATTTAATGCCTATTTCAAGATGATGGCTTGCATAAAAGTAATAGAAAAACTCCATATAAAAATACATATATATTAAACAAAAAAAAAATTGATGCTTTACAAATCATGCGCATGCTAATAGAAGATGCAGTTTACTTCCCCCAAAATATTACCTTTTTATAATGAAATTGTATTGTATTGTGAGATTGCTACAACTATTTATAAAAACTCTATACTACAATTATGTCTTATGTGAATGTGATTTTTAGAATTGCACAATGTGTGTTTTTCTTATAATTTTCTTTGTGACCAACAATTTGACTATAAAGCCATAAAAAAAGATAAATTATGAAAATATACTGACTTAGTTCATAAATATAGCATTATTAATTATCGAGTTTAGTTTAATGTTAATAAGCCTTTGCCATGATAGACCAGAAAGCATTTTCTCATAAAAACGCTCATGTAAGGTGAATTCACATTTCTCGTCACCTTGGTCCACCACCCAGAAATCTCCTGCTGTGCCTGTGAACTGATCTTTAAAATGATTTGAAACCCCATAATAATATAACATTGAAAAATGAATTTTAATATTGCAATTAAAAATTAAAAATTATTGCAATCAAATTTAAATGATTTTAAAGGCACTTTAGAAGTTAAGGAGCCTGGTAGTTTACCAAAGAATTAAAAAAAAACTTATTTATACTCTTTCCATACAGGGCGACCAGTAATCAAACGAAAATTTGAAACTGCCGTAACTGTTTATTGGGACGTCATGGTGACATAAAAATTTTGTGACGTAACACTACGCCGTTTACAATTTCGGAACGAGTTTGAATTAATACGAGAGTTTTCATTTTGCGCTGTGGTGCAGCACTAGACAGACACGAAGTTGCAAGCAGTTTGCAGTAGTAAAATACCGAATTTGACCATCGAACAGAGGATTTTCATTTTCTGCTAAAATTTCGGCCATCATACTGCCAACTATTAGTTCAATTTTGGACAACTTAGAGCTTAGTCTTCGCCATTTTGTTGCAAGCAATGCGAAGCACTTCGAAAATCTTGTGCATTAAATCTTTTACTAAACATTTAATATTTTTCGTTAATTACTGGGCGCTCTTTATATATTTTCTGTTCAACCTCCAACATGAACTTGTTACTCTTGCGAATCTTACAATTTTAAGAAATCTATTAATGGCCGTCAAACACAATATCGTCGTATAGTTGCAGAAATAAGAAGTGAAAAATATATCAGAATATTTTTGTTGGCAAGATCAGCAAAAAGTAGATTGACTCATTTGAAAAGTTTGATATCTAAATCTAAGCAGCTTTTTGTTCTCTTAATATTTTGGGTAAATTAAAAAGAAAAAGCTGAGTAAACGTTTTACGTATTGGAGAGCTTCATAAAAACTATCCATTCTTGCTACGGACATTTATTTTCACTAATATTTATAGAAAAATGCACAGCGCCGTTATTTATAATAGGTTATACTGCTAGATTTAAAAAAAATGTGTCATATTATCAGCACATTCGAAAGAGTTAGTATGCTGTTCATTATCTGAACATGCTAATACACCGAAAATAACCTATCTGTTGAAATTTAAACGTTTCATTGATTTTTATTACAGACGATACACTTCAGTGCTATCATTTGTTTACATTTTAGACAAAGTAGAATGATAAACATAAACAATCTTAATTCAAGGTTAGTTCAAATGCGTTTGAATGATATCGATCTTGAACGCAACGCGTAATTGGAGAATATTTCGGGCTTGACTGTTCACCTTTATATCACTTTAAAATTTTGATTTAGCCGATGAAGTTAAAACTAAGTACCACGGGAGATTAATAGCTGTTAATTTGCTCTGTGATAAAATATTTTTATAAAGGGAATTTGTTTCTTTGAGGCGATTCAAATAATTCTATGTACTAGAGATAATTTTGGGTAAATTTCAAGTCCTAATCGAATCCAAAACTTTATTTGAAGCTGAGAGCGAGTACGAATAAGTTTCAACGTTTTCTAATCAGCGTGATCTTTACATCTGTACTGCAGCTATACAGCTACACTTCTGTACTGCTATGAATGACAGTTTTTTTTTATAGAAACGTTAAATGCGGCAATAAGCATGGAAACATCGATCTGTCGTATTCTTGTGAATGCACCAGTGAACTTAACATTATGACTGATTGCGATTTAAAACATGTACAAAGTGCTACAAAAATATTTGAGATGAAGTACATTTACATATTTGTTTTTGTGATTAATACGTTTGGCTATTAACCCCCTCCGAATTGTGAATAATCTGAAGTTTTAAGGATTGTAAATGGATATACATATATATCTACTGAGGTTTTGTTTTTTGTTTCCTTATTTTGACTAATATATGGTTTTAGTGGAATGTTTTTTACTCATGATTTTAAACTTTATTTTTATTCACATATTTGTCTACTGTTATTTATTTAATCAGCAGTTTTCACATACTCTAATTATTACAAAATTTTATTTATAAATGTGACGTGGTTTTCATTTATAAAACACACACACACACGAAGAAATGTGATTTGTTTTAGATACATTCGTATCAATCCGTATTAGAATAGTCTATGAGAATATTTATGGAGGAAGATTTGAAATATAAAATCTGTTTTCAAGACCAGAATATTTGAACGGCTGCATAAATCGCTACTAATTCGTGCTTACTAATATAATACAAATAAAAATAATAACAATAACAACAAAAAACAAGGTGAAACACCGATAAAAAAGAATTATGATTAATTTATTAAATATTTTCTATAAAAGTAAACTATCGAGGGCTATTAATTTTTATTATTTATCCTTTTGTAAAACAATTGCAAAATTATTAGTATTAAGATAGCAGGAGTCTTTGCTCTTAATGAAAAAAAAAAAGAAATAGAAATTATCATACTAACATTTTTCTTTCTAGAAAAAACCTTTTATAATAAGGATTTTTTTTTTTTCAAAACAGTACAATTTTCAGTATCTGTTGAACGACCCTAAAAAAATAAAAATAAAATAAAAATCTGACAAACAAACAAACAACCAGTTCAGTTTTATCAAACGTAAACCGAACCCCCCCCCCCCCACGTCACACACATTCCCCTATAAACACATTTTGTTGATGGTGTTATGTAATGTAGGTTAACTATTTTACAATTTATAACGAAAGTTCAAAATTTAAGGAAAAAACTCTCATTCTCACCCCTCTCCCCTACAAAGACTATCGTGATTACGGGATTTGTGTTCCACTTATTTTGAATACCAGGAATATAACGTTCCTCTATTATTATCGTGAAATAACTCTAAATTTCACAAATTTTAAAAGTTAATCGGCGGATACACTAAAATTTCTTTTCGAATACTATAGGCTTGCTCAAGTTAAGCTCCATTTACAAATTATTTATTGCTGTATGCTTTAGCATACTTATTGTCCGGTATGCAGTGAATGAATAAGTTACATTGTAGCAGTTGATCTTATGCATAAATGTCCATACTACTCTGCTAATAACCATGCATAAGATAAATGAACTCATCACTCTTGCTTTAAAAAAAAATATCTCATCAAAATGCATTGCGTGTTAATGTATTATAATTAAATTCATGTCACACTTATTTCTTTTACTCAACGCATTTTACTTTTATGAATGAAGAAAGGAATCATTCGTTGTTTTTTAAAAAAATATCTTTATTATTTATATCTTTATTGTTTTTTCTTACAGTGATCTCGTGTTATGTTATTACTACTTTTTCTAAAGCTGCGCAGTTTTACTCAGGAGTTTGTTAATTTTACGATTAAACATGTACTAAATCAAAACTCGCCCCCCCCGAAGGGATTTAATTTTTTATTTATTAACATGGATTACAGTCGTTTACATCAATTTGTACGTTCATAGGGATTTTTTAATGTAATATAAAGTTTTTAATCTCGTTAATGTCTATGATTATACATACTTTTTCTAGATTTCTTTAATATTGCATTCTGTTATTATACATTTCAGAATCTCTTTAATACATTTGCGGTCTATTATTATATACTGAGTGTCCTAAATACAAACACTGAAAATAACAATTGAGCTGATAGCATAATTTTTTAAAATGCAACTGAAAGTATTGTTCAGGTACCACATCTGGAAGGCCAGATCATTTAGAAAATCTTATCAGAATATCCATCAGACCATATAAATTGAATAGCTAAATGACCTTTAGGAATAATGCAATTAAATTCAATTAGCAATTTTTTTGTAAAACGTAACTAATCCATAAGAGAGAAATATAACACATTGCTCTTTGATCTCACCCTATTTTTAAAAATAATACCAAAACAAAAGAAAGTTATTTAACATCAAACATTTCACTTCAATTAAATAGTAATTGCTAATTTTTCAAATGAAATTGAAAAATAAAAGCATATGAAACAAACTATTGCTTCTAAACTTTAATCAAATTAACTGTTTCAAAATGATATAATCAATTGAATTTAGTCATTTGCATGGCCTCTAGAATTTTGACTCCCTGGTGAAACATGATTTAGCTGTACCGAATAAACTTTTGAAGTACAGTTCAGTCAGTATTTTGCTATTCGCATATTATAGAAACCCGTTATACGGAAACATTTAAATATACCGCTTGAATTAAACAATTACAGACGTTCCTTATGGGCTTCGAATCAGTAAATTGGCAACAAATCTATAATATGAACCTTGTTACCCCAAAAACATTCCCAAGTAGCAAGTATGGTGGCAGCATTATCTTGCTGAAATAGCCAGGATAATCCTACTGTCTTATCAGTGGTTGGCAATATTTTTCCAAAAATAATTAAAAATGTCACACATAGTAATAAATGCAGTGAAGTATACTTTGCCAAGTTTGCTGGAACCAGCCTTAAAAAAATCTTGTTTTCAAATATTTTTGAGACCATCCAGCAGCAGAAAAGTAATACTGGCGCAGTATCGCATTGATGTAATGTTTCACTGGTTTTAAAGTAGTGTTCCACTGATGTTGTACTTCTGTCACATGTCTCCAATACTCGCTGAATATTAGCAGCCATATTGTGTAATTATTTAAAAATATTAATGCATCCAATGTAATTCCAGTATTGCAAGCCTATTATTCGATACTTACGCAAGATGTAGCCAGTATTGGTAGAAATATTGAACCAATATTAACACTTTGAGGTCTAAACCCGAACGTCACTCGGGTATCCATTTTCGGTGAAGTGAATTGATCCCGAGAACTTCTCTGAGCTATAAAAGTTCCGACTGTATACTTATGCCGTCTTTCCAAATATACGAACCTTTTTGTTAATTTTTTTTATAACGATGACAGCCCTAAACAGAATTAAGTATATGAAACTATTTAGAATTAGTTACATTTCGAGTTTTCGTTGGCAATAGTTAAGTAACCAAAGCAAATTTTACTAAATAATGTTTATTTGAAAAAAGAACGTCTTAAGTTAAAAAAAAGTTAAAACTTAATAAAACGCATGTTTATATATTTAGACAGCAGTTGGGTAAGTTTTTATTGGGTAAATCTGTAAACATTTATGTTAAAAAATGATATTTTCTAATGTGGAACATTTTTTTAGTTCAAAACATAATTTTTCCAATAATATCTTGTTAAATATCAGTATATTTATGTAGTTTCTTTAGTATGAATGAGAACAGTTTGAAGTTTATAATAAAAGAATTATTAAAATACATATTTTCCAAGTATTTATGAAAATAGCCCTGACCGTGAAAGTGTTAATTTAATGGTAAAAATTACAAATATCAACACTGAACAAATATTGAATTCTATACTGTTGTTAACAACTTATCAAGTATGATTTTTAAACATAAAGGACATTGTAATACGTAAGCATCAGGGAATTGCTCTAATCACAAACATTGGGCGAATATGAGAATTGTCTCTAATTGAATAAAGGAAAATTTTGGCAATCAACGTTTTATGTAATTGCTCTCTGTGTGTGTTATGCTGATACATAGTTTTTATTGAAAATCCGAAGAATGCAAGAATTTAGGTTCAATAAAGATGTAATTGAAAGTATGAGCTGCGATATGAAATGACTACAATGCGTATGTTTTCTAGTATTTTCTTTGTCTAATAAATTTAAAATTAACTTTTTCTCAGATGTCCATTCACCACAAAACCGTGAAAGATGTCAAGTCAGATGGCGCAAATAGGTCCTCGAGGTTGGTGTCATTGCATAGTAGTTTTGGTATGCTGTGTAATATTTTGTTACTGTGTGGATACTCAAATCTTTTCTGCTGACGAATGGGAAGGAACATCTCTACACAATGTATATTTATCATCTAATTCAATCAGTGATCAGAGTAATTTGTAAGTATCCATAATTTGATTTAATTTGTGCTACAGTTGTCACTCTTTATTAAGTTAAAAGTCCTCAGCGGCACGACTAATTCGAAAAACGTTCAGAACACTTTCAAAACACGTCTTTTGAACTAGTTGTGCCACTAGTAGTTTTTGATTTTGATCTTATTGCCATTATTTATTATCTTATTATTATATTAATAGCCTTGATATGAAAACACAGTTGAATTAAGCAGTTCTTTTTTTAAAGCAGTCTTTCGGCAGTTTACACTCACACATTTTAGTATGAATGAATTATGCATATTTTATGCCGTGTGATTATTGATGTAGCAAAATATGCTTTCACCCTAGTAGCACAACTAGTTCAAAAGACTTTGAATGTCTTTTGAACTAGTTGTGCTACTAGAGCAAGAGTTTTGTTCTAACGTCCTGATTAAGTACAACGAAAAAAAAAATTTGTTGAATCAGAAAAAAATTTGTTTAATCAACAAAATTATCTGGTCGAAATAGCGCCAATGAAATTTTTGTTAAATTACCAAAATTATTTTGTTAAAATTATTTGGTTATTTCAACAAAACATTTTGTCAGTTTAAACAAAGAATTTCGTTAAAATAAACAAATATTTTGTTGATTTAAGCAAAGTTTTCGTTTAAATGGCTTATTTGGTTAAAATCAATCGAATTATTTGTTTGAATTAACAAAATTTTTTGTTTACTGGTATGTTCATGGCTTCTTTAACAAAATTATTTTTAGATTTTAATAGGTTATTTTTTCAACCCATAAACAGTTGGTTGAAAATTTCAGAGGTAAAACTAATTAATTATCCATTCATCGAAATTCACATTTTTATTTGAGTTTCTTTCATATAATCTACAAGTTTAGTTTTATCATCTTCAACATCAGGTTTTTTATTCCTCTCCGCCCAAGACAAACTTAGTAAGACAGTCAGATTATTCAAAACTCATGATGAGTATGTTTATGTATTATGTAGTCACGCTCAAAATAATTTAATGTCAAAATTTGGGTGAATATTTATCACTTACACATAAATAAAAACAAACAATAATATACCTGTAAAAGAAGCTCTTATTGTGAGAAGTCAAAATAACCGTTAGCCGTAAATTTAGGAAACATTGTTTATGCATACTAAATACATAATTAGATAAATCAGACAAGGTAAAACTACTTTATAAGAATAAGAAAAATGTGTAGTATGTTGAGAGTAACGTTACTTTAGATACAACTAGATTAATTCTGTTGTTAATAATAATATAAAGTGTCAAGCAAACTTATTCCATGTTATTTTTTATCGCTGTTTTCGCGGTTATATTACATGTGTGGTCATACTTGATAAATTATTAGATACTTGTTTCGGTGTATTGTTTAAGATAAATACCAATAGCAATTATAATCTGAACGAATCACGAAAAATATTTGAACGATGAGGAAACACGGAGCAGCTTTTATGCGCTGATTAAGCATCAGAGGGGCCATTTTGGCAGAAGCTTGCGAACAACCTTAATCTAAAATCGAAATAAATAAAACAGATCACTCCTGATAAGAGTAATACAAATTAAGTGTAGTTCTAAAATTACAACTGTCTGTTAAAGCATTTCGTTATCTCAGCTATCAATTTTGTGTATATATATACTATATATTATTTTATCACGAAGACAGATGCGATTCTGACGCTTTACCTTCTTTGACAAATCTGATATTGAGTTGTTTTAAACTATGTTAGGTACAGATAAAAGAATTAAAACAGTAAATGTAAATTTTAATGACTAGTTAAAATAATTAGACTTCCTTCAGAAACTTTCGACTAACTCAGCAAACCCCTAGTCGATTAGTATATTTTGTATTTGTTGTTGGTTTTGGTGTGGTCTGGATTTCTAGTTTCGTTCAGGCGAACGGCTTTGTACTACTGATTATCCGTAGTATGGTGGAATTAGCCATCTTGAATTGCAAAAAACCTTGCCTCGGAGTTAAAGCTATACATCAGTCAAAAGTATTGAGAGCAAAAAACACCAAAGGGGTTCGGGACAATCCCCGGGAAAGGATACCAGTGCTTAGAAGTGAACAGTGTCTAGGATGAAGGAGATTTTATATAACCCATAGTTCCACGCATTTATAAAATGGACGTTAGTTTTTTAAAAAGCTGATCTTTCGTCTGCCTCGCCCCGCTCGTTGACGTATGTGTAAATTGATTGGACCAATCAGAGTCTTTGAATAATTTCAACGAATAATTGAAAGCTTTTAGTTAAATCGATTTGGTTGAATCAAACAAACTTTTGTCAAATCAACAAAACAAAACTACCAAACTATTTAATCAAACAAATTTTGTTAAATTCAGCAAAACACTTTTTTAGGGTGTATTTATCAAGATTTTTTTCCAATTCAGAACAGAAATGCTGGGTTGCCTGTCACGAAAACCACCCTTTGGAAGGATGTCACCTATGCTTTCCAGAAAAGGGCCAAAACGACCTCTGAACGACTTTCACATTGTAAACTGAGCTGCTTTCAGTAAAACACAAAATTAATAATAATAAATGATTGCTGTGTGTTTGATATGCCATTATTGGAAATCAAGCCATTCAAATTTGACAGTTTGCTTCACCACAAAAGAGAAGAAATAAGAGTGAAAAACATAAAAATTTAACAATTGTAGCGAACAATAAACAAAACAAAAGGAAATAAAAGAACAACAATAAAGAACAATCAAGAGTCTATAATTAGAGGTAGTCCATTAGAGCTCTTGCCCTCCAATACAATTTGGTATGCCTCTGTTTCTGGGAGACTTTATCTAGTCCTTTGCATACCAAAAGATGGCCATAATTCAAAGTGTCTGTTTTACAAATTCAGCACACTTTGGTAGGGAGGATTTTCATTTTATATAAATGTTCTGCTAAGCAGTCGTGTCCTGTCTTGAGTCTAAAATTTGCTTCATTTCGAGATTTGTTACTAAAATATTTCCAACTATCGTGTATATTTTCCCATGTTTTGCCGTTTGATATTTTATTCAAATCGTGCTGTTTGTTTCATTATATTTATTAACAATAATTTTTTTGAGTGTGTCAGGTGTAACGGTTTCCATTTATTGGGGCATGTTTGTTCCGTTTTTTTGCCAGGGAATCCGCTCTGTGTGAAGCCAATATTTTGATGCAACTTTCAGCGGTTTGCTTTATTATTTCTAGGTTGATGGGAGGACTGGAAGTGTACAATTGCATAACTGCGAGTAGTTTTCACTGCTCCGGTGATAACCCTAAGGGCTTTATTCTGTGCTTTTTCTAAAACGTTGATTTCCCCTTTGCTGCGGAGATTAGGGCGTCACTACCATACTTGATTATAGGTTTAATATATGTGTTATACGTTGTATTCAGGGTTTCTTGCCATTTGACTTATGCAAGTCTTTTCATCATTTTGGATCTATCTTCAGCCTTTTCTGCCGCTGCTTTACATGATTCGAGAAATTTAATTTGTTGTCTAATACACCAAGATATTTAGTGCTATTACTTCTATTTAGTGGAACATTATCTATCAATAATGAATGCTGTTATTATACATATTTTGAAATAGCTTGTTTTTCTGCCATGTTTTCAGGAAGCAGTAAACACTTTAAAAAATTGACATTGACATCCCATTTTCATTAGCATTATCTTCCTCTTTTATTTTATTTCAGTTTTTAAGTTAAGAGATACTTTTTTCATAAATTTTTAACCTTTTTATAGCGACTATATAAATTATTTATATGAAGATTGCTAAATATTTAAATTAGCCTCTGAGCATTTGTTAAAGCTCTTGGAATTCTTCTCACGTAAGAGATTGAAGGTCAGAGAGAAAATACGCTGCAGATGGAACTTGATATTGTTTTAGACTGATTTAATTCTCAATTCATTATTTGGAAATTTGTTTTATTTTTTAAAGTAGACATTGAATGCGATACAACGTTAAATGCAACATTAATTTTAAATGATGATTTTTTCCCGAATTTTAGCGCAACTCTCGTTTTCCTTGAAATGTAGTTTCAACATAACTTGCTATACAACTATTTTTGTATGGTAATAAATCATCTTTATGTATTATTTTGGTTATCAATAGACTTTTCTTTCATAATAAATGCAACAAAAGTTTACAAGAATCATTCATATTTGAGTATCTGAAAGTACCTCATAGCTTTTGCTTTATAAACATTAAAGACGCTTATTATCATGAAAAATAATCTAAATTATTCGAAGTAACATTAATGTGGAAGAAAGGGGACGAAGTATTTTAAAATAATCCCAAACACACAAATAAACTCAGAGATATGTTACTTGCCATTTTTTCCATTAAAAAAAGCATACATGATATAGAAATGAGTCAGATATTAAAATAATCTCCGTAACACTTTTTGAAATTAATGTTACTTAATGTTATTTTACAATCTAATTTATTAATATTTACAATACTGAAAAATAGATATTTTAAACGTGTACCGGAACTTCAAAGCAACTACCATTTGGATGTAGCTATCTATAAATGTTTACAGATACATATAGGTCGAGTTTTTAACGCTTTATATAAAATACTCAAGCTATTGTGAAACACATACACGTGTGCAACAGTATTGTTAATCAGTTAGCATAGCCTAAATGATTTACAAGGCTTCGGTAACTTCGTTAAACATGATCCAAATCTTAAAACATCTTTTTAAAATTTCTTTGCCTCAAACTAAATCCATTCTACTCATTTCTCAGTTCTCCATCTTTATTTTTAGTGATATTTAACGGGATGTTATTTATCAAGCTTTGCACACTTTATAAATAAGTAAAAGGCAGAGCTATCAAATACTGAATAAACAGAATAAGTTGACTGCCTAATTTTTAATCTGCTTTGTTGAGCAGGACATTTATGTGTCATTTTTTTATATGCGAATGACATTTTTTGCGTAGTGAGTGATTGTAATCTACACGCAAGCTATGAATTCAAGGCTCCTTTTAATCAAAAGAAAAAAAAATCCGTATTATCCGTGTTAAGCTAAGATTAACCCGAATAATTCCTATATCTGTTAGTGAAACGTTTCTGTTACGAGGGTTACTGTGTTCAGAGTTTGGATTCAATTGAACTCATAAAAAGTACACATGGAAGAAAAAGAATGTATAGCGAATACTATATTTCGTAAACCAGTATTTAATATAATACGAATGGAGATACAAATATTGTGTCAGATGTAATAAAAACATAGAAAAATATCGTATTTAAAGTAAAAGGAAATTTTTATTAAAACTACTTGGTCGTGCATAAAAAAAAATTGTACTTTCATAAAGCAATTTCTATGGCAGTCAATAGAAACTGGTTGAAATTATTCAAGGCACGTGCAGATTATGATTAATGTAAATACTGGACCGACATCAGATGAATAGTGGTTCTATTCTCTAATGGAGTATCCTAATACATTTGGTGAGATGTTTAATTGTATGTTCTGATGGGACATTTTTGTTATTAAATTTAATAGCACACCAGTGTATAATGAATACTTCATGTATTCATAATTAATAAATTTAAAGTAATCCATTTTTACTGAATTTCATTTTAAATACTCTTTCCTACTGCAATTTCGATTAAGTTATTTAAGACGGCCCCGTGTTTCTTTGTAGGTTGTATTTAATAATTGCTTCCAATGTTGTCCGTCCTAATCAAGTGTACAGAGTATGTGTTTCCCTGATGCCAACACCTTTTCCTGTAGTAGTGAGAGCATCCCTTCACAGAAACGGAGAGCAAATAGTATCTGCATCAGATATAATTGACTCTACAGATAGTCATGTGACGAATCTACTAATGCAGGTACGTTAATTTATTTCTCACACAATTATGCATGCATCTTAATTATTCAAAGGGCTCTAAAAATTCCCATACTGACGATTCGCGATTTTATTTTTTAACAAAAAAAAAAACGGACTTTGAATCAATTATTTTTAAATGCTAACAGTGAAAGGTGCTATTATAAACGCAGGAAAAAAAATTGACCTTTTAATTTATGATGAATTTTCGTATACCCTTTTCTTGGATTCACTGATGAAGTAGCACTACGATATGTTAAAAATGATTTTTATTATCCTTAACTGGTAAAGCTTGTTTTTTTTTTGTATGGTATAAATAACGAAAGTCAGTTCGAGAACTTTAAGAGCAGTCTGTATTTTGTGCTTAATAATGAGACCTTTATTGTAAGAATGTAATGAATTTTACTAACTATATAATTTTACTTTTCGTCGTATTAGTAAACCCTTTTTGATAGAAAAGAGCAATGTGATGTGTATACTACGTGATAGTGTTTTGTTTGAGAAAACCGAGGCACAAGTGTGCCTCGGTTTTCTCTTCTCCGAGGCACAAGTGTGCCTCGGACAGAGTGTGAGAGAGTGATCGGAGAGTTTGAGAGTTTTGTTACTTAACTACTAACTTACTAAACTACTAGTTACTTACTAAAAGTTTTGTTACTTCACTGTGCCTAGCAGTACGTTAATCAAAATAAAATAACCTTTAAATAAAAAGTCAACATATGAATACAAATTTCAATAACATGAAGGTATGAAGTAGTTGAAGATGGCCCAAAATGACCCCCCTTAAGGTTAAAACTTCCATAAAATAACATAAATGTTTAAATAAAACTTTGACCCTTTGCTATCATATTTTACACTATGTTTTGCATCATAAACATATTTTAATAATATTGTAAAAGCCCAATGAGTAATGAAAGAAACAACATTTTCTACAACTATTCAGACACGTAATATACCGATCCCTTAAATACTGCCATTGCTTCTTCTTGACTTGGCACAACTAGTTTATGTGTTACCTGGTAGATAGTGCTGTCTGTGTATATAAGAAAAGATATGCGGATCATTTTGGCCGCTAGAAATATTTTGGGCCACCTTCGCCTATGTGTTTGAAATTGGACGCAGATTTATTTATAGTCTTTTAGTACTAGGAGTAATTCATATAATTAGTATACAAACTGAATGATAATTCTAAGAAAGGTCAAGTGTTCATTTATTTCACAGTAAAATAAAATGGGACAGCATTGACTGATTGACTAAGTTTCTCATTAAGTTTTGACGTTTATAGGATCGATTATTTAATAAAACGGACTATTGAAGATGAATTTACAGATAACATTAGTTTCATATTATTTCTCATGCAATTAGCAAAATTTTAAATTACAATCATAAAAACGGAACATATTTAGTCTCATAATCTGTGTTATGTTATGTATGCAACACTCTGCATTGCGTTAGATTTAGAACTATAAACAGTTTTTCAGAAACAACAAATTTTGGCAAGTGTTCCACAACATAAAAATGTTGCGTTTGACTAGAGTTTCCTGATAACAATAAATTTTACTAAATGACAATTCTAAGAAAGGTCAAGTGTTCATTTATTTCACAGTAAAATAAAATGGGACAGCATTGACTGATTGACTAAGTTTCTCATTAAGTTTTGACGTTTATAGGATCGATTATTTAATAAAACGGACTATTGAAGATGAATTTACAGATAACATTAGTTTCATATTATTTCTCATGCAATTAGCAAAATTTTAAATTACAATCATAAAAACGGAACATATTTAGTCTCATAATCTGTGTTATGTTATGTATGCAACACTCTGCATTGCGTTAGATTTAGAACTATAAACAGTTTTTCAGAAACAACAAATTTTGGCAAGTGTTCCACAACATAAAAATGTTGCGTTTGACTAGAGTTTCCTGATAACAATAAATTTTACTAAATGACAATTCTAAGAAAGGTCAAGTGTTCATTTATTTCACAGTAAAATAAAATGGGACAGCATTGACTGATTGACTAAGTTTCTCATTAAGTTTTGACGTTTTCCTCTTACGACTTAAGAATTCCTATATGAAAATATTAAGCGATTTTATTACTTATATGCCAGAAAATACGAAAATTTAGATAAATCGCTGTTGTAGGGAGTAGGTGTAATCCAAATCTGAATAAAATTTTGCAGTTTTAAAGATTTCAGGTTATGCTAACTGCAAACCAAGGAATTGTCTTCCTTGTAACAGAAGTAGAAAAACCACCAAAGAAATCCATTAGCTCATACCTATACTTGATGGCGTATTTTCCCCAGCAGTCAATGGAAACAAACATCATTAACATCAAAAGTTGACTCTCCCCCCCCTCTCTTTTTTTATCATTTTTTAGAGAGAGGTAAAAAATATGTAAATTTATGCTCGAAGTCACGTGATTGATAGAGCATTTTGTTAACTGTATAAAAAATATATATACAAAGTAGCAAAGTTTGTCAAATATGCTTTATGTTTCATACATTGCTCAATGGAACACAGCAGGCAGCAAAATAAAAATCTTTAACGAAAAGGTTGTCTATTGTTACGCTTTTAAAGATGTATTTGGATTGAACTCGTCAGTCAACTGCCTCTCCCACACATTTATAATAGTAAGGCATAAAAATAAAATTCCAAGGTGAAGTAAACATTTGCAGATGGCATAGTCGGATGAATATCAGTTTATTTATAGACTGATTGAAGCTATATTTGGATTGACTAGATATTGTTTATGAATATTTGAGTGTCTAAAATATTTAAAATATTAGAAATTTTTGTTCTTGAATATTCAAGTATGTAATCGAAAGGAATTATTAAAAAATAACTAATGGTTAGTCTGTCGAGCAAAAGTTTTTTTTAAAAATTAGGATTAATATTGTGCAATATCATTTGCGGATCTAAGTAGATGAATAAAGTAATAATTCTGTTGCATATGCATATATGTATGTGTAAGTGGGCAATGTAAATTGAAAAAATGTTCAAATAAGGTAGGAAAAAAACTACATTAAGAAACTTCTTTCCGTTCATTTTCAAAAGGTTACACTATGACCTCCCCCCCCCCCGTACGAAAATATTCCCAGTTAGTAAAATGTGGCCCATGCACTAATGAGGTGATAAACAAAGCTTGAGAATTACATTGTAAAAAGTGTCTGAGATATAAAAAGAAACATATGCTCACTTAAACCACTTTGCAATGGTTCTCGAATTACAAAAAAAATCGCTTTTCGGAAGTCATGCAGAAATGACGAATGAAAAAAAAAATTTTTGCACTCTAGCAATAAACGTTCACATTCAAATTCATGTATAGCTCCAGATAATCTTTCTTTGAAGACATTCCTGAGACACTTTATGAGTAAAGGTTGAAAGTTTGCACATTACCTCATTAGTGTATGGGGCACATTTTTCTAACTTGGAATTTTTTTAGTTCGGGGGTCGTATACAAATTTAAAAAGTGTATCTTTTTGAAAATCAGAGAGTAGAATTATTCTTTAACGTAGTCTTTTTACCTACTATATTTTGAATATATTTCAATTTACATTGCTCACTTATCTCTAATAGATAAAGAGTTAAAGCTTGTTACCACCTTTCTGGGACACCCTGTATATGCTTGTGTGCGTGTAAATTTATCTAACCGAAACCGAAATAGTGAGGATCACTAGTGAGAAATAGAAAATGAAATTTTTAAAGCTACTGTATTTAATATAGAATGTGTAGCATAAGCTATTTGTTTAAATTGTCATTTAGACTGTCAATATGACACGGCAGATTATTTTACTTTCTTTTTAGCGTAGTGTATTGTGTCGGTAGGAATGACAACCGTTCATACTGAAATAAACATAAAAATATAATACTTTTATAAAGATAAATGTATACAGGAGTTGATTTTATACAGCTTCATTAGAAACCAGGAAATAAATGTATATTCTATGCTTCAGATAGCTGGAACATACGGTACTGGAGCAACTAAAAGTATCACAGAAAAAAAAATTAAAATTTGACATAGTTCATACTTTACTAAACTGTATTATCTTATTTAAAAAAAAAATAATACATAGGCGTTATTTCTGATGTACGTTTAGCGGCTGACTGAAATCAAAATCTTTGCATCAAAAGGAATAAATAAATAATACCAATTTTAAAGAAGATGTGAAAACGGAGTTATAATATGTAAAGGAAATTTTTCTGCAATACGATACAAAACGAGCAGAAACGATGAAATTTATTACCTATTTTAAATGGAAGTTCTTACTTGCATTCTGAATGAAGCATATTATACCGTAAAATGAAACGATTTATCTTTAGAAAAATTTATAGATGAGCTTTTTCATTCTTATTCAGTAACAGATGGTCTCAAAACTTTTTGTGTGTGCATATTTAAACGTGCATGTTGATTTAAATGAAAACCGTTACTTAAAATTGTACTTGCTTATTTTAACCACTATAAACAATATTAACAATAAAGAAAAAAGTTTAAATACCTAATTTTTAGTGCAAATTTCATTTAATAATCCTTTAAGCATGACAATTTGATAATTTAAAATATTATAAGATCTTTGTATAAATTTTAAAAATTGTTTATTTAGCATCTGAAACCAGAAAAAAAAGGTATTGCAAAAATAAATTCAATTACTGATTTATATCACCAAAATGAATGTTTTTAATGATAGAATATTGTTATTTTAAGTGCAAAAATAGATTAACCTCTATTGGTGTGAATTCTAAATATTCTCTGCTGCGGAACTATATCTATCTACCTACCTATATATGTACATGTATATCTATATATATACCTATATATCTATATACAGGGTGTCCAGCCTTAATGTGACCCAATAGCTAATTCTCGAACCGTTCGGTTTAGATATGCACTTCCAATTTAAAAAATGTTTTAAAAAGGGTAAGGAATGTTTTTACGTGCTTTTCGAACCAAAAAACCCATTTAGAAAAAAATTACTAAAATTAAATTTTTATACGGTCCCCAGGTCCTATCACTTATATTTAGGAAAAGATGCAGTACACAAAAACAAAGTAAACACAAAAAGTTTCATTTTATTACGATAAAAACTGACCAAGTTATGGAACTTTGAAAATCATACATTTCATCCATTTTCTCGGCCAATTTCAAGAAGCTAGTAAGGGACCGTCTCCAAAGTGAAATTAATTGGTACTCTGCCAGGAAACTTTCGCTCTTGCACGTCACTCTTATGTAAATCGTTTTTAAATTTTAAAGTACATACATTACGTTAATATTACAATAATTGCTTACTTAAGAAACAAAATTTATTATGTGTACGTGTAAAACATAGATAAAATAAAATATTTTGGACGAAGAAAACTTTTCAAAAGCAGTTATACTCATAAGTTCATATTCCCCCCCGAAATTTTTTTCCAAGCGCATATTCCGCCCCCCCCCCGAAAATTTTTCCTGGCTACGCGCCTGATGTTCCACACCGTCGATTTTGAGTAGGAACAAGCCTTGCTAATATCCTGGACACTACTTTCAGGATGAGCCAGGGCATATCTTAGAACATCCTCAGCGGGTATCCGCAAGCTTGAAGGTGTGGCACGAGACAAGGGAATACGTCTATGACAACTCCCAGTTCTATACAAGCGTTGAACAGCACGGGCAATTGTACAATAAGATAGATGTCTTCGACTGGGAAATTTAATGGCATAAAGTCTTGCCGCCTCTCTCTTATTTCGATTACACTGCCCATACAACAGTACCATTTCGCAGTATTCTTCATTTGTATACATCTAGTTCTCCTGTACTAGAATTCGTAATATTAGAATACGACTGTATGCAATTGCAAGCGACTACACAACAGATTTTTAACGTTTGCCATGATCAGTACTGCAGCAAATCAGTCTGAAGCCGCAGGCAAATAAGTCTAAGTTTTTGGAACTGCTTTTGAAAAGTTTTCTTCGTCCAAAATATTTTATTTTATCTATGTTTTACACGTACACAAAATAAATTTTGTTTCTTAAGTGCTCAGTTATTGTAATATTAACGTAATGTGTGTACTTTTAAATTTAAAAACGATTTACATAAGAGTGACGTGCAAGAGCGAATGTTTCCTGGCAGAGTTCCAATTAATTTCACTTTGGAGACGATCCCTTACTAGCTTCTTGAAATTGGCCGAGAAAATGAATGAAATGTATTATTTTCAAAGTTCCATAACTTGGTCAGTTTTTATCGTAATAAAATGAAACTTTTTGTGTTTACCTTGTTTTTGTGTACTGCATCTTTTCCTAAATATAAGTGATAGGACCTGGGGACCGTATAAAAATTTAATTTTTGTAATTTTTTTCTAAATGGGTTTTTTGGTTCGAAAAGCACGTAAAAACATTCTTTACCTTTTTTAAAACATTTTTCAAATTGGAAGTGCATATCTAAACCGAATGGTTCGGGAATTAGCTATTGGGTCACATTAAGGCTGGACACCCTGTATATATGTGTGTGTGTGTGACTGGCTCTGCTAGAGCCCACGCTCGGGAGAAATTTCCCTTATATGGAATATATTCAAAAGAGTGCTCATTGACCAAACGGTTTGAAATCTACAATCTGGAACGATATTTATCTACGAAACAGTTGTTCTTTTTTCTAATCATTTTAGTAATAGGCCATTATTACGAAAACGCAAGCAGTTACGGCAATAGGAAGTATTTACTTTCTTTTTCACTCTAGTACATAAACAAACGCAGGAAAAGCAAGCTGGACCAAGGTCTGATAATTGCCGACAATTTTTTTTTTGAACTGCCTTTAACGACGTGTAGCAATAGATGGTTTTGTACGCTTGATGGCTTGCACGCAGTAGCTTATTTATCTTCAGATGACGAAAAAAGGTATAAGACTCACTTATGAGCCGGTATGTTCTTCCCCCATTTATGGAGACTTCTTTGTACAAAATAGTGTGAGTTGACGGAATACGCCTTTGTTGAAACCTGTGGCGTGTCTGGAAGAACTGAAGCATTGAGCTTTGTCGTCTGCTTGGCAGAAAAACGTTAATTGCGATTTACAGTGGAAATAAGGATCTGTGTATTGCAGAAACACATGTCACACTGACAAAATAAATGCACGTCATGAGATGTAGCTGCACGGAAAAAAAAATCGGGAGTTAGAAATACAGTTGTGTTTGCTTTTTACTTTAAGTAGCCTAGAAGATCTGATTTTGACTGTCAAATGTAAAACAGGAAATTTTCTTAAATTAAGAATGAAATACTTACTTTTTGACACTACTTTTGCCATTGAAGTTGATTATATTCTCACATCTCTGAAAATGCATTGATTGAAAATCTTTCTTAATGTGCGATCAACACATTAGTTATGTATTTTGCAGTACGAATCATTTCTGAGTTTAAAGTTTAAGAGAACCAGGTTAACTTATTCTGTTGCTAATTTAATGGTTAGACCTTCTGACCCACTGGGAAATCATAAAGTTTATGTCGCTTCATTGGTCATTAGTTACAGACCTAGATGCTGCAAAGGTGTCAGTTCAGATACGTGAATGTTTTTTCAACAGTTATTTACCACAGTTTCATATATATGAATGTTTTTTTTTTTCAAATGAATATGGGGTAAAACGTAAAAGGAAAAATGAAAATGCCAATTTTAGGGCTTTAATTTTTTCGTATTACACTATCGGATTTTTCATGGGTAATATGAAAATATGAGAAAAATTTCAATTTTGGAATCTTTATATCAGTATTTCATTGAAGATTTTTCATGCTGTAAATTACAAAAGTTTTTTATACTTGACATCTTAGAGCAAGTGATAAGAATATACGCGTCATGCATGTTCTACCCATTTAGCTCAGATTCAAAAATAAAACAATGATAGTATAATGAATTTGAAAAATATGCACCAAACTGGCTTAAATTAAAAAAAAAGTTTTAAAAATTCTCTGTTTTACGGTGAAAACCTTTGTGAAACTGAAAAAATGAATGAGAACCGATCAAAGAAACTTTCACAGCTATATCTTTCTTAAAAAGTTTTTATATCTACATTAAAAACCCTATTAAAATTACTTTTAGTTCAACATTCTAAATTTGGAATCCTTTTTTAAAGAGTTGAACATTCATAAGTGCCCTAATCTGTTATAATAGGGTGGATGCAGAATATATACAAACAGTTTATGTGCGTAAATCTATAAATACTTAACTGTGTGGTCGTAAATTTGAATTAAAAAAATTAGTTTGAAATACACTGCAGAAATTGGAAACTCGTAGGAACTCAGACGGGAAAGATTTGTTTTCAATTTTTTTAGTACGATGTATATGATCATTTTGAATTCAAAGAAACTATCTTGATCGTATAATCACCGGAACAAGTGTATGTGTTTTCTTGAAGCTTTGCGTGTTCTAAAACATGAATATATGAAAATAAAATGTGATTGATTAAACATTGCAACATGCTTGGATGCTTGGAAAAATATCATAAGTAGATACTTCTAAACTTATGAAAAACCACTCTTTTAATTGAAAGTATTTCAAACAAAAGTACGGTAAATATTTTAAATAACGTGTACATTGCATTCACTTGTATAGTAATTTTTATAAGAGGTTTCATCAATATTTGAAGTTGCTTATGTACAATTTTGTAGTTTCGTATCGTTGAAGTAGTTACATTAGCTTTGTTGCCATAATTGTTATAAGCACACGTGATTCACCCCCCCCCTTTTACAGGTATAATACCATTATTATTGAAAGTTCAATAAACTTAAAGACTATCTTTTTAAGGCATATGTGCGCAAATGTCCTATATATAACTTTTTTTTCCCACATATTTTGTACAGAGGGAAATGAGAAAGTATATGCGCGGATTCTTTTCAAGCGTTTGAATTGTAATTCTCTGTAAATCATTGTTGTATTATGCAATTTACGGTTGGGAAAACTTTCTGAATAGGTATTTAAAACTGTAAAAGGACGCTTATGTGGTTTACTTTAAACTAAAAAAAAGTAACCCTGACTTCTTAAATAGTGAATTTTTTTTTGTTTATATCAGAGAGACTGCATTTTGATTATTCGGATTTAAAAAAAAAACCTAGCTATCTCACTTGAATAGACTATCCTTAGACCTGTGTTTGCTAAAATGTTTTCATCAGCATTGAATGGAATCGATTGCTTTCAATGTTCGATTGCTTTCTTAAAAATTCTCGAAAAATAAATTTAAATTTCTTAACATTTAGCATGTAAAATGTACAGCTGCGGAAAAAAAAGGCCCACTTGTACATATTTCGACCGTCGTTCGTCGCACAGTAAAGTTACAGATACCAATCGTTTACGATTGACGCACACTTTAATTTGCTATGCATAAAAATTGCATGAGGGGCCATCTACATATTAAAATTCGCACCAACTTTTTTTTTCTCAATAGCAACCCCTAGATTTCACTTCATATTTCAAAAATTTAGCTCATTTTAACCCCGGACATCAATTTTCAATACATTTGGACAGAAAATGAGTGAGTTATGAGCACCCAAAATCCCCCTCCCCCTATGTTAAAATATTTTTTCATACTTCAATTCATATCTCATATAATATTGGTAGTAAGAAGCTGATTTTTATTCGCACTATTAGAACTAAACGACCCAAACATAATTTAAAGTTATTATGATTTTTAATAAATCATTAATATGAATTATGAATTATTAAATTAATATTAAAAAAAATTATGAATAGCGACCTAGCCAAATTTCGATGGAAATAGATGCAGAAATTAATATTACATGGCTGTGCAAAATTTCAAATTTTTACGTTCAGTAGTTTAATTTATACACTCATGTCCATAAATTAAGGATAATGAAGTTCAGGCAAAGAAAGAGAAAGAAGCAAAACAAATTTGACTTATTTGTAAAGTCTGTTTATTAAACAAAAAGTAAAGAGCAAAAAAGATGCTATATGTTTGACATAATTAATAAAAATTGCAAGTTTTACTCCCTTGACCAAATTTCAAAAAATAACCTATTTACAAAAAACAGTATAACATGGTTAGTAGGATGGTTAATACGGAGTATGTCTCCCGGACGATGCAATACAGGCCTGACAACGCCTAGGCATGCTGAGTATCAAATGATCAATCTGATCTTGGGGAATATTACACCACTCATCAAGCAATGCACTCCGAAGTTCCGGTAGACAGGTGGGAGGGGGTTGACGGGCTGCAATTCGTCGGCCAAGAATATCCCACACATGCTCTATTGGATTCAAGTCCGGTGAGTATGCTGGCCAATGCATACGGGTGATATCCTCCGATTGAAGGCATTCGTCTACAATGTTTGCACGGTGAGGAAGGGCGTTGTCATCCATAAACACAAATTCAGCACCCATGGCGCCCCGATACAAACGTACATGTTGTTCCAGAATGACATCCCGATAGATGTGGCCTGTCATCGTTACACTCTGAACATGCAGGTCAGTTCTGGAACCAAGAATAATTCCTCCCCAAACGAGCCATCCTGCACCACCGTAACGGTGTCTTTCAATGGTGTTCTCTTGGTGGTAACGGGTACCTGGCGCTCTCCAGATGAATGTCCGGCGAGAATCAGACTCCAAACTAAACCTGGACTCGTCGGAAAACATCACACAAGACCACTGTTGCGGTGTCCACAATGCATGCTCTTTACTCCAGGTTAATCGCAGGCGACAGTGAGTTGCGGTAAGTGGAACACATCTGACAGGCCTACGAGCATATAGACCAATGTGCCCTAAGCGTCTGTACACGGTCTGCCTTGAAACTGTCGTACCGGTAGCTGAAGAGAGCTGACGAGACAGGTCTGATGCTGTACTCCGTCTGTTTCTTTTGGCAGTAACTGCCAAATAGCGGTCCTCATTCGGCGTTGTAACTCGGGGGCGACCTGTGCTGTAACGTCTACTCACATTACCATCATCTTGGAATCGTTGCTAAAGCCTGGAGATGACACTCTGGGCGATTCCAAGTTCCTCGGATACTTCCAGCTGGGTACGTCCACATTCCAGTCGTCCGATAATTCTGCCACGTAAAACATCATCCAAATGCCTCCTTTGTGCCATAACTATGCGGTTTTTGCACTGAAAGGCTTTCACAGCGCTTGTGAACAATTTTACTTCTTTGGCACCATTCCTTATATACCCCTCTCTTACACTCTCGTCATTGTGACGTACCATCCACGCCATCTGGTGGTTTCCTGTAATTTGCATATTCTTCTTCAAGATGTGTGTGATCATTCCACAGGTGAAATTTTTATTTTAGAGATCAATTTCTGTGTGATTCTGAATTATCCTTAATTTATGGACATGAGTGTATTAAATAAAATGTGTTATTTTCATGAGTTAAGGGACCATATATAAATTTATTAAGTGAAAATTTTTTGAAAATTGCATAAAATAAATGTAAATTAGATTTATTTTGTGCAAAAACACAGTAAAAGATACCAGTATTAAAAATATCAAATTTTGAAGCAAATAAATTAGAGGTTTTTCAGTTTGTTGGGGATTCTATAAAGCGTGTATTGTTGCGTCCGCTACCATATTCCCCCAAATAAAATATTTTCCAGCTATAGAATTAGATGCAGTAGATGTATGTCTTCTAATACAACGTCCTATTTATGAAAAACTAACATCCTCAACTTTCCAGGCATGAATGTGACCTTTTTTAATATCGGAAACATTATGTCTTTGGAATTTCCCATACTTTATCAAACATTCAAAATCACGTTTTCTGTAAAAAAAATTTTCATCTAACTATAAATTAAAATACCGTTAAAAGTCTTAAGAATATTGCACATTGCAGGCGATAGTATTAAATGAAGAAAGTGAAATAACAAACACAGTGATAATATTGGGTCGGCAAAAAAGTAATTGCGTTTTTTACATGAAATTCAAACAAATAAATTTTCAATCATGAAACCATTCTTTAAGTTCGATCATAGCTGAGTCGAGCAATATTCATGCTTGTAGTCAGAAGAGCAGGGAGCAGCCTATAACTCCTGCCAACATTTCAGCTGTCTAAGAGAAACATCAAGGGAATCACTGAATAGCAATTTCAAAATTACAAAGATTTTCAAAATTCTTAGCACTCATTTTGCATTTTTCCCTTAAATCATGTGTACGAACCAAGGAAGTTATGAACTCACGGGTCATTTGGACCACAGACTAAATATTCTATTCTACCCTTGATATTCTCAGTACAAAAAAACTTTAAGAGAGATGGGAACAATATTTTCCTTGAAAATAATATTAATTTCTTTTAATTCTCGCGAGCGAAATAAATGAAAGGCGAAAAGTTCGGAACCTACAAATAGCGTTTTTCAATTTGCAGAAAGTCCCTTAAAAACGCGCAAAAATGAATTCGCAATATCTCCGGAAATTATCGTAGAAAATTGGTGAAAATTTATATTTGGGGTAATTTGAAGGTTTTCTTTCGTTTAATAAAGTCAAAATATGGGGTTGCCATTGAGAAAAACAAAGTTGATGCAGAATTAAATATGAAGACGGCCCCTTATGCAAATTAAATTAATAGTAAATTAAAGTACGCGTTATTTGCAAACGAATGGTATATATAACTTTGCTATACGACGAACGATGGCAAAATAAAGAGCAAGTGGGCCTTTTTTTTTCCGCAGCTGTACATTCCTTAACTACGGAACGTTTTAAAAAATATCAATTAATATCACAATGTGGCAACTCATAATAATGGTCACCTTATGATCGTGTTAAGCAGTGGCGTAGCCTAGGGGGGGGTCATAACTCCCCCCCCCATGAGGAATTTTTTGCCATATAAAATGCATATTCTTCACTACATTATCACACACACGTATACATATATATGAGTTGTAGTAGTCGTAACCCCCCCCCATGAAAAATTTCTGGCTACGCCCCTGGGTTAAGGAATGACGAATGAATTTATTTAGTGTTTTATATGCTTTTACACAGCAAATTTGAAAGATGCGAAATTTTCCATAATATAAGATCGATTATTTTGTTATAATTATATCCGTAGAATTCATTATTTGGCATTTCAATACTTACAAACATGCAAATGCATACTTACAAACATGCAAAAGTATTTCGTGTACTTTCAACATTTTCATTATTTAGAATGACATAGTTTGCTATCATTCAATGGTTATAGAATCTAGCCAGAAAACACTATAAATAATAACAGTCCTTTATTAGCGCAATGTATTCAAACATATGAAACTTCATCCATTCGTCTGAAATTGTGAATAACTGGGATACGTAATATATATCTAAAGCGGCGGTTTCATCATGTATCTTACCTACGTCCCCTCCATTCAATAAGCTTTACTATCTCTTTTCTTTACGTAACGTCACACAATTTCATTGTTTATATTCTTTCGAGCAACAGATTACTATGTTTAATATAATGCTGATAATCTGATAGACAATAGCGCACTCACGGTTCAAGCACGGAATTTATAAACAATGGCTGACGGATACTGTTTAGTCCTTTTACACTGAATGACGTAGTGGAAAATTAGATGCCTACAAACTGACAACCGTTAAGTTTTATTATGACAATCTCGTTTACTACTGGTGAAGTCACAGATTTGTAAATGTCCAAGTTGAAAAACACACACACAAACACGGGAACGTTTTATTTTTATGACAGAAATAAAAACTTATATTAAATACACTATGTATATTAAAAAGGAAGGGGTTGGGTGGCGTTCAAGCTCAATAGATTTACCTTCTACTTATATGACCGAAAAAGATTGCATTCATTTGATAGACGGTTAGCAATTGGATAGAAAAAAAGGCAAGAATATTTTCGTATTAGCTCGACGTCATTAAAACAAATGGTATGACAGAAATAATGAGTTGCTTTACCATATCTAAGTTACCAGGTTAATTTGATCATTAATATTCCCTTACTCTGACATTATACACAATCTTTACAATTAATTAAATGCAGTATGTTGAGTGCTTTTGTTTCATATGTCTAATTAAGTATTGCAACCATCCTTTTACGAAAAGCTTTTGTTTTGCTTCGCTTGAAGATTGGCTCAAAGATTTACTCCTATAAATGTTTTGTTTGTGTAAATGAGCTGTTCTTGAAGATACATAGGGGTTAATTCGAATGCTGCGTAACGTTTCTAGGAAGTTTATTTTGCCAAGCTTAGGAAAGAAGGATTCTGTCCCACAGATATTACCAAGGAAGCTCCGCAGTGGCCTAGTCGCTAAGTTCGGCTCTCATAAGAACACCGAAAGTGAAAGGGCGCCTACTTTGGTCAGAGCTTTGGAGGGTGTGATATCTGCGGTAAACGAGTGTCAAGAAATTGATTGCAGTACATACAGGGTGGCACATTGAAAGCTTACCCGACTCATAAACCCCTAGCCGCCTTCCGCTCAATTAATCGAAAGAAAATTTCAATTATTGTTGTTTGAAGTAATTCGATTGCAATGGAATTTTCCGAAATCTGTCCTTCTGAAGTATGCAAAGTGCGTCATTGAACCTCCTCTCTCTCATGTTATCGGGCCTTTACATTGCTCTTCAGTGCTCCATACGTTTTACGTAGGCAATTTTCGTGATACGTTTATTGTTCCAAAGCGGTTTATGATTTATCAATGAGCTGATCAATTGGCGCAGGGAAAAAAAAGATTGTCGCCATTAGAAAAGTTTGAAATTGTTCCACTGTAACCGTAACCAAGAGATCTCTATTGTTTTAAATTATCACACAATCCTGAGCACGTACCTTCAAATAACAATATCTGAGATTTTCTCTGAAATCTGAAAATAGATCAAGCGAAGCGTTTCGGTTCTGTTTCGAAATAGCTTATGTCTTTGCTGCTTTAGTGAGAAAGCTTTACATTATTATTTTGTCCAATTATTATTTCAGTTAAGACCACAATTCGCATTTTAATCGATTCTTCTCTGGTATGTTAATTTTTTTTTTGAGTTTTAACATCTTTAACATTGCTTTAGGACAATTTTCGTTGTGACTCAGGAATAATAAGTAATAAATGTAAAATACAATATTTTCTAGTGTCAACTGCGAAGGGAATACTTCTAGAAATAAAGAAACTGCCCGAAAAAAATTATGGAAAAATCAAACTGAAATTTACGGAGAAGGCGGGAAGAATAAAGTTTCCGTTTAAATGAATTATTAATTTTTTAAGTTGTCATATTACTAAATATTGCATAGTTTCATTCAATAGATAATCAATAAATCTTCGTCCAAA
Organism: Cheiracanthium punctorium; assembly: GCA_038373885.1. Taxonomy (NCBI): domain Eukaryota; kingdom Metazoa; phylum Arthropoda; class Arachnida; order Araneae; family Cheiracanthiidae; genus Cheiracanthium; species Cheiracanthium punctorium. The sequence goes on from JAWZYV010011650.1 coordinate 51,766, forward strand.
GTGCTTTTTCTGTGACAATCAGAACTCAATATAAGACTTAGGTTTTTTTTATTCATTTTTTTATTTTGAGGGGGTTGGGGTTACTACAGTATACAGTATACTAAAGTATACAGTAACAATTTAATTGGCTCTAATTAAAAATGTTCGTTTTCCAAATTAGGCATTTAGAAGTCCATATGTACGATTGATATCTCCAGCTTCCCGTTAGAGGACCTTCGTCAGCTCAGCTTTTTAACGTTCCAACAGCTACTATTTCTTTTTCTCAAAATTGGCACCAACCTGTTCAAATACCTCAGGTATTTTGTGATGAAAAAACGTGTAACCTTTTATTACGATGAGCCGCAAAACATCAACAGATCATTTGATAAAACTAAAGAAGTTCTGAGAATGCCCCTGAAGAAGAATTTCAGACTAGTGCTAAGCTTACAACAGACTAATTTCTAAAATGTCTTTTTTTTTTTTTTTTTTTCCCCTATCAGTAACGTCCATCGAATTAACAACAGTAACAAGAAATGCCCTGCAGTTTCAGATTGATGACCACTTGATGAGGAAAGTAACCAGTCCGAAACATTACAAGTGCGTTTAAGGGAGGAGTTATTGCTCAATAATAAACAGTTCTTGCAATTTAATAATCGGATTCCGAATAATTCAAATAGGGGCATGGAAATGCACGAACTCTCTTTCAATGTACCACTGCCGATGTTTTTCTGTTACAGAGTGGATATCTAACAAAGATTAAAAAGGGAAAATGAATAAGTATTAACCACCCCCCCCCCCACTCCCGTTAGGAACACGTTCTTCCTCTCTATACGAACCATGTCACGCAAGGCATTCAATTTGCCTGTAGATAACACATAACAAATCAAACGATCTACTTTAGGACTGTAATTGCGCGGCTTCTTTCTTTCCTAGTTATTGTGATGTAATTATAAGTTAGCTTTTCCAATAAAAAAAAGAAAGAAAATACGTAGACTACTTAAGAATTTTATTATCGAAGAGCCTGCATCCATAAACTGCCTGATATATCGATCTATAAGCACTATATAATAAAATAAATCTGGCAAATTATGTAAATTATTTTATTGAAGCATGTTCAAAAAACTACGAAGAGAAAAAATGAATAAAAAACACGTTATCATGTATGAAGAACACAAAATTTCTACATCATTTTTTAAGAATTGTATATCCTTTAATTCAAAATCCTGTTTACGGAAAACTATAGGGTATTCATTTCAATTTGTTTTTAATTGGAGTATTTTTGTTTGACTATTGAACGCTTTAGAAATAAAAGTCATCTTAATTCATTTTTTATAAACTGAGAAATGTAGAATAATGGATTGAAAGTTAGAATATTTTGGAAGGATAGTGTATTTCCGATTACAGACATATTAGAATTCTAATTTTTTATAAAAGATCCAAAATGTTAGCTTGACAGAAAGTGCAAAATGTGTTCCGTGATACTGTTATGTGTTCTAATTTTAATTCGTTTAGTTTATTTCTATTTTATATAGAATTATAAAAAAAGGAAAAATTCCCTTTTCAATCTCTGCGAATAAAGATGCTTCCCCGGAACATCTATCTCTGTTTACCATAAACTACTGCACAGCTTCTGTACTTGCTTACAGACTATGAAAGAGTGAGGACAATTGCTTTCAATAAAATCAGCATGCTAACAATTTACAGCTAAAGTATAGTTGTGGAAAAAAGATTGATATTAGTCTTCGCATTATCTCTTCAATTTCTATTAATTGATCTTTCACAAGATCACCTCAATGGAAATGACAAAAATTTTGCCAATAGTTAGAGTAAAAAGAACTGCATTTCTGAGAGAGAGTAATGCACATTTTCACAGATTTCGCCCGGTGTCTGAGAACATACAGCTATAAGCCTTTGGCAGAGAAAATACTTACAAGCAAAATTTTTATAGGTGCTTATTAACTCAAAGTCCATATAAGTCAAAGTGAACTGATTTTATTGTGACAGAGCGCTTGGTAAATAACATACCCACCGATAAAACATCTCCCTGGAAGATTCAGTGCAGCTCTGATTTTTATAATATTTCTATTAGTATAGTCTATTTTGCATTATTTATATCTATTCAGTATTGATGCTTTAATAAAACTTTTTTTAATTAAACTATGGAAATTACTAAGCACAAGGAAAACGTATTTATTAATGGAAAGCAATTTTAACGACAGCACGATTGACAAAATCTTGAAGTAGTAATATAAACACCATAACCCCCCCCCCCCCGCCGTAGAATCTATAACTGAATAATCTAATTAATTTTCTTATTTTAAATTCATTTTTTAAAAAGGAAAAGCTCAAGATTGATTTCATTTGATACGCAATTTGTAAAAGGGAAACAGATGGCTAAATATGAAGCAGGAAATTTAAATGTTTTGAAAGTTATCGTCTATTGTTTAGATACACCTGGGACTGCACCGTCACAGATCGACATTTATATGAGTTAGTAAAGATTAATACTATATTTTGAAATGTATTATTTACTAATGCATATACCTTTAAGCGTTCAAGGCTTTCCTGCACTTGATAGAATTTTCCAAATATATACCTTAAAACATTTCGTTAACATCATAGACCTTAAGTTATTCAGCCGGTGTGTAGATTTGCAAAAAAAGTTATGTTTTAGTGCTGTGTGTCATGTAAACTATTTTATGTATTTTTTTAAACAATAAAAACTGGTGTTTATTAAATTTACATATTTAGAATTAGTTTATTTATCTCTACTTATTATAAAAGAAGGTGTCTGTGTGTGTGTGTGGGTGTGTCTGTCTGCAGCGTTACGGACAAACGGCTACACCTAGAAACACCAAATTTGGTATTCGGGAAGATGTAAATATGTAGTTGTGCACCTCGAAGCGATTTTTTCAAAATTCGACCTAGATTTTTTTTTATTTTATGTTTTATGCGATTTTTGGCATTTTTTCTCACCTAATTCGTAATAACGGCGGAAATTACGCTCGCAGCAAAACGGCATTTGTATCATCGGATAGAGGAGAAAATTTTCTTTTAAAAACAGTTTGTTCTGAATACTTAACCTGATTTACCGATTTTTAGGAATTTTTTTAATAAACGTCTGTTTCGCGATTTTTTTTCGTAAAATAATTTTAAAACTGTCGCATCTTGAATTCTATCCGTCATAACTTTTAGATATTTTGACAAATCGTGAAACATTCTTTTCTCCCTCTTTTAAAATAAAAACGAAAAATTATGTAAATTAGATGATTTTTTTACGAATTTTAATGCAGCCTAATGTTTAGAATTTAATAGCATCAACGCGATCTTACGCCATTCATTACATTGCGATCACGGCACGAGAATTTATGTTCGGCTGTTGCCACAGAAAGGATTAGAAAAAAGGGTTTTTTCAACCAATCGAGTTTTTAAATGGGATATCAGAATTTCAATTCGCAAGTGAGGATCTATGACGTCAAATGCTTTAAGATACCAAAAATTACGCCATAATTTTAACTCATTTATTCCAGCTCTATTTTCAACACAGGGAGACGATATTTTGATTAAAATTTACTGTAGAAATAAACTAAGAAATTCACGATTATTATTATTAGAAGTGGTATTTTAATCCGGTGCTTATTTAAAAATTGAAATGTTTTCACGGCGCTGAAAATGTAAAAGTTACAAAGTTCGTTTCAAAGCGCGATATATTAAAATTTTTCTATTTATTATTTTTATTTTTGGCATTTAATTTAGCGCAGGCGTTGCCTAACATACGCATGCAGGTTGCGAGTATAGTTTTATTTTAACGTTGAATTACGTTCCTCCATAAAGGTCACGCAAAGTTTTAATGATACCGTTTGAAAACAATTATGCGAAATATCGAAAGTAACTCCGAAATTAATCTACCGGGGTATCCTTTACGGCAGTCAAACAGTGACGTCATAAATTAAAAAAAAATTGTGAAATTTGTAAACTCTGCAACTCTAACGCCCTGTCACAATTAAAATGGGAATAAGTAGCTCTTCGAGATTACACAGTTTGATGTTTTTCTGGAGACAGGACTATGGAGGATATAAAAGATATCGCTATTGGATATTTAAAATGGCACCCCTTGGATATTTTCTCCCCGCAGTAAGATGAAATGGTTTACGGCGCTAAATACGCCAATCTTATAAAACTATGTATAAATTAAATATATATGGAGAGTTTCCTTAATGGCAACCATTATGTGAAATGATTATTATTTATGCTAATGCGTAAATTGCAAAGAATCGCCACAGAATCAAAAGATCCCATTGAGGCCAAATAATCTAAGCTGTTTCTTTTAAGGGTGCCTTGAAGAGGGAGAAGCGAGTATAGATAGTATTAATGTACGTAATAGGTAGTATTATTAGATTTGTAAAGATAGTATGAATAAATCGCAATGTACCACGTTAATAAATATTTCATGAAATTAAAAGTGTTTATCCTTTTTCAACGGTTGTCTTACAACCAACTAAACGAAAAGTAATTCTAATTTGCGTTAATATATCCCGCAGTCATTTCAACAGAGGGGATTACTTGAACTTTTTTAAAAATGAAATTCTGTTTTGTCACATGCAGATATGATTTTAGTAGTAAAATATTCCCTTCTTCCCGTATGAAGAGCCGGTGCGCAGCTATTTTAAAAACATCTCTTGAAAATAGCATAAATGAATTCAGAAGACCTCAAAACGTGTAAATACACCAAAATCTCGATGTCGAATTTTTTTTTTTATGATTGCAATACTTTCCTTATATGGTACATTTTCGGAAAGAAATAAATGGTGCTCCATTTCATGTAGTGTCTTAGGTATTTAATGCTACAACTTGAGCCTAAAAAACAGTATGATGTAGAAATAAGACATTTTGAAAGCCAGGAGTTCTCTGCAAACCATTAAGCTTTCCACTTTTTTGATAGTGAATGACACTGACGTAGTTTTTTGAGTCATTATACTGCAATGATCAGGTTAGTACTCATGACACAAACTTTACATTAAGAGTCAAATAATTTTGCTCTTTTTTTTTAATTCCACATCACGAATAATTTCGAATTACACATGTAAGGAAAATTTTCGTTTCCTACCGTGCGAAGAACGGGCACGCAGCTAGTCGTTCATAAAGGAGGAATATTCCGACAATCTTAGGCAACATATTTGAAGACACTTTTAGCTAGGTAAAGATATCCTTCCCAGAGTTAGATACATTTCTCGATGGATAATTGGTTTTAATTATAAATTATTCATATATGACGTTTGTATTGTTTAAAGTATTGTTAAAATATAGCGGGAAATAAACGCGATCGGTCTTTCTAATGGATTGAAGCACTAATAACTGTTATATTTAAAAATACACTGGTATAGATGTGGTTTGTCTACGCGTAATATTCTAATGTAATTTCTTTTGTATACTTATTTTGTTATTTTTTGTCAAATTTTTATACATTCAGATAATTTGAAAATTTATAACGAGCCTGGAGCTATTTATCATTGCGTGACTATTTTAATAAATAAACATGTAAAGTTACATTTTAAGAAAAAATAAAAAAATAAATAAAATCACTAAGTCGTTATTGAAATTTTTATAGAAACATGAGACATATTGTATGAATTTAATAAATATTCGCAGCTGCAGTATTTGAAAATTCTACATTTTTTAAATGCATAATTGTTAAATGTTGTTTGCTATTGATCCAAACTAAGCCAAATTCACTTCACTTTTATGAGGTATGCAACATCTACGTTACAATTGGTGTCGTAGCACACCCTTTTTAAATCAATGAATCAAAAAGCACACCCACAAAATTAAAATGTTATTGAATTAATTTCGACCGCCATCTTGCTGGTAGTTAAGTCGAGCGATGGCGCAACGGCTGCCCTTTTTTCAGCATTGGGCAATCTATCGCGCTGGTCTCGCATTCTTCAATTTTTCAGCAGATGTCAGTGTTGTTAAAAATAATCGTAATAATTTTTACGCGAAATGACGTACTAAAAAGTAAAGGGTTGTCGTGGAGCTATGTCACCCGCAACTATTTTTATAGAAATCCAATCTATTCTTCGTGACTGGCAACAGCCAGAACGTCAGAGTTTGGTGTTCCCAGAGCGGGATCACTGCGCGTTAAAGGGTTAAAAATTATCTCAATGTGCTGTTTTAAAACCTTTTAAAATCATAAAAATTGTTTAATGTTTATTCTGTTCTCTGTAAAACATTCCTCTTTTGTTTCCCGTTAAGTGTAAACGTTAAATAATATTACATTACGTAATAAAAACAGGTGGCACAGCAAATAATTGCAATTATATCCGAGAAATTTGAGTATTAGTTAAACGATTGTTAGTAAATTGTGTAGCTCAATATTTCACGGTAATTTTAACTCCATAAAGAGTTTAATGACTTGGCATGAACTGTTTAGTAAAATGAAAGCTCTTCAAACACCGTTTTTTTTAAATAAATAAAAAAATAATAGAAAATTTATAAATAAAATAAAATATCGCACAATCTTTCTTTTTTTGTTTTTTTGATTTTTTGTTTACTTATTTTCATTACTCCTAAATTCGAAACGTAACCCTGAAAATTTTCAATCACGCAACGTTTATTTTTAAGACACAATTTTCTTTAAATGAGTAATCACAAATTGTAAATTTAAAAATGTTATGCTTGAGAAAATCGGATGATGTTATTAATTGATTTTTCAAAAGTACTAATTTTTAGGAGATTTTAGGGTTCCTAATAATCTCAAAAATTAAAATACACAACAAAGTATTTTTTTGGTATATTTTAATTCTTGTATATACACACACTCTTTAAAAGAAGCTTAAGAAAAGGATTTGACTTCCGTCTTAAAGTACTTTTTATTGAAGAAAATATAGATTGGGCTGTTTTTATCTAGCGAATGTTGCAAGTCATTGGGCCATGGAATGGCTGAATACATTATAAAATAAAAGGAATTGGATTTCAGGTAGAATCTCGGATGTGTAGACTTTACTTAAGTGACACTTCTTATGACAGAGAAATTCCTGTAGACGTCCATAGCATTCTAAATATTATGCAGATAGGCTTTGAGTTAATTTTCTGTAAATAAGCCTAACCGCCTTACACTGTGAGAATATTTTAAAAATTTAAATAATTTTTATATCTTTAAAACTTTAAGAAAATCCTATTATGTAGTTACTCTGATCTTGATTCACAGTCTCCGTAACGATTCCGGTTGAGCCAATCCAAGATAAAACTTTTATCTCCATCACTCCTAAAAGATAAAAAAGTTAAGCAAAAAACGCAATAAAATCTACGCCGTTTGTACGATGCGCTTGAAAATTATCATAATTTTATCTTTAAAAATATAGAAAACAATCTGCACTATTTTAAAAATCTGAAAATGCACCCGTTCTCCAATTTTCAAGCGATTTTTCGCTATTTTCAGCTCTATTTGATTTACAAGAGTAAAAGAAGTTAATAATTTGCTTGACAAAATTAGATGTCGCAAGTGACTATTACGTCATACTGAAGTCACGGTTATCAGGCTTGGAAGGGAAAATTGCGGTCCCAATTCGTTTAAAATAGTTTTTCTAGACTCTGTGCAGTTTAACGTTTTTCAACTAATAAAATGATTTCCTTTGCAAGAAACATTGATATAAGAGAGGATGTTCCGAGAGAAACGAAATTCTTCGAATGCAAAAAGTTTTCGCACGTTTTTAGAAGAAAATGCAATCCCGATTTATGTAGATAATAGAAATTGAATATGAAATTATTTATTCTAAGTGAAGAAAGATTAAATATATATATTTAAAGTCAAACATTGGCTCAACAGCCGCTCTGCGGGGCCAAGGCCTGCGCTGCCTAACCGCGCCTCCGCAACCTTGGGCTCTGGGGTGCGGATGCATCTGCCTCGGCCAGGTGGTCAGCTTGGCATGAAGCCCCCGGTGTTTGACCCCAAGAAAGCTTGGTCCTCATTTTATAGACCCACTCAACGGATAAAAGGCTGTGTCGAATTTACCCAGCCCGGGGTTCGAACCCCGGACCTGTGGAACGGCAGCGCGGTGCGCTAACCATTACACCAACAGTTAATGGAGACATATTTTTTGTCGAATGTTTTTTCTAGCGCCCGTTGTAATCACCTCCACAACGAACTTTGACTTCTAGTCGATAAATATTACAAAATAAAAGGCTTTCCCGTATAAATATTTTTCCTGAAGTATAAATTGTGGAATTGCAATTGCGCTGCATAATGCCACTCGTTAATATCCATAAGATTTTTAAAAAAAATTCCAATCGCATTTCATTAAGATATTTTAAAACTTAATACTATGTGAACCTTTATTCGAACACAAAGCTAGTCCGTTTATACACAAGAGTAATTGACCTTGTAAAGAGATACATTATCTTTCAGTAGACTCTTTCCGCCAATTGAAAGGTAAGACCTTGACAGAATGAAAGGTAGTAACTTTCAAATAAGGAAGAATGTGATTCACCGATTTCTCCTGTTTTCAAAGTGATGAGATTGATTGACTGTCCATCTGCATTTTGCGATGACCATTTCCGCATATTCGTTTTATGTAGTGTAAACAAACTTAAGCAGATTGATTAGAAATCATATTAACTTTAGCTGAATTTATGTAAAATGTTGTTTAAACTGAAAACGCACCCTGGAGTTTAAGTGTAAAATTTGTATGGAAATTGAAGCACATAATGATTCTCTGTGACTGAAAATGTACGAGTGTATTATTAGTGCAAATCAGCTTACTATTAATTAAATACTAATATATAACAGTAATGCGGTTATATGTAAAAAAAAAAAAACTATTTTATCTGCATTAAGAGAAAGTTAATTGTACTGTATTGCTGTATACACTAAATGACTTCTTATATTTCAATTATAGTTTCAATCGATGTGCTTGTTCAAGAATGACATAAAAGATCAGAAACAAGTCAGAATTTATTTAGTGAAATATTTTCTTTGCTTTTATAAGAAAACAAAAACAAAACTGTTTAATAAGCTGTCAATATTTTTGTGACATTGCATAGGGCTATTTTTATAAAGGAATTGGACAACCTTAACAATAGATATTCTAACGCTTCCTGAGTTTTGATGTTTAATAATTCAGCTCTTTACATGGTGTTAGGAAATCACAGAAACTAAACACACAAATGAAAATATTACTAATCAGTTGTTTGAACTATTGCAAAAATAATATTAAATATTCACTAAAATGAAAAAAAGTTCAAAATTTGGGCATCTTTAAAAGATTTGCTTTATAAATCTGATGAAAAAGGGCGTTATCCAATCTCAGTGCGTTATTATGATGTATAAAAAATGCAGTTTTACTAAATGAATAGAAACAGTGTCCTCTATTCATAAACCCTAAGAACAAAAGCTTTTGAATATTGTTGTTAAGGCTTTTATGTATTCCATACAAAAATAGACAAAGCGTTTTTTCTACATTTATAAATATTTGACCTTACTACCATCATTAGCTCTCCGGGAAATGAGATTGACCAACAAATGAACAGAGGTACATTTTTAGGAGAAACATTTAGGTATGAGTGCGTATGCGTCTCGATTGAAATATTCACCATGATTTAGTTACAAAAATATTTAAGATTTATCGTATTTTATGTATGTACATTAAAAACATTTATAATATTTACTCAGACTTTCTTTTAAAGAATTTCAAAGTAATTTAAATTCTTGAGTAATTGAGCCTAAACATTTTACAAGGCTTAAATGAAAAATAGAGGAATCTAGCAGGAAATTTGAAATTGAAAAGTAGAAATCATTCTATACAGTATTAATTACTTTAAAAAATTAATTTTTAAATTTATTAGTTATTTAAAAGAGAGAATAAAGCAAAATTTAAATCGTGTATAATCATCAAAGGAGCATTTAAAACTTGTACACTCCTTAATAATAAAAATATAATATTTTGTAATGAAAGATAGTTAGATTCAGCAACTAACACTGCATATTTCATCTTTTATGAAGATGTAGGTTTCAAGCAATTGAATTTGTTCTGGGGATTTAAATATTTGATTATCATTTACCAGTTATTTTGTTTATACTCTTCTGCCGCCGCAAAATCGATAAAAATACTTTTATCAAAATGGGCATTCGTAAGGAACATTTTATATTTTAAATATTTTTGTTTTTTAGCCTGTCGAATATTTTTCCTTATTTTGTATAGTTACTTATCAGATTTATAGTGTTCGGAATCCAAATTTTATATTCTCCAATATCCGATTTATAGACTCTTACTAGACAGCGCAAAATGGCGATTGAATGATTATATCTATTGTTCACCGAAATACGTAAACATTATCATCGTTCCGTCACCAAGAACACACAGCATTTGTCTTCCTTATAAGAATGTATATGTGGCTGAGAGCATGTTTCAACATCTGCTGTATCAGGTGAGCTAACACAGCAGTATTCGTCTTTTCAGTTTTCAAACTATTATGCTGGCTCGGTTATAAAAGTTTGAATGTTCTGTTTTATTAAGCAGCTGACAAAAGCTACCAAACAAGTAGAATTTTTCTAAGAATACTCTTCTTTTCAGTCAGCAGTATACGATATCTTAGCAATGACACTTACCAGATAAGTTGAAAAGAATATTTGTGAATTTGATTTGTTTGTCCTTCCGTTCTGACTTCTCTAAATATCCTTGGATTAGCAAAGACGTTACACATTCTATTAATCTTATTCTAGAATGGGAGTTCATTACTTCAGTTTATCAGTCTAAGCGTGTTACTCACTTTTCGTAGATCATGGTAAACAGGCAGTAATTGAAAAATTCCACTTAGTGACGGTTTTGCCCTTTTAAGTTATTCGCTATACGATAACATTAGCACAAATAAGACTGTTTAGGAAAGTATTTTACAACCACATATCATTATAAATTATCCTTCGTGTTTTAACAAAAAATAAGTTGTATTACACATATTCTCGATTCATAGTGTATTTTCTACAAGCCCAGAATAGGATTGGTGGATAAGAGTAGAAGATAATAAAAAAGTACTGGTATACTAAGTTAAAGCATCAGAACTCATCATATTAAATACATTTTCACACATAATTTATAGCCTCAGCTGAGAAATTAATACATTTTCACTGTTACGTGAGAAGTAATTGCCTATTCTCATTATGGGCGTCTTCTAACAATCAGTGGTATCCAAAATTCTAAGAGCTGTAAGACTAAGCTGTAAGATGCAAATTGCATGCAGTCTAAGGAAATGTTTGATTTTCCACACACACGAAAAAATAAAAGTAACAAGTAAATAAATCGCAGTTTCACTTCGCCGGTTTTACCTAGCAATACGCACAAATTTTCAATACAGAAATAAATTTTATCTCTGTCGCTGCGAGGGGAAAATCGTGATAGTGTTACAATCGTGCTCGTTAGTGACCAGTTGTATTGTATTCGATAGCTCAATCCCCACTCAACACTTTCTATTTTTCCATTTTTATACATATGAGTAACTCAAAATTTTCCTTTTCTCTTTGGTGACCTGTTTTTCTTTACTTAGTTTTCTACAAAAGCAAAGGTTATTTGCATTGTATTTTGAAACTCTTTCGTCTATTACCTTGTTTATCATGAAAGATGAATACGTTCAAGGTGATGTCCTTTGTGTCCCACGTTCGTGGCTGTCTTACCCTCATCAAGCATCTGGAGTTTTCCTATATTCTCAAAATCTTTCAGAATCATTGCGATTCTATTTGTTTACTGAAACATGCCCTTGTTGCTTATTAAGAGCAAACTATTTTAACAGATTTGCAAGGAACTAAAATATTTCCCCACCAGAGACATTCTTTGATTGAAGATGTATTTGAAAATGTGAAATGGGGAGTTTTAAATTCTTGAAGACCAGTAAATATTTTAGGTTTTAATAAAACTTTTTCGCTACACAGAATTCTGTTTGAAGAAGGTTATATTGTATATGGTTTTGTATTATGTGATATTTATGTAATTAATACAAAGGAAAACGTACCATAGAATTTATTAACTGATTTATTTATATTAATATATAGTTAATTTCTAAATAAAAATAAAATTTTTACTCAGAAGGAGGAGGCATGGTTTCGGGGAAACGTATTTCAATGATCTTTGGTATGTCTTTGGTATCTTTGATTATTCTTCCCACTTGAATATACTACGTGCAAAATACTAAGACGCAATACTCAAATGCAGTTGAGAAAAATTAATATTTGTTTTTGAACCACTTCACCGAAAGTTTAAATGTTAGTTACACGTAAGAAGGTTGTAAGAAGGTGGAGCACCGTGGCGTAATCGGTAAGGGTAAGGCTATGGACTTCCACTCTAGCGTTGCGGCTTCGAACTTCATGTGGAGTAAAAAAAAAATTTTCGCTCTTGTTTTTAAATACACCAATACGGGCAATAAGTTTTTTGGTAAATTAAATATTTATTTACTTTTTCATTTATTTATTTTTACTTCTATTATTGATTTATTTTATTTTTTATTTATTTATGTATATATTTTTAAATTTTATTTTTACTATTCAAAGTACATTTTTACAATTGATTATAGTTGTGATTATTTGAATACAATACCTATAGTCAATTATAACTGTACTATAATCCAGTGGCGGCCCGTGGTAAAAAATGTTAGTGCAGCCGGAAGCATATGAGCCCCCCCCCCCCCTTTCCTCCGGAGAGGATTGGAAAATCTTTGTTACTGAATTCGAAAGCTGGCGGATTAAGACCTCACCGAGGAAAAAAAAAAAAAAAAAAAGAAATTACATAAAAAATGTCAGAGATCCTATTTTACTTCCATAAAATGGACATAAATTTCAACCAGCCGCTATTATCCTCAAAATTGCATTAATCCGTGTCTGATTCGAAGTTTCCTTAGAATTTTCTTTTGTAACGATAAACTTGAGAAGAGAAAAAAAAAAAAAAAAAAAAAAAGAAAACTTACTTATTTTTTACAAGTCAAATCAATCCTCCTTTCTTTTAAACATGCGAATCGGTCAGTGATGTCCCCATAAAAAGGCGTTGTTTTAATTCAGATATCAATAATTTTAAAAGCTCTTTAAAATTTCCCATGTTTAAAGAATTTTCTCGCTCGCCATGTCCTCTAAATGCCAGTTCTTGCTTACTTAAAAACAATATTGCTTTGATGGGTAATTGTCCATTCATAAGCGTCTATTCAGGCTTACGTTCTTGATAAATTCAGCAATATAAAGTCCAGAGTTTTCCAAACATATATTCTCCTTACACCCTCCCTCACTCCTCGTCCGAGCCAATCAGTTAGTCGAGTTCTCAAGTTCAGCCGCCGTTAAAAAATCTTCCATCGGCTGTATCAGCTGCATACTCACTATGCCGGAGAGGCTGCTGACGTAGTCGTTGTCATGGCAACGGTGCTGCCAATTTTCTTTTCAGCGCTCTGGGCTGAACTAAAGATTTTCCCAATTGAATTGCGGGAAGATTAAAGTGCTTTTTTTCTGAATGAGCGATACGGCCACAATACGTTTTTTTTTTGTTTGGTTTTTTTCGTAGATTTTTTTAATTTACCGTAGGAATTCCACAATTCTAATCTGAATTTAGGAAAATTAGTAGAATGAATTATTTTAACGTATGTGCTGATAATTTCAAGTGCAGCCCGGCTGTACTTGCTGTATCCTACGAGCCGCCACTGCTATAATCAATAATATAACTATTTTAATTTCTTTTTTTCCCATCTGGTACATAGTCATCAGATGAGTCATTTTTAACTGATTCGAAATTTTTTCTTCTGTACACTCTTCTTGAGTATGGATTAAGTCTTCATCAGTCAAAAACTTCTTTTCACTCAACACATCTAATGTATTATTATAAACTAGCTGAAGTACCCGTTCTTCGCACGGGAATGAATGGACTTTTCGATATTACGATTTGTTGTGATTACTATTTATTGTAATAAAGAGATATATCAAAATGGATATCGCGTTATATTGTATTCATTAATCATCAATACCGAATTTCAAGGCAATGGTTTGTATGGTGCAGAAGGCGATGCGAAGTAGCGCAATCTAGTGGCGAGTTTTAGTAAAACGGATACGGCGAAAATATTCTTCGCATTCAGATATCAATGTATACGAATTTTCATGATGATCGGCTGGACAGTCCTGAAGTTCATGTGTGAACGCAACATCGAGTGGCAAGTTATAGGAAAATGGATAGCGCCAAACACCTTCCCTGTGTTCAAATATCTATGTATACCCATTTTCATAGCGATCAGTTACCATCTAGTGGTCAGTTAACCATCTAGTGATTAATTAAAGTAATGATTTGCTACAGCGCCGTCAAGTGGCGAGTTGTAGCAAAATGGATAACGCCAAAATATTCTCATTGTTCAAATAGCTATGTATACTGATTTTCATAGCGACCGTTTGAATGGTCAGGAATTTGGCCTGCTGCAGGGTCATCTAGTGGCGAGTTAAAACAATAATGCATTGCAGTCCCATCTAGTGGTGAGTAACATCCAAAGGAACACAGTTAGAATATATTCTTCGTGCTCAAATGTGTAAGTATAAAAAATTTTATGCCGATCGGTCGAACGGTATAGAGGTTGATGCGTTGCAGTGCCATTTATCGGCAAGTTACAGCAAAATGGATAGTGAAAAATATTCCCCGTTTTCTAATATCCGCGTGTACCAAATTTCATCGAAATCAGTTGGACGATATTCGCATAGCAAACGGCTAAACGGAATAGAATTCGACTTTCTGCTGCGCCATCTAGTGGCAAGTTAGAGGAAAACGGATAGCATAAAAACCTTCTCCATGATAAAAGACTTAGGTGAACCAAATTTCATGGTCATCGGTCAAACGGTGCTGGAGTTTTTCAACCTCATACGCACATACCAACATTCATTTTTATCTATAACCAGTGTTATTATATATACCAGTCTCAAATAAAATCCAGTTTCAAATCTAAGTATCGCCAAAGGTCCAACATACGCCATTTTGCAAGTTTTTTTCAGGGAATCATTCGAAGCATCGACTTAGCAGCAATCAAAATGGGAAATGGTTTGACCGCCAATATGTAAAGCAGGCATTTATTTCAAAAGTGAAATTCCTTAATAGCCGCATTTTTAAAATTATCAACGTATAACGTGTTTTATTCATCGTTACTCCGATGTACTAAATGCAAAGATTTCAATTTTCTGAAATTTGGCGGAATCCCCCTAACTTAAATCAATATGATCAATTGGCGAGAATTCTGAAGATAGATTGCTCGAAATCCCTTAATAACTGCATTATTTCTGCAGGATTATCAGAATTTAACGCTGTATTCTAATAAAATCTATGCACTTGTTTTCAAAAATCTATTTCCTTAAGCTCTCAGTAAATTGCGCCAAGCCGAAAACTGTGCAAACCGCTAGAACTCACTTTCTCAAAATCGGCATATTAGCCATTTTATTTTTCGCCAAACTAAAAAATTTTACATATTAGCCTCGGAAATCTTCATTTCTTATTGTTTTGCGTATAAAACATTACATTCCTGCGCTGATTTCCCATGCACACGGTATTATAATTAAAAATAAATAACCTTACAAATATAAACTTTAAAAAAAATCATTATTATTCTTTTATTTTTACTTTAAGAATTTAAAACATTTTATTAAGTAAAATCGCCACACATGGCAATAATGATGCTTATTTCATACTTTTTTCACTACAGGGGTTACAATTACGGAAAGCTTTCTGCGTGGAGAACATAAAAAAATCTCTTAAATGGGGAACGGGTAGACTTTCAAAGTTTTAAAGTGGACTATAATTTATTCTATATTATTTTACATATCTGTGCAAAATTTCAGGCTGATAGGTCCATTTTTGTGGATTTATATACCAATCAAATCCCCAAACAGAATTTCATTTTTATTTATAAGATGAAATAAATAAATAAACTTATAAATCTGGAAAAAGCTGTTAAGTATGACGTCAAAATGAAGTCATTGTCATTTGCAATAGCTAATTTTGTTACGCAAATGATTAACTTTTTTGACTCTCGGAAATGAAATGTTGCCGAAAATAGCGAAAAATCGCTTTAAAATGAGGGAACGGGTGGATTTTCAGATTTTTAAAGTGGCACAGATTGTTTTCTACATTTTTATACATAATTATGAAAATTTTCAAGCGGATCGTACAAACGGTGTAGAAATTATTAGGCTTTTTGTCCTTGACATTGCAATGTTTTGCAGTAATGGCGGAAAAAGTTTTATCTTGAAGTCAGGGATCAGCGCAACTGTATAGTAATTAAAATAATTATAGTAAAATTTCTTTTATTTAAAAAAGAAAAAACATCTTTTTAACATTGGCAATCGATTCGACTGTGAATACATTGAGCTGACGTCACTATGCCTCTTAAGACTACTAAAAGTCGAGCTTATTCTAGCATTGGTTCTTCCGTGTTATCAGAATTATCGTCTGCAGGAGGCCTCGAGTTTAGAATTAATAAGTGGCATTTTAGTCCGTTGCTTAGGTTTATGAATTTAATTACTTTAACTCACTCAGCTGAAAATGTTCTTCATTTTGAATGTTGCAAAATCACTTTTGAAACATGATGCATTAAAAATGTCCCATTTACTCATTTAATTTTGTATTTAGCCATGCTACAACCGTAACATTACGTAACATATGCATGCTGCAAAATAAAATTACTTTCCGATTGCATTTCGCTATTTTTGGTATATTTCTTTTTATTTATTAATTTTTTTTTTAGATTTTAGGACAAAGTTTTACATACCTAATACGAATGTAGTAAAATCTAAATCAATACGGTAAAATCTTCTTCCAGACGCAATCATACCTTAGTTAAGCACTCCCAAGGGTAAAATAAATCATTTGAAATCTAATTTTTTTTTTTTTATTATTAACGAAAACGCTGGAATGTTCTTTCAGTGGCAATCAAATCTAGTTCAATCATAGCACAAGGCATAAAATGGCGGCTTTCACAAGGGTTGCCATATATTCACAGAACGTTGCCAAGGATATGACTGGTTAAAAAAAAAAAAAAAGCGTCATCTTTAATATTGAACTCCTGGTATCCAAACGATCTTGCTATTTGAAAATAGTTAACTTTATGTTAACACACGTATTTATTTCTCGTGAATCTTAACTTGGCGTAATTCCAACTTCATGTGTTTTCGAATCCAACATACTTTTAAGAGCTTTCCTGCTTTGTTGCGAAAGCATAAATCGTTTTTTGCTGGAGCTAGGTCGCCAAATATGGTAAGCTAGATGCTCATTTCTTCTGTTTTTAATTAATATCTTCTAAATAATTCGAATTTCAAAAAAATTTTTTTACGGCACTGGCTTTTTTTTTTTACCTATTTAGCCTCTGTGCCAAATTTGACCCGGATCCGACAAGCTCTCTGGCTGCCTATAGCGAACACACACACATACATCTCATTAGCATACTACTCTATTATTAAAGAGGATTCCGTGCCTATGATTATAGTTTCTTCAGATAGTGTATCAAAAGAGCTGTCGTCGCAATTAAATTGTATTTGAGAAGTGAACTCTCGTAATACGCCACTCCATCTTTAAGTAACTGCTTTGAAACTACATTATACATAGAATTTTCAGTTTTTTCATCACAACAAGATCTCGCTTCATGACATATTTTCAGCTGTAATGCATCTCAAAATAAATTTCACTGTTTAAATATGTCTATTCGAAATTTTAACAACATCATAAAACTATTAGACTTGGAGAATATAATCTGATATTTTAAAGTTGGCAACCCATCAACAGATGACAAGCACTTAAAAAAAATAATGCTATAGCTGTGTCATCACGAACGGCCGAAAATTAGGAAAAAAAAGTCTGTCCTACGATTGTGACAAAAAGAAATGTACTTTAAATAAATATTGAGTTTTGGGAGCAATAAAAGTGAATTATTTTGAATGTGCAAAATTCTGATTCCAAAGTAAAGATTTTACAAGAAGAAATAAAATTATGTGCAAAATTCTGATTCCAAAGTAAAGATTTTACAAGAAGAAATAAAATTGGAATAATAATAAAAAATCAATAAGTGGGTAGTAAAAAAATAAATGAATAAATGAAAAAGTAAATAAATATTTACTTGACTAAAAACGAATTAATTACCAGTATTGGTGTATTAAAGAGTGGATTTTTTTTTTTTTTGGGCAGCATGAGGTTGGAAACTGCAACACCAGAATGGAGGTCCACAGCCTTGCCCATTACGCCTCGGTGCACTACCGATTTTGCGTGTAACTTACATTTTAAGTTTCGGTGAAATGGTTCGAAAATAAATATTAATTTATTTTCGAAGTAATTGTATTTGAGTATTGCGTATTAGTATTTTACGCGTAGTATATTTAAGTGGTATACTACCACTAGAAGCAGGTCGCGTCTGCCGTTCGGAGTTTCTGTGCCGTATGGTTCGGAGTTTTCTGTGGTTTTCTCCGAAACTTCGCGTAAATACGGGTAAGGACCCCCTAGGAGGTCCCCAACGAAGGGCAAACCTACCCCCGACCGAGATCCCTATCGTAGATAATTGGCCGTAGCCCACATTTTCATTTCCATTACGTGTAGTATATTCACATGGTATACTACCACTATGCCAAAGATCCTTGAAATACATTTCCCTGAAGTCTTGCCTCCTCCTTGTCATAGATATGATTTTCTAAAAGTACTTTAACAATTTTCAAAATATAAATAAGACCAAAATTTGTATCTTTAACCTTCCGAGAGGGTTGAGACACAAAATTTAGTTTCTTGGCGTCAAGACTTAACAGCGATGCACTTACATATTTTGAGATTGTAATTATTTCTTAACTTTGATTTTGAAAGTAGCATTTAGAATAGGTTATCCCTTAAATATTTACTTAAATAGTGCGTTTACATATACTTACTTTTAAATTGCTAAAATTGCAGACCAAGGGGCTATTACTAGGGGAGGGTCATGCTTTATAATCTAATTTTGATCTCGTGTTTAACCTGTTCAACTCCATTGTTGCAGAGACGCAAACGTGAAATTTTCTTCCTGTTCCAAGAGTTGCTTTCGAGCATGAGACTTTGAGTGTTCACCGAGGCTCAGTGTTACGCTTGTGAACGAGCATTTAAAGATTCATGCACGGCAAAAAAGGAAATCATTACTGATGCATATTTCGAACGTTCGGAGCACAACAAGTTGAATATGGGTACAATGGGACAGACTGACCTTTTTAAGAAACCCCATCCTTTGCATACACCTCTGTCTGAAATTATTGTGGAATGAAAACAACTTTACAATTTTGTTTCTTTCCAAGAAGTTTAGATGGAAAAAAAAAAAAAAAAAAAAAAAAAAAAAAACTGAATTTCTTGCACAGTTTTATGTGAATAATACAGCCTATGCTTCGTTAATTTGAATTTGTCCGGGCCAGCAAATAATAATAATAATAATAATAATAATAATAATAATAATAATAATAATAAATAAATTAGACTTTTCAAACACTCATGAAATGCACCGAAGCCTGCAAAACAAATTGAATATAAACACATATATCATGTTACAAAAAAAAGTGTTTGCACTTTTAATTTTTGTTCGAATGTTCTGAGATAAATTTTTAGTTTATTCTGGTGTTGGGTCAGATGGGGGGAAAATTGTGGGAAAATCATGCATTTTTTAAAAGGTCCTAAAATCAACCTGTTAAATTTATGTTACTTAAAATTTTGATGTATATTACATAAATTTGAATTATATAGATTGAAAATATAGCATTATTTTTAAATGCTGTCAAAATACTTTTCTATGGTAACATTTTTAGGGGGTGGGGGTGGGTGGGACTTTGAATGAAATAAAAAGCACCCAAATTAATGTATTATTAATATACTGAAAGGAAAAAATGTACAGAAAAGAATTATTTCCCAAAATATTTCGCTTATGAAATAATGTCCACGATTATCAAATTCAGGTTCTCTCAGTATGTGACAAATGTTACTTGTTTCCCCACAGGGGCGTAGACAGTGGATTGCTGATGGCGCTGTAGCCATCCCCTGAATGAGTAAACATAAGATATGGGAAAAATAACGTATTTGTGGATATCATTTGAAAGTTCCCCTTAAAAAATTTAAGGTTCAGGTACGGATCTAAGCCAAATTTAATATTTTCTCTAATGTATGTTTTTCCAACTGAAAAGATTTTAAATTCAATTTATGAATTTCTTTTCTCTTTCTTTTCTTTAATTCATTTTTATATGGGAACACTTGTAGGCAAAATAAAGGGGTTCGATTGCCGCCCCCTCCAAAAAAAGACATGTTATCTCGATTCTTATAAACTATATTGCTTTTAAGTTTTTTGATTTCTCAGTCACCCCAGAAAAAATTGCCTTGCTACACCACTGGCTCCACAAAATTAATTTCTGACTTTA
The DNA here is from genome assembly GCA_038373885.1 of Cheiracanthium punctorium. Lineage (NCBI taxonomy): Eukaryota > Metazoa > Arthropoda > Arachnida > Araneae > Cheiracanthiidae > Cheiracanthium > Cheiracanthium punctorium. The sequence continues at coordinate 72,134 of JAWZYV010011650.1, forward strand.
AACAGTAAATTAAACTGTCAATTTCATTGATAATAACTTGTTTCTGGAATATTTACTACAGGAGAACTATAAATGTCAGCATCATATATAACTTTGATAAGTATAACCATACCACCATTTTACCTCATCTCAGATTAAAAACAAATTATATAGAAATTATAAATTTCTCATTCTTATTTTTTTTTGTAATCCATTCTCTTGAGAGAGAGAAGTCCTTCTACTAATATATATCAAAATATAAATGCTTTATCTAATTATACAGATTCTAGAAGAAAGTTTTTCAATATCTCTTGTTAACAGGCAGTATGTTTAGAGCAAAAACGAAGAGTTTTGCCCACATTAATATTGCTGAAATATCCCAAAATTTCATTAGAAATACTTTTAATGTTCTTAAAATAGATCTCCATGGAAAAATATATTGAGACATCAAAATTTTTAAGGTGAAAAAAAGTATTTTTCAATACACGCCCATTTCCCACACAGACCACCATTTTCACCAACCTGACCCTACTTTCTGATATATATTTTGGGTTTTTGTACGCGTATAGCACTATTTGTTTATATATTCTGGTCATGGATCAGACAAAACGTATCCGTTAGAATTTTTCAAGATAACATGTTGTTAAATCATAAAAAAAAAGAAGAGATAAAAACTATGCAGTATAAAATGCAAGTTTGTGCATTGTAAAAAAAAGAAAAGTTCCATGAACTTTCCTTGGAAAGCCGACCGAGTTGTATGGTGGGTAAAGCACTGTACTCCGGCTTCGGGTTCAACTCCCGTTAGATTCCGACTGGGCGTGGTTGTCATGTCCGTCCCTTCATAGGGGGCGACGTTGGTCCACCTATTAGGTGCCCCCACAATAAAGAGTACGATACTTTTCGACAGCTACTTGGAGTTCGTAGGAGCAGATTATCCAGATGTTTTTATCAATGAAACTTTAAGAAATGAACGATCCGAATAGCGTTTGTCTACATTTTTCGGGAGACGTTCAGCCTATTTTAAATGCTGATATTTCGTAAAATATTAATTGTACACCTATAAAACGTTCAGTTTCTAAAGTTCTTTCTACCGTAATAGCCATTTATGCAGTATTAACCCATTCAGCACACACAGGTTCTCTGAACGTCTATTAACCTTCAGAAAACGTTTTCTGAACGTTAATATCCGTTCAGAGAATTTGTGTATGCTGTCTGGGAAAAAAAAATGGATTTCACATGATTTTTAAAATAATCGATATGCGCCCCTTGAGAATAGCGGTTGTATCTTGAAATTTTCTTAGCCAATTATATTTAAGAAAATTCTGCTGATTTTTTTCAGGGAACATTGAGTAGTAAGTACCCAGGCAGTGCAACAAGTTTCCTGAACATCTATTAACTTTCAGAGAACGTTCAGTAATGTTCACTTAACGCCTTCTGAATGTCTATTAATATTCAGAGAGCAATGATGTAATGCCTGGGTATTATTAGTAATATTCTACAAGAATAATCATATTTAATGTAACGTAAGTAATACTGAGAGAATGAAGACTGAGAAATTGAAGTGAAAGTTTGAGCTATGTAGTATCAAATTTGTGTTCTGCTCAGATTCAAGTACAGTAAACACAGTAAAATGTAGGAGTTTCAGTTTAAGGGCAATTCCATGTGACTCACATTACAATTTGACACATTTTCACAAAAGTAAATTGTGTATATATAAAAGAAATATCAGACTTGATTAAAAAAAAGTTTTTTATGTGTATCTGGGGTACAGTACGAAACTAGAAATATCAATATTTAAAAATTTAGTATGAGCAAACAGTATCCAGACCACAATTTAGCACTGTGACTCACATTACAAAAAAAGGGAAGTCAAGTTTAGTATGTTATCAAAAACCTAATTTTTTTCCTCTTTCAACACAGCAGAATAAAAGAGAAGGATTTTATGAAATAACAAACACTTCAAAGTTGTGATATACCTCAAAAAAACTTTGTTTTGTTAATGATATATTATTTTAATCAATATTTTACATGTGACTCACATTACATATTTTCGTGACTCACGTTACATCTCCCACTTAAGTCTTCAAAGTTAATGAAATATTGATTTAAAAATATTTTATTTTGTAGATGGCAAAGTAACATAACTAAATTTAACTAACAGGTATGTGATTGTATATATTTTAGCACAGGAAAATAACTAATGAAAATAATAAAGTATAAGTCAAGCCAATAGGAAATACACATCACATTATATATATATATAAATGTAAAAACCCCTCTGGAATTAACAGGAATCGGAGGTTTTAATTTCCGTATCAACTTTTAACGAGGATAAAATAGTTTATCTTCATTTTTAGGCTATTTCCAGCAAGCAGTCTTTGTCTGTAGGGTGCATCTTATTTATTTCAAATTCTCCATTGATGCAACTGGTAATTTTTCCAGGTCACAGTACACCGTCATATTCAACTTCATGCCAATCATTACATTTAATATCGGATAATAGTTGAGGAACTATTTTATTATCAGAAGATACCAAAATTCCTATAGGTTTCTTATATTCAACTTTAATGCAGTGATATTGTTCGATACCTTTCAATAATGGTGAATTGTCCCACAGCTGTTGAATATTAAGTTTAAATTTCTTTCTTTGATATTTTCTTCTGTAATTTCCTGGATATTAATATTAGTTCCAGCCACCTGGGCAGCTTGAACAAAATCTGTAGCATTAATTACTAAACATTTGCATTTTTTCGAGGCTTACTAATTATTTCTTCAGGAAAAGAATGTGAGTAAATAGGAACCGCTTCATTAAACTGATATAATGCATTAACAGCATTGATAAAGTTTTCATGATAGAGACATAAACAAACATTGTGAGGTAGTTTGTTGCTTAAGAGAACATGCTTTGGCGCATTGATGAGAATTTGCTTTTCCCATTTACCTCTGATGGATTATCAATTTTGAATAGCTCAAATACTTCTCTTAAGGAATAAACAAGATGTTGAGCTTGCTTTTTAATTTTTTTCCCGTCTTCCTATATTGTAACTACATCGTTTCTTCCAGGTGCTAGTCTGCTAATGTCGTCTCTTTCATAAAATTCTTGAATTTTACTTAGAGTGTCTTGGCATAAGGGATTTCCTTGTGATGCAGTCTTTGGACACTGAAGACTTTTATCCATTTCCATATTGCATTCACTGCTAAATAATTTTCTCACTTTTACCTCCTTATGATGAGGCGATTGGGCAAACCCCACTTTGCTTTGGCCAATACCTTTCAAAGTGCGCTTGCAGTCATATATATTTGTTCGCGTGACTCTATAATTTTTTCAGATGATTGCCTTGCATTTTTAAGAAGTCACAATTTAGCTACTCTTTTTCTTGAGAGTTTCCTTTCTTCATTTTTTATTTTATCTTGAATTGCTTGAGGCAACTTCTTTAGTTTGCCAGATTTCCTCTTTCTATATTCCTTCATAAAGAGACAGTGTTTCTGTTTATATTCATCGTACATCCCTTCTTGCTTTAATTTTTCCCTGTGCTTTTTCTGTCTCTTTGCTGCTGTTTTTGGTGCCATAGTTTAAAAACTTTCTATTATTAAAAAAATTCAACTTAGTTGTAATAACAAGTGGTAGTTATTTTTTAAACTTAGTGTGTTTACTAGAAACACTATAGTAAAATTAGATTATTTAATTACATTTAGTGGCAGTAATTAATCATATATAGGCGTGTGTAGCTATAAAATCACCCGCATTTATTCAAAAGATAAAATTAGGATACATCAAATGCCATTAAGAACTCTATTATCATTCAATACTAGCCGTGACACACATTACGAAATAAAATGTCTTTATCACTAAATAAAATATTTTTAAAATTGAAATTGCTCATCAATTATTTTTAGTAAGATAAATAAGTAGGAGAAAAAGTAAAAATTTTATAATTTACAGCTACAAAAAGTTATAAATATTAAAAAAATGAAGTTTTTGTGACTCACATTACAAAGAATTCGATCTATATAAAAATTAACCTCTCTCATTTATCTTAAATGCTAATTCTGAAATATCATTTTTATATTTGTCCTATAGGCTAATTCTTTAAGAAAATATAATTATTTATCTAGAAATTTCTAAAACTTAGTGAAATATATACCTTTAAATCTATCCAAAGCTAAGAAGAATTCACAAAAATAATGTTCTTTGCAGAAAAAATCTTCCATGACAGAAAAGGGTTAACCATATGTGTTGCCACATTCTAATTTGTGAACTTCAATAAATATACAACAAATGAAAAACAAAGTTGAGAAGTTGAAAAGAAAAATCTTTTACTACTGTAGTTCCCGTGTTATGTGGAATTGCCCTTAACATGATCAAAATCTGTCTGATGAGATAGAGACAGTTTGCTTCCTGATTCATGTCCAGCAAATGGGTCGTGTTACTTGAAAAATTATCACGATTTTCTTCTCCATGCACGCCTTCCTATGGGGTGAAAGGTTAAAATTTGAATATGAACTTCCTTGTGAGCAAGCACTCTTTTCGTAAAATTGCAGACATCACAATCTCATTTTATTTTGTTGTACATAGTTAGTTTTTGGTTTGTAACTGTTAATGCTGTTTATAATAAATTTTGTTATTTTAATTTAGAGAGTGCGTTGATTTTAGTGCTTAGTCTGTATATATGTAATGTATAAAGCAAGCGCAAAAGAAATGTTTAAAGAGCTTTATTTAGTATGCAAACAGATGATTCTAAAATACAGCGTAACGACTGGGGATGGACGCGAGAACGAAAAATAGGCGTCTCGCGTCTGGCAAAACAGCCTAAAAGCTTTATCTCTTCTCTTAAAATCCCTATATACTAATGTTAAAAATGTTTGTCTCGTCTCGCAAAAAAGCTGTAAATCTCTGTCTCGTCTCGCAAAATGTCGTCTCGCGTCCATCCCTTGTAACGACGTTGAATTTTTTTTTTTCAGACAATTTTAATTTTTTCTATGATCACTATATAGAATTATTTTACATAGGTTTATTTTCCGCTTGTTTTTATAGTGTCTTATTAAAACAATACAAATGCAAATTATTTTTCTTTTGGACATAATATATGAAACTTTAAATAAATTCAAACCTTGATTATAATTTTGTTTTCTTGCGAATTCCTTAAACACCAACAGCAATTGGAATAATAAAAACATTTATTAATTTTCAATACACGTTTAGTAAGTTAGATATATTTAATAAAGGGGAAATTCTACTTATTTACGAGTAGTTTTAAATTTACGTTATCATTTACTGTTTCAATTAATCTTATAGTTTGAAGCTTGAACGATTTTACTTTAGTAATACACGCTTTTATAAATTCTTAAAAAGAGCTATTGAATCTTTTGTTGTTTTAATCTTAAACAGTTTTTAAACTTTATCCACTTGATTAAAATAATTAAAAAAACAGTCCCTTTGAAAAGAGTAAAATGTGAGGCATATTTTTATTTACCCCTTGAGACATAGACCGCTTTTTGCAAGTGCGTACGTATATACCAGCGTTTAGTGTAAATTTGTATTTTCATATTTCACACGAAATGAACTGAGACTATTGTTGTTATTTGCTTTTAGTTATAATCAAACAAGAAAAAAGAGAAAAAAACTTACAGATTATTGAAAATTACAAATTATCATTTCGGAACAATCAAGACGACAGTCCCCTGGCTAAGGGTATCCAGGGCCGGCTTTACCATTAAGCGAACCTAGGCGACCGCCTAGGGCCGCCCATTAAAGGGGGCCGCCGATCAAATAATTTTCAATAAAAATCTAAATGCATGTTTTTTTTTTTTTGCCGCTAATGATTGATTCTTGAAAGAAACTTCTTTAATGATCTCGAAATAATTTGCATCCTTCACAATTTTTCTAATCGGGGTTTCTTTTGTCGGTTTTTGATGCAGAAGATTTAACAAATAATAGTGATCAGCACTTGAAAGACAAATGTATGAATGCAGAAAGACTGCTTACAAATAAAAACACAGAAAAAGATATTGATGGAATGAACCTTTTTACGGAGCTCAGTACTTTTAGAAACATCGCAGCAGATAATGTCTCCTGAAAGTACTTTAAAATATTTACTTGAAACAGGATTGGCTGAAGTTTTACCGAATTTATGCATCATACTGAGAATTTTATTAACAATGCCTATGACTGTTGCATCTGCTGAACGCAGCTTTTCAAAACTAAAGCTCATTAAAACTTACATAAGATCAACTATGTCTCAAGAAAGGTTAGTAGAATTGTCTCTAATATCAATTGAAAATGACATTGCGCGTTCACTCAATTACACGGAGTTAATTGATGAATTTGCAAATAAAAAGGCCCGAAAAATCCCGTTATAAAATATGCCACTAAACAATCTTCTGAAGAAGATTTAATGCATTATTTGGTATTTGATTCTTCAGCTGAGTAAATATAAAAGCCAATAGTTCAAATCATTTCTGGGAATGAGTCTTCACCAACCAGCAGAAGATTCTTCCATTGACTGATATTACACTAATCCATTACACTAACACGATTGACTGATATAAACCCTAAAAACAAACTAGCAAATAATCTTTTTTGCCAATTCACGATCAACTGTAAATTAGCTATTTTTAGAAAAGTATACTTCTTTTTTACTATTAAAATTTAATAATTTCTATTCATATTTTTTAAATTATGTTTTGCTTGCATTATTTTAATGTGTCCTAAAGGAATCAAGAACTGGTTTATTAAACTAAAGCTTAACAATCGTATTTTATATTGGTCCTAACCAAGATAAATTAAACAAATAAACAACAAAAAAAATTATTGTATAAATCAGAGGTTTCCAAACTGTGCGTGAATATTTTTTCACAATGAGTGAACCTATTATACATGTATCAATGCATTTATGTATATGTACGTATGTGTGTATGGAGGCATTAATGTTTGAAAATGTGTACAGGGCCACCTATCTTGATTTTGACCAGGGCCGCCTACTTTGACTTTGCCTAGGGCCGCCAAATTTCTAAGGCCGGGCCTGAGGGTATCAATCAACCAACATCTCAAATCAAATACAAAATATCATGGTATTTGTCAAAATGATCTGCGGAACATAATCCAGAGAATTCTCATAGCTGTAATCATCACTACTGTCACTGTCACATTTCATCTTGATAGTATAATAAGCACAATAAAGCATTTTAACGTAATATATTGGAAACAAAGGGAACGAAACACTACCTCACAAGCGCGCGCAACACCTACGTTCTGACCGGCCACACCTCCTCAAGTGATCCAAGTCATAAGGTGAATTTTTAATCTAGCAATAAGGTAGTGACAGGTCTAACATAACCAGATGTCTCTTCGGGGAAGGGAGAATCTTACCAGAAAATAAAAAACGACAGCTCAGATCCAAATAAAACAGGACGTACGCATCGTACGTCCTAGATGCCAAGGTGTTAAATTAGTCGTACTTTGTAGTCATTTTAGGTGCGTTGTGTATTGTTTTGAAGATTCACAGAATAAATTAAAAGAGTAAATTTTATTTTATGTATTTCTTGGTGACTATACGATCGAGGATTTTACATCTGTTGTCAATATTTGATGGAACAAGAACTAATACCTATCTATCAAAATTATTGTCTAAGGGATCCGTGTTTGAAAAAAAGTGAAACAAAATGAGAAGGAAATAAAAATATTTAGTCTTGTTTGAGAGAATTTCTCACAAAATACAAAATCCGATAACGCCTTCTTTACGATCAAATATAATTTGACTTTATTCTGTTAATCATATCATAATGACATAAAAGCTGTCAGTAATAATTATATTAATAAATTGCTAGATTAAAAATAACTAATATCTATCTATCTATATATGTATGCATATAAGTTGTATTTTTAAACGCATAAAAATGCGTTTTAACTGTGAGGTGTAATAGTGTCTAAATAAATCTTATATTTTACACTTTAAATTCAACGCAAAATTATGCTTATCTGCAAAATAAGTATAAGTTACATGCCTTTCGGTATATTTTTTAAAAGCGGTAAATTTCATATACGCACCACAATGTACAGCTGTAAATTATGCACGTCTATGCACAAACTATTAATTTAATCCTGTCTACTTTTTTCGTTTGCAGAATTCATATTTTATAGTTTTATAAGTTACCAAAAATATCTTTTTTTCCCATAAACCATATTTCAACTACTCCAGCCTAAATATTAAATAAGATTTCACTTGTAGGTACATTTTCAAAATTAATTGTATGTTAGTTTTTACAAGCTTTAACAGCACAAAATTGTTAAATACTATATTCTGTTAAAATGCGAGGGCAATCCAATTGAATAGCGAAATCAACTTTGCATTCGTGTTTGGCACTCTAAAATTGGTTCAATATCTCTGTAAAAGTAAAGCTTATTTAAGTATCGATATAAGATTAATACCACCAAGCAGTAATCAGTGGAATATTGGTTACTGTTTTAATATTTACTACATAAAATATCAATAGGCAACTGAATTCAGTATTTGCTTAACGAATCACACTTGCCCAAAAGTAAGAAATCTAACATTTGTTTTGAAGAACAAGCTCCCAAAATAATTTTTTTTTCATTTCGTTTCATAGTTTTTTTTTATATCAGTATATTAAATTTCTTTAAAGACAACATATGATTAAATTAATGAACAGAAACAATTATCTAATTTTATAAAAACGGCATGCAATAAAATGTACAGGCTATCAGAAATCGGAATCCATTTTGGTTGTCTGGAATAAAATGACCTAAAGAAACAATTTGAAGTTCTCCAGAGCACAAAAGACTATAAATGAGTACAATTGAACAGAAAAGAATCCAACATGTTGCTGGACCGCCATTTTATCACACCTTGGGTCTGGTTCGATTCCCGGCTTGGGTGTTAAAATTGTCCGTTCCATCATAGGGGATTCTGCTCACTCACTGCGTGATTCTGAAGGATATAGTATAGGATGTGATGAAATAGTGGAGAGACTGGGATATCGAAACGTTGATTAATCTTTGTACGTAGGATAAGGGTTGGCCACACCTGTGCATTTACTTTTGGGTTCTGGTGAAGACAACCAGCCTGCTTAATAGCCCGGATTTACAACTGGAATAGGATCCTAATTTTCCAGCGAATGGGCATCCTATTAAAACAATAACCTCATCCTGGCAAGACAGTTGCGCTGCAAAATTAATGTGATTATAATGAACAATATGAATGTTCATTCTGTAAATTATTTTAAATAATAAGCTGTTACTTAAATAAATTGGGCAATGAACTTTAAAGATCTGGACCAGGTATGGGCAACTACTGAAAAGTTGCAGGCAAAACTATAGGATGTTAACGAAGTCGCGTGTCAAACTACATTATATCAGCAAAGTCTCGGGCCGTATTATTGGGATTTATATGGGATTTTAAATGGTTTATATGTGTTTTATACGGGTTTTGATATATTCCGCGAACCGGATCAAAAGCCGTGGCGGGCCACATCTGGGCCGGAGGTTTTATGTGATCTGGAGTGACATTTATGCTACAAGATATGGACAGAAGTGTATTTGAACATTGGAGCAACTTTCTCTTTTGGCTTTGATGTGAATTGTTCAATTTCGTTTGTTTTAATATTTGCTTTATTAACTATTTTTCTGCAGTTTAGGCGATCTATGTATTGCCTTTCTGCATAGTTTGTTTGTTTGTTTGTTTGTCAGGAGAGGACAGCTCGCGTCACTGAATGTGTCGCTTAGAGCTACATATACGTCCTTCTCTGAATTTCCCGCCACAATTTGGAACCTCATCAGAAGGTGGGGGACTTCTGAATATTAGCACCCCTCAGAAACTGCTAGCGACCGCCGAGAGGACTTTCGGAACCACGGATTTTACGTGCACGTACACAGCATGTACACGGTGGTCTTTAGTGGTACGCCGGTATCGAACCCACAACCTTCCGGTTACGAGTCCAATGCCTCCACTGTGCTACCACGTGCTACCATTTATATTAATGATTCAGTAAATGGTGCCGGACGGGGCGTTTCTTTTCGCCGGAGGGTATGTAGCCGCAAACCCGCTGGGCCGGGTACCTCACTGTGGGGTACCTTACCTTGGGTATAATGAAATGACCAGTAGTTCGGGTCTAAGTAGTGGCATAAAGCTTGATGAGCTAGTGTCTGCCCACTCGAAAAAAAAAGGAAAATGTTGTTGAGCCGCCTCCGATTTTCATCACAGCAGCCACTTTTTTAGGCATGAAAGAGTTTTACGAATCTTCTAACGTATTTCATGGTGTCAAGCTTTAATTATTGTTTCCTGGAGCTCTCGTTTTGTTCTGGAATGATTTTGAGGTATTTTCCCTCCAATTAAACTCCATAAATTGTCAATAGGATTTAAATAAGATGAGTTACCTGGCTATTTATTTTTTGGGCTTATTCGTGAAAAAATGTTAAGTTTCTCAAACTAGCAATATTTTTGACCAGTAGTATATTTCATCGCAGTTGAGCGCCGGATTTAGCGCCGCAGTTGAGCACCGGGGGGGGTTGTCACCGGTTGCCTGCTCAAGTACCCTCTTTCTGTGGGTGGCAGGTTCAAATGTAAGAAGCTTAAAGGGAAACGGAAGGCAGTTTAAAGTTTTTGTTTTTTTAGTTAAGGCCTCGGAATCTCCTCCCCGGGTGGCGAATTCTGCAGGTGGTAATTCAGATGTATAGTCCTTTATACACTAGTGAGCCTCTGGTGAACGAGCCAGCTAATGACCTTACAACAATACGTCCAATCCCTTTGTTGAGATTCTCCTCTCTGCCTGGAACACATAGAGGGAAATGTTGGGTGCCTCGCTGGACATTCTCTCCAGGAGTGGATTTTTTTCGAGATCAAATGAATTCCTATTTGCTAACAAGGACGTCTCTCTTATTCCTCGTACTCATTTCTTGTAAGTGTGGACGGCTGCACAGCAAAATATCGAGCGGTGCGTCGCCTTATCCCTTCGTGTATTTAACTTGTGCTTCAACCAAAAACTTAAAGAGAAGCATGAGGCAGTTTATATTTTTAACCCAACTCGGAAAGATCCAAAATCCGGCATATCGCAGTGCTTTATATTTTGTGCAAAGATAGAATTTTTTCACGTGACGTCACTGAATTTTTTTTTCGGTCAACTCGGATATTGAGGAATGCAAAACCACGTTTTCGCCCAATGACCATTCTCGAATGAATGAATGTTTTACCAAAAAAGTTGGCTGCTAAGATGTGACGAAGTGATAATGACGTCAGTGAAACAGCTCTATTGGAATGTCTCGTTTTTAAGTAAGCATACTTACAGTCTAAGGCTGTTCTGTTAAAAAATGATGCAGCTTTTGAACAATTACAAAACGAATAAATTTTTTCTGGAAATTCGAAGAATATTAAATGGCTTTTTATAATCCCTGCTACTTACTCTGATAAACAGGAAACTTACAAGGATGATTAAACATGCAGGAGACAATCTTGAGCTAGCAGTATTTTTGCGATATTTTCCTATATAAATGATGCCTCTGAAAGTTTTGCGTTGCAATTTCTCTTTGCAACGCAAATAAGGGGTTTCTAAATATAGCACAACACATTAGGAATTGTTGTTCGTCTAAGTACATAGAACGTTTTGGATAAATCATCCAAAAATATTTTAATTAAATCTCTGGTTTTCAAAAAAAGTTAAAAGAGGCCTATAGAGAATTATTTTTTCTTTTTAATAGTAGTTCCAAAGAGAGTTTTGGTTTCCAGATTTGGGTTTTTCACAAGCACGTGTTCTTTGTTGCTTTTGTTTTGAATAAATCATCCATCGACGTACTTATGGAGCGGAAGTTAGGGATTTGCCAGCTTTTCCAAACCTTTGATGCGCGACGGCGCTGTCCTTCAGCCCCATCAGTTTGCCGTGGAATATAAACGGAAAAGATGCGGGGGTTTAATTGAACGCTGCTTTTAAATCGCTGTGGCACGTGCAGCTATATACATAAGATCATTTTTTTTTCTCTGCTGTAGACGAGGTCAGCGGGATGTGGCACATTTCTGGCACGGCTTTTGTGGTTGGTTTCGGATTGCGTCACAATAAAGATACAGATCGCCAACAACGTTGCCCATCAAGGCCGGAACGTATCTAGCGAAAGTACAATGAATGTAGAAAGCTTAAACCATTTGTTTTACATGAATGGAAATATTTTACCATTATTTTTGTTCCTTTATGGGCATAATTGATTGGTTTTTGCTTTGTTTTCAGTTATTTGGTTAAAGGAAAACATTAAGCAGAATTATACTGAATACTGAGTAAGAAATTTCGTTAATCAGTAACAGACACCGAGAAAAAAATCGATTATTCGGTGGAAAAAATATGAATAGTTCTGCAATAGAAAAGAAAATGTATTAATTCAGAGAAAACAAATGAGAGAATAAAATCATAATTAGTGGGGTTTTGTTATTGTTACGTTTTTTACATATGTAGTGAACGCTGGAGTAAGTAGTGATTTTATAAGCCCTAAAGCAAGAAAGAATTATGTTATACTCGAGTTTAATATCTTATTAAGCACCAAAAATATAAATAAATAAATAAATAAAAAGGTTCTACAAAGTTTTCCTCGAATTAAATTTATCAAAATGTATACGAAGGATATTTGTAATCTGCCAACTGAAAAGAATAATAATTTATTTATATATATAGAAACACACACACACACACACACACACTCACATGTATATACACAAAATGTTAGTTAATTGTAATTGAATTTCAAACAAAACTGAACATCTGAGTTTTAAAAATCCACCCTAGATTTCTATAATCCAGGTTGCGTGTCCAAAGACCAGTGTATTTATAAGTAACATTATGCAAGTAAAACTGTAAAGTATGATATATAATTATTTTGAATATACTTTTTTTCAAGATGGAAATGACAATAAAGGTAAAAATAATCAATACAACAAATAGATTATGTATGCAATAGAGTAAACAATTTCCTATCTAATAATGATTTATGAGGCGACTTTTATCACTCATGAAAATTTATGTCATTTTGCATTAAAAGAATAATATAGAAACAGTTTTATATGCTTCTGACAAACTAATTACTATTAACAGTATAAATTGACTTCACACAATCTATTTTGAATCTATTTTGAATAGGATGGTTTATTCTTAGGATGAAGTAAACAGAGATTTTTTAAAAATATTTTACGCAATGCTTGTTTTTGTATTTTGTTGAATCCGAAAAACAGCATAAAAATTTCTTTGCACAGCAATAAATCTAATGTAAAACAGCCCCAAACAACGGAACTTATTGTTCTTCTCAGACTTGATTACGGTAAGCATTATGCGAAAAACATGCTACCATGAGTTTTATTTCTGTCGAGAGAATTTTTATTGAAGGTATGTTTATTTCTTGGACCGATTCGAACGTAGTAAGATGATCATTTGTGGTTATTTTAGCAACTCACTATATTGTTTTGGCCAGCAAGTATAGGAAATGTACGTTTCTCGAAACAGATTGCTTAAAGAGTGTCCATTTCGAGACTGAATAATAGTAGATAAGTTTGGCTACACTTTTGGTTTCTTCTGCTGAAAACTAAATCATTTAGTTGTCTCGAAAAGTAGTAATAAATATTTTACAAAATCAAGAGGGGGGGGGAGTTTACTTCTGGAGTATTTTTTGAGAAACTATACACGAAAGACGTCTTTCCGAGAAGGAGGTAGTCTTAATTTTTTTAATACTTATTTTAGCGCAGATTTATCAGCCAGAAAATTTTTTAAAGATGTGGATCGAGCCAGTGTGTAACGTGTTCACGCAACTTTATATTGAGGCTTATTTCAGTTAAAGTATTTGATGTAGATCAATGATATAGCGTTTTTTTCTCATTAGAGAGTTAAAAAAGATGGTAATGATGTTATATTTTGGTTAAAGTGTGTGCGACATGCCAGATACATACAGAATAGATTCACACGAATATTTATAGCATGTTAAGAAAAATATTTTTGATGTCAAGTATGCAGTCAAATAGATTACAAATTGATTGCGCTTTAGTGGCTGCTTTAAAACAGAAATTTTCAAAGATAGTCATAATTACACGAGGGTCATCCGGAAAGTAATTTTCCCTCGGCCAATAAAAAGGAACAAAAAATTATTGCCTGGAAAAATGTATTGCAAAAGATAGAACAATATTTCAGCTACTTCTGAACTAAAATAATCTGAACTATAACACCTGTCATAACGTGCGATAAGGTTTTTGTAATCCAGTGCCATAATAGTCTGTCGCCTGAGGAAGGATCCAGAGAGTAATAGTTGTTTGCAGTCTTCGTTAGTGGAAGCAAGACCGGTAACCTATGGGTAATCTACGCTTCCAATGACTTGCACCGTAGTCATTGGAAATCCTGTCTGGCCATCCAATGCCTGACATCCAGCCTGTCTGGCAAGAAATTCCTGTCTGGCCATCACTTTTCTATTGACAATGACTGCAAACAACTGTGTCACTCGGGCTCCTTTCTCAGGCTGCAGACTTCTATGACACTGGATTACAAAAACTTATCCCACGGTATGACAAGTGTTACTGTTCAGGTTATTTTTATATTGAGAAGAAGCTGAAATATGGCTGAATCTTTTGTAATACATTTTTCCGGGTAATAATATTTTTGTTCTTTTTTTTTCCCATGAAAAACTTACATCCGGACGACCCTCGTAATATATTTTATAAAGAGGCACAACTAAAAATGATTTTAATGGAGTCAAGTTAAAAAAATTAAAATGTTTTATAAAGTAACTAATTATTTTGGGAGTAATGTAAATCAAATGGGCGGAATACATTTATAAAATAATATTTTTAATATGCTGTTTAAAGTTTCTGACGGAATAGTCTACATTGCTTTTTATCTTATGTATTTATTAAAAGAAATTATTTAAAATTTAACTTTTGCTTTTCACAAAATTACAGGGTAAAGTCAGTAATTTAGTGAAAAACTTACTATTCACTAAATTACTGAAATTTCAGTATACTTCTGAAATTTCAGAATAGTTCAAAGGTGCCTTCAAGGTTGCAGTTATTTATTTTATTTTACAACAAGTTCGCTTATTTCTTTGAAAATAAGAATTAATTTTTAACACTTTAGTTCACATTCGTTCAATAAATGAGAACTTCCTGTCTGCGGCCTGAACATAGCAGTATTATGCAGCACGAGCTCATCTCAAGATTTACAAATGTGTTATCATCTTATACTTATTTTTCATCTTATTCGTAAAGGAATTTAATAATTCTCAAGGTAGTATTTCACGTAATGGTTTAATGTTATGTATTTTAAAACAAAACATAAAAGGGAACAAGTAAGTAAAGAAAAAAAATTGTTTGCATACAACTGATATGAGCTTATTCCATTTATTTCTATTTTAGATTCCGCACAATGCCGTTCCTGGTTCTTATAGGCTCAAAGTAGAAGGGAATTTTGAAGGCGAAATGGGTGGCTCAGGCTTCAAAAATGAGACTGAAATTTCCTTTTCCGAGAGATTCCTCACCATTCTAATTCAAACTAATCAACTAGTCTACAATTTAGAGCAAACCAGTAAGTTATGAGAAAAGCAAAAATGTATTTCGTTGAATCTCATAAATGTGTATTAGGGTGTTCCTTAAAACTGAACTTTAAAATATTTATGGGACACCCTCCCATTTGTTATACGACTTAAAACGGATAAAAAAATAATAAAAAGAAACTTCCGTTAAAATTTCAGATATCTGAAACTAGCTTTAGGGGTCCATACACCAAGATTTAATTTTTTTTCCAATTCAAATAAATTTCAAAATTTTGATGAATTTCTGATCAAACTGATAGAAAAACTAATAATAATCAATGATACTTTTTTTTTCAGTGACAAAAAGTATGACGTGGTAAAATGAGAAATGTAATCAAATGTTTTGCAGAAAAAATCAAATGTATCGTCAAAGGGCTCATTAAAAAAAAGTAAATAAATAAATATACGTTATTAGAACAGATATAAAAACCTCTGGATGAAGATAAAGGCGAAAGTAGCTTGCCTGAAAGGGATATTTATTTAAATTAAGAGAACAAATTCATCTCGCTATTCTCCCCGCCTCCCCTCCAATCATGTTTCATACGGTTGTTGTTCAGAGAATGTGACGCTTCACTGTAGCCTGACATACTGCTGTTGAAATGATTTACGAATTTGTTGAGCTCAATCGCGCATAGATATTTTAAGACGTCCATATTTGATTTTTTAACTCTCGAAAAGTGATAAATGCGTCAGATATCGCTGAGTTTACCGTCTTCGAGAAGTTTGTGGAAAATTTTAGAGTTAAGAGTTTCTTAACAGAGGAATGTTCTTTAGAACTACAGAGAATTATATTATGCTCCATAAAAGTCAAAGGCAATTAACGCACTGAATAAATATTTATTTAGAAAAAAATCTAAACATTTCAAAGAACTAAAATTTGGAATTCGCTGTATTTGCTCGTTTCTGCGAAATATTGCACGAACAGCTGGTTTTGATCATTAGCTAATATTTTAAAAAACGAAATCCCTTACTAATCTTTAAAAATCTGAAGCAGGGATGCAAGTATAAATGATGAAATTTCAGAGTTCAATTAAGAAGTTTCATGAATATTTATAGTACTAGTGAAAAAATACTGTTACTCTTGATTCTTTTTTTCCCTGGAATATGTTTATCAAAAATTGAAAAATAAAGTTACGCCTGTTTTGAAGAACCAATAAAATTATAAAAATTTAAAGTTGTAGTTCGAAAGAACAAAATCTTTACATGCTTTACAGCCATTGAAAACTAAAATAACTGCGTCAAAGACTCGAAGTATTTCAGAATGTCTCTTCAAAGTTGCATTACATACTGTCATAAAAGATAGATCTATGCAAGTGTATGCAACTTTTAAAAATATTCTTAAACATAGAACACATTTAGCAAAATATTACCTACTAGCAAAGTACACAACTTTCAGAACGACGAAAAAATAATGAAAGATGAAAAAAAAACTAATTTTACTAGAAAAGTAAAGCAATACTTGATTTATTACGAAATGTAAAGCATGTAAGAAGGAAAAAAAAATTCTTATAGGGCATATCACAAAATGAATCGGTACTCTCGATTTAAAGAATAATATTCACTTTCTGCGAGCTGCTTTCATCATTATATCCAATCAAAGGACTCGATATTTCATTTAACAACACTATTTTATATGCTTCTTATGATCTTTCATATTTCTTGAACTGAGCTCTTGTTTCCAACAGACTTGACTTCCTTCTACAAGACATTTAATATACAATTCCCATTTTACCAGATCATCCTTTTTGACATTGAGAAAAGTAAAAAGTCAGGTGTCACTGATTATTTTTAATGTTATTACCAGTTTAATGTGAAATTCTTTGACATTTTTGAATTTATAAATTTTTAAACCTTGGCAGGGATGCCCAAAACTCACTTTAGAGAAGTTTTGAATATTAATGGATGTCTTTTTCTAGATCATAGAACAAAAAGGAATGGTGCCGAATAGTACCCTATGAACATTTCAACATTTTCAAGGATCCCCCTAATACGTTTACAAAATCTTAAAAAGCACCACATATTTCATTTTTACCATATCAAATTTATTCTTGATTAAAAGTGAGCTCTGTATAAATTAAATCCATACTTGTTAAATCTACTTGCACATTTCACATTATTGTCATTACACTAACATTGTTTTAATTTCGTTAGTGCATATTAGAATTGTGCTCTTGACTACCGAGCTACGAGAATTCACAGAACCCATTGATGTTTACCTCATTGTAAGTATAAACTTTGGATTATATATCATTTAAATTTAATTTTTTTATTATCTTTATTATGTTAAATTCTGTTTTCACAGGTCTTAAAAATAAAAGGAGAAAAATGGAAAGCACCATTTATTTTATATTATAAATGTTGATACAAGCGAATTTGTAAAAAAAGTATATTAAACCTTTTTGTGAAAAAAATAATCACTTTAAACGTTTTTAAACATATTTTAATGAAATCTATTGTGTAAGTTATTGATTTTTCATGAGATTGCAATAACATTACGCATAATTAAATTACCGGAAACTGAATTTCAAATCTCAGTTTACCCGTTGTATTTAAAGCAGATAGATTTACAGCTAATCACATAACTCATTAACAAGATATTTATTAACAAGAACTATTTAATAGAAGCCACATGCTGAAAGCATTCATGTTGTAGAGAACTGACCACGATGAAAATACGGCCATCATTATTTATTATAAAAACAATGTGACACGTTAGTGTCAGTGATACAGTGATAAGTATAGAGTGATACCAATGCTGTTAACAAAGAACAAATTGTACACGATTGCAATGAGTGATAATGAAATCTACCATGAACTTGCATTTTTATTAAACATTTAGTTTCGTTTTATACATGAAGAATAGTCTGTGCTAATCCTTTTGACTGCCCTGGTCTTATAATTTGTGTAGGAAACGATAGCTTAGAGTCGTCAAGGATCTTATGCAGTCCTCAAGATCAAAGCAGGTCACAATTTTGTGCGATTCTATGATCCAAACAGTTTCTTAGTGGGCGATTTGAAGTGTTCCAAGGTGATAACGCTATGATTTACATTGCTAGATTTGTATATGTGTTGGTGAATGCTAACTATGGCGTAGATATCTGACTTGATGTTCTCAGAGACAATTTAAGCTAATTTGAAGGGAAATTTATAAACAAAGTTTTGTTTAAGATCTTCATATTGATTCATGTTATTTGAAATAATGCTTAAAAGAAGTCTGACTGTATATTTTGTTATGCAGAAGACAATTAATTGTCTGTCACAAGCTGAATACAGCCTGTATTTCAGATAAAAAGTAGCTCAAATCCTTACACGGATATCTGTTACCAAGAATCCTCGCGTAAGTGAAAATTTCACGTATACAGTTTTTCGAAACACATACAAAAATATTTTGGGTACTTATAAATACCCTTCTAGCTGTTTTAAATTAATTCCTAAGTATATATTAGCATTTCCCACGTAAATTAATGAATAAATGAATGCTGGCGCTTCTTACTGTTCGTGAAAAATCTTGCGTTGTGGGCTAGGAAATATACTTGTGGGCTAGGAATATACATTCGCGTAAGATTGATCGCGTTGTAGTGCGAATCCACCATATAGTCTTATTTTGTTCAGCACCAGTGCATTCATCATCTTTACTACTGTACAACATATTTCATTAATAGAAAAAAAGATCTTCCAAAACATTAGTTAGATAATATATCATTTTTGAATAAGGCAATATTTCTCCTCATAAAGAATATGCTTTAAAATATTTAGTATCACGAATTCTTAGTTTATTTTCACGCAACATAAACAACTCTTTTTACGCTATTCAGAGACTCAATAACAGAATAAACTTGCTAGTCAAAATAAACACGTACGTACAATTGTCTTTAATTATTAAAAATTATAAATTCCCATGAAAATTGACAGTGATACTGGAAAAACGTGATTGACAGCTATGTAATGTTTTGTTTAGAAAGTGTTTTTAAGTGTATTTTTTATTTGAAAAAAAAACAAACTATTAATCTCTTGTCTCCAACTTATAACCAACATAATAAACTAAAATTTATAGTAGATAAATCGCAAAGGAATACAAATGTGCGGACAGATTTTAGATTCACTTTTAAACTGCATTTGTACCCAGAGTATTTACGAAAGGATACAGTTCAGAAGGGCTATAATTATAAAGAAGTTGCAGCATTTTAAGACAAAATAAATAAAGAATATCATTCTAAAGTTCACAAAATTATGTATGATCAATGTGACTATCTTCCAGAAACTATGGTTGTATCCAAGGGAGACGGGGTTAGGTTTTCAACTTCTTCCTTTCCCTATGACATTTTTAAAGGCATATAAATAGATTACAAAAGAATACCCCAGAATAATGAATTACTAGCTTGACTGAGGAGAAATATTTCTTCAAAGTTGGAAAACTCGTACAGTATTATGTAAGTAATGTACAGCTGCTGAAAAAAAATAACGCCCAATTGTTCTCTGTTCGGCCGCCGTTCGTGTTACAACAAAGCTACATATACCATTCGTTCACGAATTAAGTGTACTTTAATTTATTATACATAAAATTTGCATAAGGGGCCATTTTTATATTTAAATGTACGCAACTTTATTTTTTTCAATGGCAACTACTAGATTTCACTTACTATTTTGAAAATTTAGCTCATTTAAATCCCGGATGATAAAGGGGATTTTTTTTTTACATTCTCAGTACAAAAAACTTTAAGACAAGAAACATTATTTTCCCTGTAAATGATATGTATTTTTATCCCAGAGAACAAACTCCAGAGAAAACGTTCGGAATCTTTATATGTTATTCTGAATCTGTAGATAACCCCTTAAAACCGAACAATAAAAAATTCGCATTACCTCCGGAAATCATACCCAGGAAAATTCATGAAAATTTATATTTAGGATAATTTGAAGTTTTTCTTTCTCATGATAAAATCAAAAAAGATGTTTGTATTGAAATATGAAAACGGCCTTTTATACAAATTAAGACTGTCATATTAAGGAGTACGTTATTTGTAAACAAATGGTATGTGTAACTTAGCTGTACGACCATCGACGACCTAATAAAGAGCAAGTGTTTTCTTTTTCTTTTCCTTTTTTTCCCTCTTCTCCAAAGCTGTACGTGTTTGAAAAACTTGAGAGGAGCAGGGTTGAACCCCGAACGTCCTTGGCTTCTGATAATGTAGTCACATAGAACATTGATATATCTCTAAACTTTAGAAATGCCATTTTTCACTCAACCTATCCAAAAATGATGTAATTTCTTGAGTTTTGTAATTGTGGATGCAAGTATGACCACCTGAAACCAAATTTCATTGCTCGAAAGCTTTTCGAAAATTCTTTTCTTCAGAGCATTTCCTCAAAATGAGCTCATTGATGGGTACACCTACTTCCGCCGCCAAATAATTCCTTCAATAAAAAGTAATGAATATCTCAATGTTAAGGACATATTATTAATTAATAAATACTCTTTTCCAACCTTTGATGAAGCAGACTTACAGCATTTTGACCCCTACCAATAGCACTGATAGCCCAATTAATACACGCAGAATACTTCTTTAGCAATTATAATGTCGTCTTTACGGACAACGACTCTAAAACAGTCAAATGTTGAAATTATAACAATGTAGCTTTCAGGCTCGAACTGAGTCCGTCTCATCTCTAATATGCACCTATTACAGTTCAGTTTGGATCATACGTAACAGAGCTCAATATTTATTAGTCTATTTATTTCCAAATCATCGAGCCTCTGTTGATTCGAGTTGAACTATAGTAAATATAGGTTGTACGACATATGGTGCATTGCCACCAGTATTAATTCTTAAGTTTGAAGCACATATTAAAAACTGTATGAAAATAGAATTCTCCTGAAGTCACCAAACTAACTTACTGGAAACGAATTTAGTTCAGACTTCATAGTGAGCATGTGAAGAAGCATTATCATTTTTTTTTTTTTACGTCAGAAGAGAGGGTTAGACACCACAAATATTACACATTTGAGTTTCTAAAATTAAGATAATCAAACTTAGATATTAGAAGATAAATTTATATCTAATGATATATAGCATTCGTATTCCCCCCCCCCCCCGATATGATCATTCTGTTGTATATTTTTATATCAGTGAGTTATTTTGCAAAGATCATAATTCATTTAACTTTTAAACACGCGATTTTGAATATGCTCATTATTTATATGAACTACTTAGAGTGACTAAAATAGTTATCAGGTGTTTAGCAATTTCATTTGTACAGAACATAAGAAATTTCGTTTTCAAGTGGCAAATTTCCTCCCCTAGGCTTCCAGTTATTGCTGTTGAAGATATTATTTAGTTGTAAGACAGTTTTCTCTCTTGAATTTTCAAATGATTAATTCGTTTTTCTTAAAAACCGAATACTATACAGAAATATCTAAGATCGTACTTAAGGTTCAATGATTAACTTTTCTAAAATATGCAAAAAACCCGTGTAAGAAAATAAGTATGACTTATTTTCTTACACGGGTAAGAAAATAAGTAATACGATAAATAATCGACGTCAATTACGTCAGTGCCTCAATATTTTGATATTATGACATAGTTTTCATTTCAGGATTCCAGAGATGTTATAATGAAAAGGTGGGTTTCAATATATCCTTATTTAGGTAAGTTCTATAGAAAGAATTATCATATTTTTAAAAAATTCCATACAATTTAAAAAACTTATCATGATTTATTTAAACACACATAAACTCATTAAGCTGACAGAAAACACTGTTCAGATCTGTTTAAATGTTTACATTTTTATTTAAATTTTTATTTTTATGTATATTTATTTTATTTCTAATTTTGAAAATTACAATATGGCACAATACATTTGTCTTCAAAACTTTTTGGGTTACATAATTACGAAATTGACATTACATAAATGTAAAAGACCAGATTTACTTTTAGCTCTTCATTAATTTGGTTTGTCGTCGTGCTTCCAATACATAGCTTCTAAATGTCGAAACCGTAATTCGTTATATAGACAAGGACATAAGTAAGTTCCTATATCTTTACATGTGTATTAGCAGTGTATTTGGCTATTTAAAGAAGGGAATGGACTTAAATCTAAAAATAGCAAAATCAAAGTTTTATTAAAGCTTCAGAGAAACACAAATGAAAAATATAATCATTGGTTAGCAGAATCTAAAACAACAAAAAGAGAATAACACATTTTCACTCTCTCATGCATTTAACAATATTTATTGTACAATATAATTTTCAATTGCTTGTGACCGGATTGGCGAGTATGATGGCAATTTGAAAATGTTTTCGAACAACGCCTTGAGGCTAAGAACTCAAATAGTAGTGCTTGGCTAACGTCTGCCCTTCTCTCCAAAAATTTTTGCAAGTCGAGAAACAATTGCTAATCCGTGATTGTCAAGTATGGGCAGTATGGGGAATGAGACAGAATTTCCCAGAACCATATTCATTTAAATTTACGTCCCTGATAATTAAGCTTAATACATTGTAAAATTTTCGTGCATTCCTGGAGTGGCTAACAAATAGATCGAGATCAAACGGTCGACTCTTTTGGTCGATCGCCCGCAATGTCGCAACTTAGAGAAACTTATTTATTTTTTTCTCGACATTTTGATACTAATGACCAGTTTTTAATTTTTTTGGTTTCCTGATCTTTATGTTTTGCAAACATATAATTTCACTGCATTACGATGCAATTTAAGCTAGTTAGTTTTGTACATTGTATGACTATAGCTGTGATCCAGTATTGAAAGCTATAGCAGTTTGCAATTAAAAAAAATAAGGGCGATAAAACGATGTACAAATAATTAAACTAAAAGAAAAAGGAAAAAATCATATACTCTCTTAAAAAAAAAGAGGGAGAGAGAGAAACAATTTTGAAATTTGCTCTTCACCGAATTGACTAGTTTTTTTTTTTTTTTTTTTTTTTTTTTTTTTTTTTTCCCTTAAGGACTTTTAAACGCTCCCTCTGAAAAAAAGTCAACGATTTTGCCCAGGCTAGAGGAATAAGACGATTTCCTACATAAGAAACGAAATGATGTCTTCTTTCGTTTTCCTCTTGAATATGATGCTTCCTATTGAATAAGAAAAGCTTTTCTGTGGTTTTGAGGGAAAAAAAAAGTATTCTTTCTTACACAGACCTTTTCGCTACATGTTTAACGCACATCACTGATACAGATAGAATTTTTGTTCCCTTTTTTAATGACTTTCATTTTCCATTGGAAATTTAGAACTGATTAAATGAATAATTTACAGTTGTGCTTCTTTTTTTTATTAATTCTCAGTTTTTGACAAATTTTTCCCGCTGACAGTAAATAAAAAATGTATGGAAATTTCTAAAGTAACTCTACTTTATTCTCATTTTTTCCTCTTGATAAGGAAAATAATGCAAGCTTATGTAATTGTTTGTACATGTCACATAATTTTATTCACGAAGACTCTGTTATTTAAACTTAATATTTCCTACCACGCTTCCAAATATCAGATGGTTATATCTAAAATAGCAAATCAGAGCATTTATGAGTAGTTAAAACGTGCCGAGTAACAGTTTTAGTGTACATTTTTGTGTGTGCGTGTGCGTGTGTGTGTGTGTTGGAAGTAACAAAAATGAGTTTCGAAAACATTGTTTATTTTTTGAAATTTTAAAAAATGATTTAAGCATGTTGAAATAATGTTTAACGATTTGAATTGCGTACTTATTAAAATATTTTGAGCTTAAAAATATTTTTAAAATATTTGTAGGTATTGTAAATTTAGCCTTTGAACTTCCTTACGATTTTCCGGAAGGATGGTGGACGATTAGAGCCCTCGCCATGGGTCAGACGGAAGAAACCAGAGTTTTATTAGAGCGATGGTTCGGGCATAGATATGATGTTAATGTAGCTGTTCCTGCATTTGTACTGGATTCGGACGAGTTCCTCGAAGGCCAGTTATTGGCAAATTACACTAGTGTGGCTACAGTTACAGGCAATATAACATTTAAGACAATTTTGAGACCATTGGGGAAATACAAGGAAATAGGACTGAACTGGAATGACAGATATCGAGAGGAGTACGTTGAACGAGTGAGTTAAGCTTTCTTATACTGATTATAAATTTCGATGTACAGGGTGGCCATAATTAAACTGCAAGTGTTCAAGGGGTGCTGGAGAGAAAACTACCAGGAATATTTCAGTGAAACTTGGTATCTACACGTTTCAGAACATGCGCAAGTTAAATATGCAATTAAAAAAAAATTGCCATTTTTCACCCGATAGATGGCGCTATATCGTGTTTCAATACTTATGGACGTCATATATGCAAATTTTAAGCCCATCGAACTGTGTAAGAACAAGACCACATTGAGAATTGGTCAATCATGACTCTGAATAAGAAGGAGCGTGCATTGTTAGTGAAGATATTCTATCAGAATGGTAGCAATTATTCAGCTACTCTGAAAGAATACCGGCGTATGAAACGATTAAGAAGAGGTCCGATGAGTGTCAATGAGAATAAATAATGGTTAGTTTTACAAAGCGTCTTTATGAATTGTTTAATTTGTGATGTTAATTTACGTTAATTTTTGATTACATGTTACTGTAAAAATTTAATTACTGAAGCGAATTGTATGGAATTTTGATAAACTGTAAACGATGTTTTATATTGTTTATATGCCTCTTAGAATGTCACTATGCTCTGTCTATCGGATTTGGAAGTTTTATATGCCACCGGTGAGCTTTCAAATACGGTACAGCGCCATCTATCGGGTGAAAATGACGATTTTTTTTTCATATTTGACTTGCGCATGTTCTGAAACGTGTAGATACCAAGTTTCACTGGAATATTCTCGGTAGTTTTCTCTCCAGCACCCCTTGAACACTTGAAGTTTAATTATGGCCACCCTGTACATGTAATGCAAAAAAATTTCTTTTTCTCTTTATTTCTATTATGGATATTTCAAGATTTCTTTGAATTTTCATTTTTTCTGCGTTGCTAATTTCCTCATCCAACAATATGCTGTATGTGTACGATAACTTATTGTTTTTAAAGTGTGTTTTATTATTTCTTTCTACATAATACATTTATATTTTTAGTTCCAAGGCGTTTATGACTTCAGCATTCCAATGGCAGAACTCAGAGATTTAGCGACGCCTGTTCCTTTGGAGTACTGCGAAATAGAAGTTCAAGCAGTTGTGTGCGAGCGTTTTTTCGATTTTGCCGTTCATGCGTATGGAAGGAGTAGAGTTGTTAATTCTACTATAATTTTGCAGTTTCTAGGCATAAGTCCTCAAGTGTTTAAACCTGGAATGCCCTTCAAAACTCATGTAAGAGATACTTTAATAGTTTAGTTAAAAATTGTTAATTTTTGTTTTATAATTGTATCTTTTTTAGTTTTGTTAATTTTTGCATTGTTTGAAGCGTCAATTTTTAAACATTTTGTTTCTTTAATTTTGTTTTTACATGTCATAAGTGTTATTTTTTACTTTTTTCTTCTAGCTAGAAAACAGTTTAATATACTTGGCAAGCTCGTAATGGTTAAAGAAGATATAATTAAATGTTTTAAGTCTGGTTTGCACATTGAAAAAAAGTGTTGACTCATTATTATGCTGTGTTCAGTGGAGATAATTGTAGGTTACTGTTATTCAGCTGTTGGACGAGCTAGGCTTGTGTGCCAAGTACACTCTTAAACAAAAGTGACTAGTCAGTCCCTTCCAAGGAGTGGAACGGCATTCAGAGAATCCACCTTCGATAGAGACGCTATTTATTCCTAAGAGTGTAAAATGTTACTCCTTTCAACAAAATTATTTTGAAAAGTATTTGATTTTTAAAGGCTTAAATTTCTACCTTTTTATTTTCCCAAACAACTTGATAATTAAAAAAAGAATGAATATTTATTCTTTGAGAGAATGAATGCTGTATCTGACATTTTACTCTTGGTGGATGAATAGTTGCTCTATTTGTTTCAGAGTATAGGTCCTGCTTCTAAATATTCGCGAAGTTTATTCTACAATTTAGAAAATTCGGTCTGTAGTTATAAAAACGGTAAGTAATATTGTACTCATGTTGAGTCACTAGAGGGAAAGGTGATTTTGAAAATGGGTTAAAATATAGTTTTGAAAAACTTATATCAAAGCATTCAACCTTTAGCTCTCCGTCTCCTCGTGTAGAAATCGACGTTTACTACAAAAAAAAGCAAAATTCCTGTTTTCTTTCTTTCAAATCTTGTTGGTGTACACTGTAGTGGGATAATGTATGAAGCTAAACTTATTGAGAGCAACTGATAAAACTGTAAGTATTTTCATTTAGGTGGCAGTTTCATATCATGATCTCGTGCCTATACCTGAAGAAGACTTGGAAAAAGCCGAAATAATAATTCGGCCTATTCTGCAGACAAGGAGCGGAGAACAGCCTCTTAAGCAACTAACTTTACATCCGGATAAAGACGGCATTGCGGAAGTTCGATTAAACACGCCAGAAGATGCTGAAAGGATTACTATACAAGTACGATAGTTTTTTTTAAAGGTAAAATAGTTTTAAATAGTTAGAAAGTGAAAGAAATGTAGAGCTTCAAGACTTTAAATGACATATCATCATAACATACGAAACTCGGAGCATGGAATCATCTACAAACGTTGTTAAACATTAAAATAATTTGAATAATCAGGATTGAATTTTTTTTCTTTATGCTTAATGCTTATGCACAAATGAAATTTTAAGAGCAAACCATGGTGAATTAAGATTTCTTACGTATGTTCTTTAAACAAGGTGTGTGTGTACCATTACAGAGAATTAGCTTTCCTTCTAAGTCACAATATACTAATATTCGGCTAATTTTTGATATTTTTATTTGAAATTTGCTGTTGGTTGGGTAATTTGATGATTGTATATGCGAGATATTTCTATTAATATTTTTGCTATCTGACTTACACACGCAAACACACACACGCCCGCACGCACATGCATGCAGGGTGAGTCGTAATTCTTGTATAAAACATGTAAGGGTAAGGGATTCAGAGGGAAACAAGACGGTTCACTTTAATAATCAATCTTGCTATCAATATTTAATCCACATTTTAATATTCAATCCTAATAACAATCAATTTTAGTCAAGTGCTTTCTGTGAAAGAGCCTTTAGCTTTTGACGAACCATGGTCAGAAAGTTTACTATCATCCCAAAATGATTATTAAGGGGACCCGCGTGGCGATTCTGCACCCGGACCACATTTTTAGTTTTTTTAGTTTTTGTTTTTGTTTTGGATGTCTTCGCAATGAGTAGCCTAATGTGGATAAAATTTTGAGGGATTGATCTTCCACTAGTTTTTGTTGGATGGTAAAAATTTGAACTCAATGTTACAAGCCTGAACATCTTCTCTTTTAAACCTAATTTTTACGAATAAATATCCCGTTTTCTCGGGAACTACTCAACCGATTGGGATCAAACTTTTAGAGATTTTCTACCATTTAGTATCTGCAGATATGGCTACGGGTTTTGCGAAATAATGTCATGGAATTTTGATATGAAGGTGTAAAAATTCTCATATTTTTTTTCTATGAACTTAAAAAAAATGTTTATTGCCATATTTTGCCCACTAGGTATACTGATGGTGTTGTCAAAATTTCAGTTTGATATCTTGAGTAGCTCAAGAGAAAACGGGGCATTTATACGAAAAAATTAGATTTAAAACAGAAAACGTTCAGGTTCGTAACATTTATTTAGCTCGTGGGATTGAGTTCAAATTTTTACCATCCAGCTACAACTAGTAGCGGATCAATTTCTCAAAATTTCATCAGACTACTCATTGAGAAGATATCGCAAAAAAAAAAACTAAAAATGTGGCCCATGTGCGAAACTGACATGTGAGTCCCCTTAACAAGTACGTGAAGACGACGTTTCCGACCCTGAAATGCTATGTGATTCTAAAACCCTCTTGGTACCTCTATCACACCTGGAATGGTTTTATAAGAGTTAAAGTCACCATGTACACACTGGTATTTATGATTTTCCCCCAAAATATTGGATGATATACTTGCGTAGTTTTATAGTTTTTTTAGTATACATCAGACATTGATTGAATATTTGTATTATTGCTTCTTGAGATGCTAAATTTAAACATGGAGTAAAAATGTAATGTACCTTAAAAAATATAGAGCTAAAAATGCCAAAATTATTTTGTCATTTTTAGCTCTAGCTTTTGGATTTCTTCTAGATTTTGGATTTGTTTTTCATACTGTACATTCAGTTGTCTTTATTTTCAGGCTTATTTTTATGGCCAAAACAGGAAAGATCAAGCGAAAGCTGAGCTGAAAGTTTTAGCCCAGTATAGTAGAAAAGACCTTTTCTTACAAATTTCATCGAGTACCAAAAGAGCAAAGGTAAGAATAATAAAATTTAAATTTTTGATACTATTTTTTCTTATTTTTATTTATCTATCTTCATGCTTTTGCTACTTTTAATTAAACTGTTATTCCTCGTTCTACCTAAACATTTTACTTCATCAAATTTCTTATCAATTAATGCAATCGTCAGTTTTGATGTTTTTAGCCTTGATATTAAATAATAAGTATTAATATACTTTTTCTTTTCAATAGGCTGGAGAATATGCTGTATTTCATGTGTGGGCCAATTTCCATATGAAAACATTTAATTATCTGGTAATCGATTTTTCATACAAGTACAGTAACATAATTCAACAGCTTTAATAATCAGTCCCAGTGTTTATGTAATACTCAATGTTAGTTTTAAAGCAGAAATTGTGCTTGCAAATTTGTCGCATTTCATAAAAATAACTTTCTCGCTGTCTCTCGTTATTGAGACATCCGCAGCATTATTTGAATTGTGATTGAAAAATGACATTTTTTCCTTCAATTAAAATGACAGATTTTTAAAGTAGTACATTACAAGGAATTTTTTTTTTTTTTTTTTTTTTTTTTGGTTTGCTATGCTAAATTTGTATTTAATTGATGATGGTACACAAATGCTTTAGATTTTAGAAACGGCTTTCACTCAAAGCTGTTTTCGCTTTGGAATTTTTCCCTCCATAACAGCTCTACGAAAATCACTGCTTGAATCATTCGTTTCTACGTTTACCTCATTAAAGGGTGTCATTATCATCAAAATGGATATGATAATAACTTTTTTTATGCTGTCTCTTCGTGACTAATGCAATCTGATTCCACAGCCGAATGGCGAAGAAATTTTCCCTAGGGATGATGGCATCATTCCTGGATTGATTAACTCGCAGAAGTGCATAATAAATATTCAATAAATCTGCGAACGCTGAGAAATATTAGCTGGCTCAGATTAGTGAAAACGTAGTCTCGCTTACGCCTTTTCAGATATAAATTTTGCAAGGATTTCTGGTTTGATTGCTTTTATTCTTTTTCTCCAAGGGCGGCCTCTTGACTGTCAGTTATTCTCCACTATTAAGTACCGAATTCAAGGACGTAGAGAGAAAATATTTCAGAGTTGCCCAAAAGGTGAAAAAGGTAGATCCCTAGTAGCACAACTAGTTCAAAAGACGTCTTTTGAACTAGTTGTGCTACTAAGGATTTCTCACCGAAATGATTGATTTATTGACATCTAATTAACAAAAATCCAAAATTTCGGGGGTGCCCAGTACCCCCTGGCTATGTCCCTTGCTGAATTGCTTGCCATTTTACTCCGGGGTCATCCTGTAGGCGAACAATGTTTCCCCCTATGAAGGGACGAACAAATAAGATACAGAGATCAGTATCTTTGTTGTTTAACACTGTTTATGCTTTAAAAAGATATTCCCTGATATTCACTAAAATAATTTTAAAGGCAATTTCTGAAGAGTATAAGCCTGAGCTTTATTTTCCTCATTTGAGGGCTTTAGCTGACTCGAATCTTCATAATTGACTGGTGCGATATACAACCATCTTGTACTGACAACCCCCATTATTATTATTATTATTATTATTATTATTTTGCTTCGGTTTGTTTATACAGTTTTCTGACAGCGGACGAAACTTTATCTCTTGAAAACATCGCTCAACTGTGTTTAATTTTTTAAAAATTTATGTTATTGAGTTAGACTAATTTTTGAGTCTTTCATTATAAATCTTTGAGTAACGTCCTGAGTTTGTTTAACCAAGAGACGTTAACACATATATAGTATACATACAGTAAAACCTGTCTCAAATAGAAGCGCAAGCAACCCACATATTCCTCTTGCATAAAGGAATCAAATTGTTGCATTCAACAAACTAGAGATTTACAGAAATATAAAACAATTTTACTCAAAAACAAGTTTTCGTTTATAAAGAATCTGTTTAAGTAAGATCGCTTTAGTGCTTTCTGAAAATGCATTTATATTCTTTTATGAAAATTTAAATTAAGTATATTTTACAGGTAACATCGAAAGGTATCATTATTCAATCAGGCACCGAGAAAGCTCAGGGTATTGTCCATAGCATCACCACCTTTGCTGTACCCGTGTCTGCAGAAATGGCTCCAGCAATGCACACCATTATCTATCATGTGACTTCAGACGGAGAAATCTTAGCTGATAGCATTATCATACCAGTTGAAGCTATCAACCGACAGCCGGTAATACAGTTATGCTACCATTATAGACTTTTAAGATCGTAGATCTAAGACCTAGTGTTTTGTATCTTTGAAGACTCTCGAAAAATCAGACTTCTGTTTTGCTATGCTAAATGATCCACCCCCCCCCCCATTTAATGAAAAAGTAGATAACGAAGGTTATAATCGAGTATGATTGAAAAGTTTTTTAGTAAGACCTGTAGCTCTTTAAAGTTACGCGTTTTTAAGAAAAACGTCGTTGAACTAAACGTTTATTTCAACAAAAACACCCAAGATCTTAGAACTGAAGATAAGCCTTTTCTTATAACATGATGTACGAGCACGTTGCTTTTTAAGGTTAGTAACACTTTAAGAGTACAAAAGGGTGCAAGGTTAATAAATTCTGTCGTGCATGTGTTATATTTTGATCATGAAATATTTCAGTGAAAAGAAGCGTTACTCGAAAGTTCGTTTTCCATTTTTCCGTTACAATGTACTCAGGGACGTTGCATGTTAGAAGGCTATGGAGATATCCCACCCACCTATGATTTTTTTTGTTTGTTTGTCGTGGAGAAATTTCGCTTATTTATGCATAGTCACCATACATACATCTCCCCCCCCGAAAAAAATTCCTACTATGTTCCCGAATATATTACAGGATTTAGAATACGTTCAGACAAAATATGCAGAAATGCCAACAGATATCCATTGGATTTTGTGTATATTAAGTTTATCTGAGCATGCAAAAGAAGTAAAATACTTATTCTTGTTTTTTTCCTTCAAGATAACAGTTTTTCATCAAAGTATATATTTGCAAATGAATCAACGCAACCCACAAATAATAAGACACAATTTAAAAAATGTATATGCAAACAAAAACTATTAAAAATAAGTTTTTTCATTAGAATGAAAATTTAATATTGCAAGTTAACTGTTCGAAATAGATTTAAACTGGAAATGTCGCTTAATTCTGTGAAAGATACAATATACTGGATGTCCCAAAAAACTTTGACCTAGACCTTTATTTCATAAATATTAATCTACACATATACAATAAAGTACAAAGTTACGTTAACACAGAATTTTATGGCATCATTTAAAAATTTCCGGAGATTAAATCTGAATAAATGGAAAATTTAAATTTTTATACCCCAGCGCAAAAAAATTCCCAATCAGTAAAATGGGCTCCATACATTAATTAGGTGATAGATAAAATTTCAGCCTTTCATCATAAAAAGGCTCAGAGGTATGAAAATAAATACATACTAACTTAAACCTCTTTCCAATGGCTCTTTAAAGAATAAGCCACCTTCAAATAATCGCATTTCAGGAATCGAACACAACTTACGAAAGAAAAACGATTGCATAAATGCATAATATTCTTTTATTATTGATACTGTTTAGTCCCTTACCAACTTTCTTTAAACATACCTTTGAGACATATTATGATGAAATGCTGACATTTTGTACATAAAGTAATTAATGTATAGGGCACATTTTACTATTTGGAAATTTTTTTGAAAAGGGGACGTATAAACATTTAAAGTTTGCAATTTTTAAAGTTTAATCTCCTGGAAATTTTAATCGATTCAATAAAACCTTGTTTCTTTTTGTGTATGTCTATGATTAATCTTTAAGAAATAAAAGGTTAGGTCAGTGTTTTTGAGACACCCTGTACACACACACAAACAAGTAAGCTCCTAAGATTTTCGGTCACAATATAATATGAATTTTGGCGAAGAAAAAGTTTTTAAATCATTGTACAAAAAAATTAAAAAATTTAAGGGCAATGAATAATTTTCAAATTGGTTTCACAATCACTGTATCGTATTGTATAATATGATGCCAAGATTTAATTTAATTTTAATTTTAATTTTTTTGGAGTAAATGATTTTTGTTTGGAGAAAATGGTTTCAAAAACTCAAGCTAAGAAACTTTAATTACATTTTTTATCCTGACAACTTATTACCAGCATATGCTCTAGAAATTTATCATAACTTTTGTAACAGCGAAAAAGCTATGGCTTAGACTCTTAATAACTTGTGCATTTTTTTTTTCAGTTTACTTTAAAAGTTAACTTGCACCAAGAAAGATCTGGAAATAATATTGAATTAATACCACGGCTTGCACCAGAGACAATGGTTGGTGTTTGGGGCTATGACAGCGATCATGTGTCTACTCATGGAAGAAGGCAGTTGACTCCTACATACGTACGTAACGTCAATACACAACTTTTAAAAGTAGAATACTGTGTATTAAGATGGTTTTATCGAGCTATTGTCTGCTATTTATGATTTTGTATTGTATTATTTTAGTCATTTCTAAATTAACTAAGCCTCACTATGGCACAGTGGTTATGTCACTGGAAATGATAGACGGGCGAAGTATGAGGGTCCCGGGTTCGCGTCCCATCGCGCGTCCGTCGACCTAACCGTTCAGAGTTTTCCGTGGTTTTCTCCGAAACTTAGTGTAAATACGGGTTAGGACCCCTTAGAAAAATCCCCATGAAGGGCACCCCCCTTTTGTTGTCCTTCTGAAGAGGATTTATAAGCGGTCCTCGAGCCAAGCACACAAATCCGATATATATGTTCACAACAACAACAACAATTAATTAAAACATTAGATATGCAAAGCAAAGCGATTTACTGTACGCCTCTAATGGATGTATTGTAATGTATGGGTAGGCGTCTACGACGAGAGTGTTATAGGTTCAAGAAGAAGAGTTCTTTTAAGTTCTTTTAAGAAAAGTATAGGTTTAATATGTATACTTTCATTGGTTCAATTGTTGGAAACTCTTAAGTATCGTAATTTCCGTTACAGCGGTCGGAATTTATCTACTATCTTAATATATATGTAGTATAGATTATAAACTATTAATAAATAAATATATATATTTATAAAATGTAGATTATAAACTAAAAATAATGCTCTCAATAAATAAATAAGCGAGAGAAAAGTGAACACAATAGAACAAGACTATAAAATTACAAGAATAGAAATGCATAAGCCATGGAAATATAAAGAAATACTTGGGATTTTATTTATCAAAATGCTGAGTTGGCATTTGAACCGATCTATATTTACATTGAAAAAAAAAGTCTTAAACTGACAGGAAAAAAAAAAAAAAACTGTCAGCCAGGACGCCAGTTTATTTCCGTGTATTTTACAGAAGTCTTCCAAATTTTTTCCGTATGCGGAAGATTTCTGTAAAATAAACTGAGAATCTGCAAAATTTACGGAAGGATTCTGTAAAAAACAAAAAAACAAACAAACAAACAAAAAAAAAGAACGGAAATAAACTGGCATCCCGGCCGACAGTTTTTTTCTGTAAATTTGACAGACTTTTTTTGCAGTCTATTCGATGCGTAGTATCTTACGACACTGCGTACTATCGGCAAAATATTTTCCTGAAACCATTTTTTTTTCGCTATTTAGAAACAACTTTATCAATTACAATTTATAGCTACGTTTAATTTTAAATTTAACTTACTATATATATTTCAGGTAAAAATACACAATTTTTGGAAAAAATTAAGAATACTGTTACCTTTATGTTATATCGTTGTCGTAATATTTCCTGCCGTATAAAGGAAAATTTTATTTCTAATTTGCAAGGGGAGGGTACGACCTCGGAAATTCATTTCCAGACGAAACTCCGTGCATTAATAGTGTTATTTTGCGGTGTTCATCCCTTAATATTATAGCGTACAATCTATCTGGGGCCAATTCAGATAAAAAAGCCTTTGGAAATTCGTACTCAGCTTATTTACTAATAATACCTTCATTCGATTGTGCTTAGCCGGTAACGCACCGACAATTAATTCAAACTGACCAAAACGGACACTTTTCCTGCGAAGCAACTCCATGGAACAAGATGTAGCACACAAGTAAGCTTCAAATTCACTATGTAACACAAGTAGGAACTTCATAATAATTAAATATTTTGTGGAATTTTGATATCGTAAGGCTATTAAGTAATGGATTTTAATTTTTATGGAATAAAAATGTTCAATATTACTTGTGTATGAGATATTAAATATATTGATATTTTATAGAGTTAACATGCTACTTTGATAATAATAAATTTACATTTGTATTGCGTAGGTTACTGAAGCCATGTATGCTTTTGAAAATAATTCCTTGAAAAATCATCGAGTTTTTAGAAGATATAGAGATGGATCACCGGAGACTATTTCTTATCTTACGACACCAAATTATGCTATCGATACAAAAGGAACATTCGATGTAAGCTACCGATTTATTTGTAAAAGTTATTATTATTATTATTATTATTATTATTATTATTATTATTATTATTATTATTATGTTGCATTCTTTAATACATAACCGAATATTATTTATTATTTTTCGAATTTTTAGGATTCGAATTTGATAGTCTTATCCAACTTGATAGTCAGTTCTATCCCATGTAAGTATTTCATTATTAAACATTATGGTGTAACGAACATTATTTAAAATTCATAAAAACATTTATTTATTTATTTATGATTAGCGAATTGCAATGCTTCTTTGGGCTTATTAACTTGCGCTACTGGACAGTGCTATCCACAAAGTCAGAAATGTGATGGGGTGAAAGATTGTGAAGATGGCTCGGATGAAGGCAGTTGTAAGTTGAATAGAAATTACCATTCTAACTCTTATCTTTCGGTAGCTTAGAGCAACATAATCAAGTATTTTTAATGTCATTTTTTCGAGAGTACCAAAACATTTGAGTACAATATTCAGATTAGGTACTGGTATAAAATTTTAAGTTTCAACGCAAAGTTTGAGATGTGCTACTACTCAGAGCTCTACAACCATTTGCGAAAGCTTTTTTTTTGTACTGTAATTATCACTCATCTTCAAGTCCATTTAACATTTGAATAATAACCTTGTCTCTTGAACTAGATAACTATATTTTCTTGTTTAGTAAAAACTGTTAATGAGTGTACACCGCAGAAATATAAGTTCTTATAATTATTTTTTAACACTACTTATTTAAGCTCCTTCCTTCTGCTATCAGTAATTAATAAAAAATAATTTAATGATGAAATTGTTCTAGTTTAAAATGTTTCTTAATTAAAGGGCTACACTTCTGTTATAATTTTATGAACCACATTTTAAAGTGGCTCATAAGTTTATCGAGTATCGGCTAGGAGAGGTATCATTTGCAACTTAAAACTGGGGAATACTTTTGTTCAATATTTTCAAAGTCGGTTGAACTTCAAAAAGAATTTACCATTTTTGAGGTGTGATACAAGCTCGAACTCGATCTATTTTTATTGTACACAGTTGTTATAATTAAACTTCTATAAACAAGGCTCTGCAGCAGAAACGGGTGAACGGATTGTAATGCGGCGGCAGCACTTTGCGTTATGTCCCTCTCCACCTCCAGGACACGAGTCTCCAAGAGAATCGACTTGAAAGCACGAGAGGGTTTTCGCAACCAGGCCAGTTTTTTCCACAGAAGCAGAGTTATGCTAATGTAACCGTGTTGCTATGTGAACAGCGACACTATATAAGGTCTGTAGCTAGTTACTAACGTATGTAGCGAGTTACTACGCCTGGGGTATAGTCCCCTTTTTGTATTCGGCACAAGGTGCCAGTTTGTGTTTTATCTATTTTATGTTTTCGTTTTAATAAAGTGTTATGTTGGGAAAAGTTGTGTTCAATCGTGAATACACACACGTACAATGAGAAGGGCAGAAAGTTATCATCTGCCACATCAACTGGTGACCCGGAATAGGACAAAACCATCTTCTGTAAGAAACAAAGTGTGCTACTCTGGAAGTTCGATCGATGTTCAAAGTCAAGCCTCTTCAGCAGCTTGGGCAAGATCTACAGTCAAGCTGGCCCTCGGTGAGTTTGTTGGAGCCGCCTTATTGCAAAGAACGGTGTTCTACGGGTAAAGATTTCCTCTCGTCTGCTGCCTCGACTTTCCTGCGCGCACCGTCATCAAGTATTTGAAGACAACGGACAAGACAGGTGGCAAGTTTTAAACAAACATTTATACATTTTTCTTCATCCCCATTTAATTGGTTGCTCAGTCAGGCTTTCCAAAAATGAATGGTGAAACGTCTGTAGAGGCGGTGAAAACCGGCGACATTAGTCGCGTAGCTCTCAAGTTACCACCCTTTTGGGAAAAATTTCCAGATTTATGGTTCGCTAATATAGAATCACAATTTCACATCGCGAACATTAGTGAAGATTCTAAAAAATTTTATTACATAGTGTCTAGTCTAAATGCTGATATCTTAAGTTATGTAAGTGATGTAGTTTTAACACCTCCCCCCACTCTAAAGTATGATACCTTAAAAAAACGGCTTTTAGCCGAATTCACGGATTCCGAACAAACAAAGATAAAGCAATTACTTTCGGAATTAGTGTTAGGAGATGAAAAACCTTCCCACTTACTAAGGAAAATGAAGCACTTGGCACCCGATAAAACAGACACCGAGTTTTTAAAAACTCTATTTCTACAAAGATTGCCTAAGGACACTCAAGCTATCTTGTCTGTATATGAGGGTACTTTAGATACATTAGCTCTCATGGCAGATAAAATTGTAGAAGTCACGGGTAATTCTAGTTCAGAAATACAAAGTCTAGACACCCATACTACTAACTCGGAAAATGAGGTGCAGGAATTAAAAAAACAATTGACAGAACTAACTCGAAAAATTGACAAGGTCTTTAAAGATAAATTTAGGCCAGCGACACTGTTGCTAGAGCGTTTTACGAAAACTGGGTAGCAAGGTTTGGCGTGCCCACAACTATTACAACCGACCAGGGTCGGCAATTTGAATCTTGCTTGTTTAATTCTCTCTTACATTTATTTGGGATAAAAAGAATTCGTAGTGCAGCTTATCATCCACAGGCCAATGGCCTTATAGAGAACTGGCATAGAGGTTTGAAAACTGCGTTGAAAGCCTGTCTGACCGACCAATGGTTGGAAAAATTACCTACTGTTCTATTAGGACTTCGGTCCGTCTATAAAGAAGAGTTGAGAGCAACCACGGCTGAGCTGGTATACGGCATTTCGCTTCGACTCCCTGGAGAATTTTTCCAGCCCTCTGCAACAGATATTAATGTTCCCGACTTCATTCGACAACTAAAGCAGCAGATGGAGCACTTAGTACCTCGGCCAACGTCTTCTCACGGCCGTGAACAAATATTCATTCCCAAATCACTAGCTACTTCCAAAGATGTATATGTCCGTAAGGACTCTGTGAAACCACCGCTGTGTCCACCGTACGACGGACCATTTCCTGTGCTAATGAGAACCAATAAATTTTATAAAGTTTTAATGAAAGGCCAGGAAAATATAGTCACCGTTGATCGATTGAAGCCTGCTTTCACTTTGAACGAGCAACAGGTAAAAAGTGCTGATCTGACCGGAAACACTACGGTCACACGCGCAGGACGTACCAGCAAACCCCCGGAACGTCTGCAAGTTCGTTTCCACTAGGAGGGGGGTACTGCGGCGGCAGCACTTTGCGTTATGTCCCTCTCCACCTCCAGGACACGAGTCTCCAAGAGAATCGACTTGAAAGCACGAGAAGGTTTTCGCAACCAGGCCAGTTTTTTCCACAGAAGCAGAGTTATGCTAATGTAACCGTGTTGCTATGTGAACAGCGACACTCTAAATGCTCTAAATGCTCGACACTCTAAATGCATTGGGTTTCTCCTCTCTCCCGCAGCGCGGGAGAGAGGAGAAACCCAATGGAAACGCTTTGCTTTACCTACTCGGTGTGACGTCAGAAGTAAGCGCCGCGGCTTTCCTCTCTAGGGGGCGTTGGTTTTACAGGCGATCCAGGTTCTAGAGGTCCAGCACTTAAATTCCAGGACTTTATCATCATTGGGAAAGATCGTTAGAGTTACCCTGAAAACACATTGTCTGAAGACTCCTTAAGCAGCTAATAAGTATCTGTTAAGTGCTAGGTAATATTTAATTTAAGGAGTTATTATCTGATGAGTGAATTTTTCTCCATGGAACGCTTTTCCAGATCTGTTGAAAAGGTGTCGACTTTACCATTTCCCAGACCAGCCTCTTGTTCGAAACGAGGTTGACGACGCCTTCGCTCACGCCGAATTTTACATCCAACCACAAAGGGATCTTGGTAGCTCAGTACTTTTGATGTGCATTTGTACATCAAAAGTATGGTATACATAATGTATACGCACTAATGTGC
Organism: Cheiracanthium punctorium; assembly: GCA_038373885.1. NCBI lineage: Eukaryota > Metazoa > Arthropoda > Arachnida > Araneae > Cheiracanthiidae > Cheiracanthium > Cheiracanthium punctorium. The sequence continues at coordinate 111,395 of JAWZYV010011650.1, forward strand.
ATACACGTTGGGTTTTAGAAGAGGGAAAATCCCCTGCAAAACTAATTATGAATTTGAACCTCTCAGTTTTCATGTTATCATAGTGCACAAAATTGAAACAGGATAAAATGGCAATTATCTTCTTTAATATAATCGTTAACCTTGTGATTGTAAAAGAACATTTAGTTTTAAATGTCATAATGTGATAGTTTACAATTCTTAATTTTTTATTCTGGGTAGTTTAATAAAAATCTGAAAATGATATTATTATTCTGAAAATGTATACTGAAAATTTTTATGTGTTTTTATGAAGTGTATATTGGAGTGTTCCTTTTCAAAATTATTAATTCACACACTCTTTTGTAGGTTTCGATGCTCAAATAGAACAAGATAAAGATCTGTTTGAATTTTATTTGTTCCGCAGGAATAGACAAGGAGCATTTTTTGATGCCACTGTTGAAAATTTTGCGTGGAAAAATAAAATTATTGGGTAATCATCTCTAATACATTAATTTTACTTAGCATTTTATGATTAAATGTAAAATGAACTCAAATTTGCGAGTAATTAACATTTCTTTTTGATGGTTTTATGAAGAGAAATCATCCCGGCATAAACTAACGCATACGACTGTGATTCTATAGCACAGTGTTGCTCTACTTCACTCCTGCAGATTGTTAGAAAGTACTTAGACGTGGCTTTAAGTTCTTATTGAACCAAACGGGCCACGTCGTTCACAGCTCCGCACCCCGGTATAAACAAACGCATAAGACTGTGATTCCAGCACAATATAGCTCTTTTCTACATCATTGGGCTGTTTTAAATTACTTAGACGTCACTTTAAGACTTTATTGAATGAAACGGGGTGGACTAGTCCCTTGGCCACCCCTTTCGCATGATGAAAATCTGAATACATGATGAAAATCTTAAACTTGATTTTTCCTTTACAATGACCTATTCATACTTTGCACATAATGCTTTGCACGTAAGCCGAATGCTTTCAGCTTCAGTATTACTTGCGCCCCCTACCACCTTAAAGCACAATTTGTGCACTTCCATTCCGTTACATATCTGTTTATTTTGGTTCCGCCACCTGTCTTTTCATTTTTTGCCAGGTATTTTAGCGACACTCTTTATACGGCAAACTGCGTTTAAGTAAGTTGTATTACGTGTTTAACCTACCCTTTTAACTGTCTTTTAAAAATTGAGCTGGTATGGATATAAGATAAAAAAAGGAAAATTATATCCTTTAATAAAAATTATACTTTCTTATATAATATATCGGCATTACTAAGAACTTAAAGTTCTTAGTATTTAAAATTAAAGTTTTGAAAAACTAGCTGTGTGGTATATTTTTTAAAACCGTGTATTCTGCCCAACAAATACTGAAAGATAGTTAAAAAATTGTTTTTTCCTTCTATGGCTAGGTTAGCGGCATACTGTAGGCTTGACCGCTACGAGGGCCGCAGATGTTGGTCATTTCATTATAGGGGTGCCTATTAAGTAGACCAACGTTGGTCTCTATGAGTGATCTTCTTATTTTGAGCCAATTTCCGATGGGAGACCCAGCACCAGGATTGTCACACCCAGAGGTATCGTTTGAACGTGGAGACATTGGAGTGTAAATATAACAATTACATGCACCAGCTTTCTTTAGCTTACACGGCTCCACAGCAGTCTAGACGAGAGGGGTTTCCACCCTCCCAAGCACTGTTTAAGCCTGTGCTGCTTAACTTTCCATGTCCTTATGGGAACGGAGCTTAGCGACTAGGCCTCTGCGGGGCTAGTTAAAATCTTTGAACATATCTTTACATCTGTATTTGTGTAATTCAATTATTAAATTCATGCAACTGTCAGTTTATCAGCGGAGTATATCAATAATTTATTAGAATATCATGTAGAGAGTTTATAACCCCCCCTCCCTTTAAAAATGAAGTGAAGAACAGTAGGAAATACAGTAAATACGATAGGTACTGCTTACATTTTATGCGACAGTACAATCTTAACTCGAACTCTAGTATAATTTATGTTTGTTTAGGGAAGATACAGAAGAATACATTCCTACTATTGCTCCAAAAGGTCCATCTGCATATTTTCTTAGCGCTGTAGGCATGAACAGAATGTATGGCCTTCACATATTAGAGGAACCAGTACTTGTAAGTTTTTTATTAGTAGGATAATCTGAATAATATCTTTCTTATGTTATTTGTATTATATAAACAACCAACTTCACTATTTTTGGAAATGATTATCCGAATTGTCATAACACATTATGAAGTATGTGTAAATATACTGGTGTGACATGATTTGACTTATATTTTATGGCACAGGGGCCAGGAGTTGGTCATATTGAGCAGAAATCAAATCTCGGGAGGTACTATCCCACAATTGAGAGTGTCATTGAAAGGGGGTATAGAGAGTTTTGCACACCTTTCCCACCCAAAATGAAAGAATATACGACCCTACACGTTTAATGTGCACATTCTCTTCTTCGCGTCCCCACGGGAGGTCTTAGATCTGCTCGAATTTGAACTCACGTTCTCCGCAGAGATTAAGTAATCTTCTTTTTTAATGCATTTATTTATTTACTCTTTAAAAATTTAAAATTGATTAGGTAATCTGAATTAATTTTACTGACAGAAGAATTACATTTAAAAAAGAACTATAAAGCTTTCAGGAGAAAAGACATATAAGGTTGGTATTTGTCAATTCAATGGTGCTGTAAAAATATTTCTAGATACATAAAGACAGCGTTTCTGAAAGCTAATGAATCTTTACGGTAAAATATTTTCTTAAATATAAAATTATTAAGCTTAAAGCTCCTGATTGAATTTAAAATTATCTTACGATTGAATTGAACAAAATAGGATAGGAACAAAGCAAGAATGAAAAAAATGTATGGACTTGTTAGAGCTTTTGATATGCTATTCCCTAAATTTCCAGTTATAAAACAGAAATAGAACTACAACAGAACTCTTAGTAAAAAGTAGGAATTTATAGAGCTATTCGATTTATTATTCCAACGCTTAGTAAATGTTCCTAAAAATTACCTACGTTAGATAAAATTTTACCAGGAATTTTTTCTTAGCTCTTGATAGCTCCCCTTAAACCACTAAGAAAGATTTTTTCTCAGATGTATCATGAATTGGAATTATGCAATATCGCATTTCATTGTGATTACATATGGTGCATTATGATTACTTGTGGTGCATTTGAAGAGCGATTTTTTTAAATGTAAAGTACTTCCTGTAACACCATTTGGAAAAACAAAAATTTTACACGTTAACTTTCCATGCGATTTTTGTACTCCAATTTTCTAATGAACTTTGCTTTTCAAGTCACCACTGCTTATCTGATTTTTCCCTTAAAAGATCACATAATGTGAAGTTTTGTTTATTTTATTTAAATTTAATATCTGATTTGCACTAAAAGTGAAATGCTCTTTCATCATAAATTTATTTATTTTATTTTAAGACATATTTAACTCGATTTCCTACCCTAATTACTTTGGGCTAAATAAATTGACTTGAAGTGAAAAGACAATGTAAAATGTACCAAATTATTTAAAATATGAAAGTATTATATTTATATTTTCATGTAGTTCGATACATATATCATAAGTTTTTACAATATTACATTCTAAGTAGCTGTTTTAATTTAAGTTTTAAAATATCAGTCTTACTTTTAAAAGCATACGTGAAAGATGTAAACATTCTTGGTTACAAAATTAATTCCTAGTAATGCTTTGGACTGTCTCATTCATTATTTTAACCTATGCTATGATAAAATCAAATTCAAAAATATGATGACTTTGTACATATATAATTTAATACTGTGTTATATTAATTAAACGTATAGGACACATAGACACATATATATTAAATCAAACCCTTAAACATAAATATTTCAATTTTTAAATGTTACGAATTTTTTACTATCGAATCTTGAAATCACAAAGTGGCACTTTTTGTCATATCTCTAGTAGTCATTTCACTTTTGTTTTGTACGAAGGCGTGTGACATTTAGATACATCTACTAGCACTGTTTGATAGTAAAAAGATGTATACTTAAGGATTTGTGGCTAATGTCCCATTCTTAACCTGTGCCATTCATGCCACCACTTTCTCATTCTCTCTATTAATTGATGCAAAATCACTATATTATTCTTTTATTAATTGACAAGAAATTGTATAAATTGTATAAAACACTGCTTTGTATTATGGCAAAACAATAATTTTGCTGTATTTATTGAAAGTTCATATAATCTCTTTGGTTTGTCAAGTTATTAGATATATTGATATTCACTTGCTTTTCTTTGAGTTTTCATCTGTATTGTGTTTAATAAGTTTTGTACTTTGTTTTAGTCAGCATGGATTTATCTTCATATGTCTGACGCTTTTTAAGATAAAATTATCAAATTTTGTCCATCACCTCATTTGTGTATGGAGCACCTTTTGCTAACTGGGCATTTTTTGTATGGAGGTTGTATACACATTTAAGAAGTGTAACTTTTAGAAAATTAACGATAGGCATTTTTCCTAAACTCATGCTTTTTACCTACCTTATTTTGAATATCTTTTTCAATTTACACCGTCTACTTATCACTAATAAATAAAGAATTGAAGCGTGTTACCACCTTTTTGGGACAACCTGTGTATGCTATATGAAACAGTATTTTCAACTGTATTTAACGTTATATACGAGATAAATGAGCAATATTTTTAAACCATTTTTTTTGGTAAGGTAAAGGGAGCGTAAAATTCTTAAACTGGAACAGGGCACAGCATGAGCTAGTTTCGGCTCTGTTATTTACATAACAGCTCCCGTTTTATCTCTTATATAACAAACTATAAATGGCCCACAATAAGAACGTTTTTTGCATTTTTTTAAATTAAATGATGCATTCATGTAAAGGAAACGATGCAATGCTAGCGTAACAAGGAAATGCATATTTGGGAACGGCGTTTGTTAACTATATATATGTTGTTGGATGTTTTGATTAAACTGAATCCATGAACCATATCGACCAAATTAGTGAACGTTACCCGTTTCTAGGAGTTAAAAACTACCTCAAAAAAGATGTTTTGAGAACCGATACTAAAAAGAGATTAAATCAAGTTCACGAACACCAGAAGTATGTTTACTTAAAGAGTTAAATATATTAAACCTACATTCAATATACTCAATTCTTCTATCATTTGTTTTCCAATACTAATATGACAACCTCATAAGGAATGTTGCTTATTTTCCAACATTCGGAGATAAAAAAGTAACTTAGATTCTAAATATCTATTACTCAAAGGTTAATCTTATTTTTTTAAACTTTGCATAATTCATTACCAATCCAACTACACTTGACCCGCAAGATTCTAGAAAGAGGATATTTATTTATCGGATATAATTAAATTTATTTTTTAGTATTTTGATGTGATATGCATCATTTACTTCGTATAGGCTTAGCTTCAGAATTCCTTATTGTGTTGTTTTCAGAGGATTTTTTAATTAATTTCATGGGAACATCTCCGAAAAATATTCTAAATGTTTTAAAAATAACTGGTGACTGATCTGGAAAGTAATACTTTTTTTTTACCTCGAAACTTTTTATTAGCTTGTATGTATATGTGGTTCTAGTTCAAAATTTGAGTACGAATTTTAAACCATTTCCTATTGTCCGACTAAACTGAAACTTTGCATACACATGTAACTCCGATGACAATAAGTAAAAGAGAAATAGCATGAAAGGAACCACTTCTTGCATTTCTTATTTTGTATTTTGTATTTTGTTTTATTTTATTTTATTTTGTTTTATTTTATTTTTTATGTAGTGCAATTATTTGGATGCGAATTGTTTGAAAATAAACGTTAATATTTTCTTCTCAGGAAACATAAACACAATTGGACTACTTTAATAAGTGTCAAAAGTAAAAATAGTAAGTTTCATAATTTGTCCCATTCATGCCAGACAGTTTAATATTGGAACAAGATAAAGCATGCACGGTGCATAATGAAATAAAATATTTTTAAAGTTAATTCAACATTAATTTTACATACAACATAATATATTTAATTCGTAAAGATATTTTCAAATGAACGAACAAAACAGCTGATTAACATATTTAAATACAAGGTGTGTCCGAAAAGTTCGGTGAATGGTGTCATGAAAGAAAGGAAACAAGAGTCACAAAGTAATGTTCTGGCTTTACTGCCTTTCAAAGTAATCACTATTAGTTATCATACACTTTTGTGACATCAGTTGTTTAGCTGCTAAAAACGGTCACAAATGCTTTTTTTTGAATCACTCAAAGCACCGTTGTCACATGTTTTTGAATTTGTCGACGTTGTCACACGCTGTCGGCAAAGCTTAGTCCTTTCAAGACCTCTTTGTTGGGAGGAACAAGGAGAAGTCTACTGGTCCGAGATCTGGAGAAAATGCAGAATGCTCAAGAACTGACTAATGTAGCTCATCGACATATTCCTTTTCGTCTCAAAAGCTTTCAAAGGCTTTCAAAACCACAGCCTGACCAGTGCGGTTTTTAAACCATGGGACCCTTCACCGAGCTTTTTGGACGCACCTCGTATGTTATAAAAAATTACATTCTGGGGATTGAAGGATACGGCTCTTGTTAAACCAGTTGCTTCTGGTTTGCGAATTGATAACCTCGAATGACACTTCTTAAAGCCTTTATTCCAATGTGCTCGTGCTTTCCGATGTACTCCAATTTTCAGGATACTTCATATTTAATGCTTCAGCATACTGGAAAGCTTATCTTTTTATCATAATTTTTATGTATTTTAATGCAAGACTATTATTTTACATGATTTCTTACCCTAATTAATTTGGGTTCATTAAATATGACTTAAAGTTTGAAGACAATGTCAAATGTATCAAATTGATAAAAATATGAAAGTACTGTATTTATCTTTTGATTTAATTTGCACAGTAACCATATGCTTTTATAATATCACATACAAAGTAATTCTTCTAATTTAAACTTTGAAAGTAGGTTTTCCTGTTAAAAGCATACGTGAAGGATGTAAACAAACATTCTTTTACAAATCATTCTTAGTAATGTATAGGGCAGCCCCATTCGTTGCTGAATTTTTTGTCCCATTCATTACTTTAACCTATGTTGTGAAAAATCAAATTCAAAAGTATTATTACTTTGTATCCTTGCAATCTAATATTGCAGTTCGCAAAGTTAAATATATAGGGTGCATAAATTACAAGAACATATTTATATCCAAATTTTAAAATATAAATATTTTCAATAGTACCAATTATTTACTTTTGAATCTTGAACAACAAAATATTACTTTTTGTCATCACTCTAGCAGACATTTTACTTTCGTTTTGTACGAAGAAGCAGGTCATTTAGTTACATCTACTAACAGAATTTGATAGAGAAAAGAACTGTACCAAAGGACTTATGGCTAATGTTCCTTTCATAATCTGTCCCATTCATGTTACTTCCCCTTTACATTTGGGTTTGTTCTGTTAAGTACTAATACTTGTGCACATGCACATTTATAATGTAAAATTGTTTTTCTTACTGAAATGAATGAAACTTTGAAGGTGATACTATCAGTTCTGAGAAAACGATGGCTGTCTCTGATGTTTATTTTGCAGGCATGTTTTTGCAATGAAAATGCATTTATAATTCTGAGAAGTACATTTATTTATTTCAGTTTGATTCTACAAAACCTTTTTTCATCATCGTTGAAGGTCCGGAGACTGCATCCATTGGCGAACAAATCGGATTACGTGTGTCTGTCGTAAACTATCAGTTCATAGAAATAAAGGTAATAAAATTATTTGTAGCAGAAAGATGAAATCAATTGGTAACTAAGAATTATAATTTATAATTAGAAGCTTAAGTAGATCTATTTAATGCTTTGTTTTGGTTGCAGATAGTAAATGTGTAGCATATGCAGTAAAACATAAGGATCAAATTATTATAATTAGTTTTTTAACATAAATATTTTTAAAATAGTAATTTATAAAGTGATTTTGCTTCATTGTCTGCTAAATTTTTTATACACAGGCAGAAATCATTTTGAGAGCGTCCGACGATTATTCCTTCGTCCTAGTAGAACCTTTTGGAATCGTTTCTTCATATAAACCTCGATTAGCGAATGGAGAATGGCAGCATTTAATTTATGTAAGTAAACTTTATTCATGTTAGAAGTAGAACTTTAAGTTCACGTTGTGGATCATTTTAAAATTAAACATTAAATGTCAAGTAGATGATATTGACAAAAGTTTACTAAAATGAAGAGCTTCCACATTGGCATTCGGTTTGACTTGTGACACTGTGGTCTTTTTATGTTATCTGTTCATTATCAAAGAGTAATTACGGATGATGTGCATTTATTCTGTTATGTATTTTGAAATATCTGAAAAGAGGGGTTTTGTATGTATCTGCAGACAATAAAAACATAGTATAGTAGTTGGGGTAAATATAACAATTACACTTTATCAACAATGTACACTATTCAACATAAAAAAAACAAGCAATTTGGCTTTTTGCAGCTTTTTTGGAAAAGCATAAATTGATTAAAATATGAAGATGCGTATTTACCTTCTTAAATTGTTGTATCATATCTTAAAGTTAAATGTATTTTTAAAACCTTGATGATAATAATTGTGATGATAACGGAACTTGATTATTATAAGACAGAAGTCAAGCCTAAAGTGAATAAACGAAATGAGTAAACCCCAAAATGAAGCGTTTACTGTCCATTTTGTTACCAAGAGTTTAATTTAAATTATGTTTTAACTTTTATATTGAGTTACTTAAAAGTTATATACATTATTAAAATCTAGTAATTAGAAACGCAATAAATTTACATTTGTAAAGTAATAATCTTTTTTTTATCAAGGAAAAAGCATTTCTGCATTGAACGTAACAGAGTGGACATATATTGATAAATAATTTGGAGAAAATGTATTTATTTAAATATTAAGGGACATATGTAATACTTCTTACCTGACAAACTATATGTATAAGCACTAGAATGATTACTTAATATTTTTTAATTAATTCCTGGTTACAGCGAGTGGACATTTTTTATTCTTCTATTCAACAGAAAAAAAATGTTACATTGAGGAAAGTGTATAAATTTGTATACATTTTATTAGAAGTAATTTTTTGGCTAATAATAAGTAAAAGTTGTAAAAAGAATAAAATTTAAATTCAGCACATATTGAACGGGTAAGTTGTGATATATTTTGAGAATGATCCATAATAAAATAATTTTATGACATTTTATAACAATCGCATTAAAGATTATGAAAAAAAATCATAAAAACGTAAAAAGATTTTCTTTGTTGGCAGAATTTCTGCTCTTTAGCTTTAGTTTTTATAATCAAAAGATGCAGACTTACATAATAATCCATTCATATGAGGACTATATGTTCGAATGTATCTTATAATCAATACCATTAGCATATATAGATTTCTTATTGACCTATTTCATTGCAAGACCAGAGAACTCATAGCAATTACAAAATGGGATTCCCATTTTCCTTTAAGGCTATCAGCTACAAACGAAAAAAAGTTAATTAGATTCAAAATTATTGAAAATTTTAGATCATATACATGTGAGTAGTTATTTTGTTGCTGTATTTGCAGGTAAAGCCTGTAAGTCACGTGTTTGTCCATATTCCAATTGTTGCCAGAAGAATAGGAGAAATTGATGTAGTTATCACTGGAAGAACGATGGTTGCCAAAGATACAGCAGTTTTCACTATCAATATAACTGTAAGTATTAAGAGTTATCTTGGATGAAGGCTGTAGACAAGGGGGCGGGGGGAGGGGGTCAAGATTTGAGTGACCAATCATCCTCAAAATTTTAGAGTAATATATTCTTAGATGACTATTTATTTAGGTTTCCGTAAGGTAAATAAACCAAGAAACCCTCTTAATCCCCTGAAAACGGCCCTTGCATACAAGTCTGCTCGGATGATTTAAAATTTAGATTTTAAAGATTAGATTCGGTTTGTTAATTTCAATAGAATTTAATTAAAGTTTAATAATCAAATATTAAACCATGTAATCTCGCAAAATACATTAAAAAAAACGTCATGGAGTTTCATGCATAAAACTATAAAAATAATGGAAAGGAAATTTAACAAAAATACACCAGTGTTTAAAATTAGGAGAATTTACATATTTTTCAAATTTCATGAAAAGGAATTAAACAGAATTCAAACTACTGCTTCGAAACAAAGATGTAAGTATTATGTGTCGAATACTTGTATGCTTGTGTATGAGCGGAGTTAGTAGAGAAACAGGCTTCATAGGCTGTAGAGAAACACGCTTTATATGTGGCAAAATCAAAATCGTATCCCGTTCTCTTGCACACCTCGCCGAATTTCATAGTTTTTTTTTCTCCTCTAAGCAAAGGATAAAAATGACAAACTTGGAAGAAATGGGAAGTTATTTTTATAAATGCAGTAACACAGAGTGATCGTCACTAATTTAGCTGCAAATGTTTATTGTGCCATTTCATAGGAACAGCAACAACAAAAACTTAAGAACGTTTTTTGCATAATTTTTTCTTTTTAGAACAATTTTACTTTCTGCATTGTTGGCCCATTATTTATTATAGTTTTTTATAGATATAATAAAAAAATTTCAATCACATATGAAGATGTATACATATATGGACATTCACATTTATGTTCACTTTGTTCTATAGGATTTTATTGTAGTAGTAATAATTTTGGGGCAATACTTATAGATTTTGTGTTTTAAAAACTGATTCAGGCTAGTTAGACACATTACATAACATTTTTTGACTTCTAAAGAATTACTTGTGATTGGATATCACTAATGTGTATGTAGGAGTACACAATTTGTTTCACCATTTTTCTCTTTAGCGGATGTATCTGAATACAATGCAGTTAAACAACACTTGACTTCACTAAAAAGCTATATTAATACATTTATAAGTAATATTTAAATGATTTGTCAATATTTTATGTGTTTTTGGCCTTTAGGATAATAATTATATTTTCTTTTTCCCATTACTTACTCTGAGACATATACATGAATGTGTGATTTTCTCTTCTCTAGCCAGACGGCGTCCCTGTATATCGTCACACTTCTATGCTTTTGGATATGAGAAATGAAGCTTACATTATACGATACCTAGATGTCAATGTCACTGAAGATCCAATTATACCATTTGAAGAAGCATATCGTCATTATATTTTTGGTTCACCAGCGGCGACTGTGTCCGTAATTGGTATAATAATGTTTTTAAAAATTCAAGTTAATCACTTTTTTAATAAATATCATTTGCGTATACTTTTTGATTATAAATATAAAATCAGTTATCCAAATAATGCTTTAAAATTATCTGAACGCATGTTATAGATCTAGGTTTCAATTAAACAGTTATTGTTTAGAGCTTTTAATATTTCATAGAATCCTGTTATTAAAAAAACTTTCAGATTTTATTTTGAAAAGAAAATTATTAAAAGTCTAAGTTTTTTTATACATGTAAAAAACAAAAACAAAAAAATGTCATATTTTCATCATTGAGATTGCCATTGTATAAGCGAAAATTTACTAAATCTAACTACATCTAAAAATTTAATCGATTATTTCAAAAACTACGTAATTTATGATTTTTATAAACTCTGTTAAATACAGTTTTAAAAAATATTTTTGTGTAAACTTTTATAACATCCAGCACTATTTTCGTCAAATATCAAACAGCATGAATTTTCGTATGAATCATGTGCTTGTATGCACTGTTATTATACAGATAACGAGTCTTGGTCTACCACGCCCACTGAACTTGAACTTACTGTTATTAGTCAGCTGTTTGAGACGCTATTTTGCATAAACCACTTGTTCCTTAGCGATTGTCAAGCAATGTATATATTAGTAGCATCGGTATGGAACAATGAAAATTTTAAAGGTTGTTTTTTCAATTTCAGAATTAAAAAAATAACAAAAAAAAAATAAAATAGTAAGACCCAAAAGCGAATTCTTCAAATGTCTACTGTTTTACACTTGCACTTAATTTTAAAAAACTTGACGTGCAATTTAACTTTTAAAATTAATTTCTAGAAAAAGACAACCCCGACCTCTCTTGCCAATCGCTCTTTGTCGACACAATTCGTCACTCCTTCTTCTCGTTCTTACTCAAAATGGTAGACGGCTGAGGTGTGAAGGTGCAGCGTTCTGGCTTATCGCGTGCCTGTCGATCTAATGGTCTGGAGTTTTGGTTAATTCTCTCCAGTTTAACGTAAGTACGCGTTAGATACCTTTAAGGGGTCTTGTATCATTTAAAAATGATGAAAATTGAAAAATGTTCTTTTATGTATATGATCCTATATTTACAAAAATAATTTATTTTGCATGTAAGAAATTTTGTATACTAATAGGGTTTTTTCTGTTTACATAAATGTCTTCAAAAGTTTTCTAAGTTAATTATGTGAGATAGTATTAAATACTCAGTGAATAAATTAATTAAGAATTAATTTATTCACTGATTTAAAAAAAAAGCAGCTATTTTCGTATTTGGTTCACTGCACGCAGCCTAACACACATAGAAATAATTTCACAGATTCAATATTTTTCCTGTATGCACTCACATAATGCATAATTAAAACGACCTATTATTATGCAGATGTTTCATACCTATCTACAGAAAAATGACAATTAATTTAGTATTTTACTAATTAACAAATTAAATTATTTGTAAATTAAAAAGTTATTTTTTGCAGAATATAAAAATAGGTCATTTTAATTATGCATTATCAGAGTGTATGTAGAAAAAATAGTCTGAAATGATTTTTACGCATGTTAGGCTGCGCGCAGTGAACCACACGTAGAAAATATTTGCTTTTAATCAGGTAGTTATTTGAATATTTCTTATGAACTCGGAAAACTTTTGAAGACATTAATGTAAACAGAAAAGGAGATTGTATGCATGTGCAAAATTCCTTATATGTAAATGAATTATTTATGTAAATATGAGATCAAATACATGAAATCACTTTTTTTACGTCACTTTTAAAGGGTACAAGACCCTTTAAAAAATCCTTATACCAAGGCACCCCATCTTTGGTAGATAGCCCTTTCATAGCTTTGCTATAACAGAACACAACTACACAACTCTTCTTCTCTTAAAGAATTGTTGGCCTGATCTCGTGAATTAAGCACGCGATGTTGTGTTCCTTCGTAACATAGTCCCAAAAAATAGTCTAACGGCATTAGATCACATAAATGAAGCGACCGAGCTGGTGCACGTAAAATTCGTCGTGGCTGCAATGTCCTCCAAGTTGTTAAACGATACCTCTGGGGGTGCCGATTTCAGGTGGTGGTTGGTCCCTCATCTGGAATCGGTTCAAAATTAGGGACCAACAAGTAGAAGTCCAACCCCCTCGGAGGCACTGGCACCCCTCTTTAAATGGATAGTGTCGTCTATCCATGGACACGCCAACAACAACAACAACGAAGCGACCAATCGGTATTTCGAAGTCTCGAGATAATGCCGTTATCAAACTCGTCGTTATTCGTCTTCGATAATTTCCTTCGAATGTTTCCTTTTTTAATTCTGTGTGTTGAACATAGATACCGATATAGATACCGATTACTATTAATAATATTGTTGGTAGGCTTAATTTTATCACCATAAACTTCTAGAAGTTGCTATCCACTCTTTTCGTTTTAGAGCGAAAACTTTAGAAAAGGGACTGACTCATAATATCTAAACGAATCCTTGAAAACAGAGTAAAAATACGAAATTAGCCAAAAGAGGCATTTATTACTGGAAAGTAAGAAAAAAAGAGCAAACATATAAAAAATAGGCTTTTATGGAATCTTGGCTAAATTTCCGGGCTCTAATCATCACATATTTGTCGATGATAGCGGAAATCAGATAGGACTACTGACATCCAAAACTACCCAGTTAAGAACATTGAACTTAGTATGCTTGTTTATATCTGTGCTTTGAACTAATGTAAACTTCTAAATTGATAGGAGATGTTGTTGGCGCACCTTTTCCATCTGACACTCCAGTCGGATACGAAGCTTTGAGAGTAGCAGAACCAGTCAAATCTTCAGAACACATTATGTTTGATTTTGCTTATAATTTGTATACACTGCATTACTTGAGAAGGACCAACCAGTTACCTACTGATACAATGCGGCGTATGCTGGAACATCTGAACAAAGGTACAGATAAAGTTTTTACTCTTAAACCATCGCTGTTTTATATTTTGAGACACACCGAACAACTATTTTAACGCTACTTTTTTCTTATTAAACAGGATATGTGTATCAATCTGTTTTTTATCGAAATGGAGCATATAATATGTTTAAAGGTGAACAGCCAAGTGTGTGGTAAGGAAATATTTTCTTATCTTGCCCCTGAAAAAAGATTGTAATTATTAATTTAAAAAAGCTTGTGAAGAGACATTTTCTTTTAAGCTATTTTTAAAAAGCACATCGCTGTATAACATTTTGTATCGTTACATGCAAATATCCTTTGTGTAAACACGTGTTTTCTTCTATGCAGCATCATGAAAAAGAATGAAGTTATATTTCCATTTAACCATATGCATGTTTTTTAAACGGTCTGATGAAATCGATTGGTATAATATATCTTGATTATTAAATGCAAGTTTTAACTGCTTTTACAAATGCCTACGAAACATGTTTGCACTGAACTACATAGAGACTATACTTGTATAGAGAATAAACTCTATAGAGACTAGAGAACCTCCATACACTGCATAGCCAAAGAAATGAAACACTTTGGGAATTTAGACATTTTCTTGAATTTCCCTAGAAATATTAAATAAAATTCCCTGTAACTTACTGTTGTATAAATAGCATATTTTAACTTGCACTTTCTAGTAAAGGTACGGGAATTATAGTCCATTTTCGCTACTGACATTATTATTAAGAATATGGAAATTTTGAGATTGGGAAAAAAAGTCCTCTGGTATATTACGTTTCCTATAATAGGCGGTATAATGTATAAAGCATGTTTCCGATCTGAAATCGAAAATGTTTCAAAGCGGTATAAGATAATCGATATTAATGTCATTTCTGGTGAATCGAATATGGAAACGAGAAGAATCAGTCTGAAATGTTTAGTGGGAATGTGGAATGTATATTTTCAGGCCAAATATATGACATCTCAGCAAATGCTCACGTACTGCTGGCAGAGTGCCTTGTCGGTGCCAGGCTGCCTTTACAGCCCACGAAGGGACGGCACTTCAAAAAGTAACTAAATCTTAACAAAGCTGGTCGACCGCCAAGTACCTTGCTGGCAGTCCAGGAAAGCAGCGGCGCTGTATTTGTCTTCACGGCACATGCTGGATACAATTTACGATAAAGGCACTGACCCGGTACTTTTACATCAAAACTATAAAAAAATAGTACAAATTGTGAAAATTTTACAGATAAAATATATAATTTTGTGGTATTTGTGTTTTCCTGAATTTCGTGTACACTTCCGATTGTTTCTATATTGTATGAATCTAAAATAATGTTATTGAACTAACACTAGTAACATTATAAGTAACAACACTATTTTGTAGTTACCGGCTCATTTTCTCAAAATTGAGCTGGTTCGATACATTTTGAACCGTACCATGCCGACTTTTGTTACGGACATATGAATGTTATACGTGCATCGCCGCTGTAGGCACAGAACTGATGTATATGTATTCTACAGGCAAAGGGCACCGAATACCTTGTAGTTGCCGTCACTAGTATGTTTGCTGGGACTTTCATTCTTGAATAAATATTTGATAACACCACATTTTAAGTAATCCTTGCAAATGAAAATCAGAAAGCTTACTAAAAAGAGCCAAGCCAAGCCAAAAAAAAAAAAAAAAATACTTTCAAGAATTTGAATTTTACATAAGTCAACATAAATGCTAGTAACTCGAATAATATTTATATACATAATATCTAGATATACATTTCCCCCCCTAATGACATGGCTTTCCCTTTTCAGGCTCACAGCGTACTGCGTTAGAATATTTTATTTAGCTCAATATCCAGATTGGGAGAATTATCTGTATATCGATCCCGATATGTTGTTTCACTCTATGGAATTTATTTTGGATCACCAGAGATTAGATGGATCATTTTACGAAACTACAGATAGACCATGGAACAGAAAAATGGATGTTTTGGTAAGTATATATACTGGACGATCACTGTTCTAAAATGGTGACAAACGTTAGAATTGGTTTTTAGGAGAATTTTTCTTCAGACAGTCTTACAAAATCTTGATTACTGTGACAGTTTACACACTGAATTTTAGACTATCATAGACATTCTTATAGTTTATGTTAGCGATCGTTTGGTCTTTCTTATTTATTTATTTTACTAGTTTATCCAACTTTCAAACTATGTTGAAAAGTGTATGAATTCGATTTGTCCATTTGCCTGTAACTCAACTGACACAAATATACACGTATCAACGAAATTCATATACTGTTATTTGTTGCTACACATTCTGTACCGAAAATAGTGTGTGCAGCATTTATAGTTATTTTACGTGGACACTCAAAATTATTCCAATACATTACGACATGTACTCAGTAATTTTGTAAAGTGCCTTTTTAATGACTTAGCTAAACATAAACAGAAACTATATGTTACTGTAGCTAAAATAAGATTACAAATTCGTTTTTCTATATCTGACAGTTAGGCTGTTTGTGATTTGAAATGCGAAAATATAAATTAATATTCGCGAAATTTAACAACTTCCACAAACAAGAATATCTATGAATACTTTCAATGCATTGAATTGTATGAAAAAAGGAAGAGAGAAACATAACGTCTAAATAATCACATTTTAAAAGAATGATTGAAAAAAAAAAGGCCATCAAATGATTTGAACCAAATTACTGCAATATAAAAATATTTATACAAAACTGAAAAAAAAAATTGCTAACACTTGGGGAACATGTGAATTATTAAAATTTGAAAGTAATTAATAGTTTTTAAAAATCTTTTCTGCATACTTGTGAAAATTTCAACGTCATTATGTTTAACTGCATAGATACATTGATTTTCTTTCAATACTGAAAGTTGGAAAAAATTACTGAAAATAGTGAAACTGTTGGATTTTCAGATTTTTAAAGTGGCTAAGATTTTTTTTTCTATGCTATTCTGCATAAATGTGCAAATTTTCAAACTAATTAGTCTAATGATGTTGGAAATGCTTTCTTTTAGAGCTAAAAATTGCATAAAATTGGTAATATTTGGAAAATTGATAGATTTTCAAATGCTTATTAGCTTTTAAGATTATTCATTTATTTATTTATTTACTTTTTGCGTATACTTGCACACCTTCAATGATTGATCTCTAGCTTTTGGAGACGATTTCTTTTGGAATTGAAAATTGAGAAAATTGTTTAAAAATAGGAAAAGGGTTGGATTTTTAGAATTAAAAGTCTGAAGATTTTCCCTTTAATCTCGCTAAATACTTGTGTTTCTGTATTTCGTTACATACTTGTTCAAAACTTATATTGAACAGATATGTATAAATAGATAAACAAACAGCTTTTTATTTTTATATATTACATATATGTAAGCTCGTATAGGGAAGAAGTCTTTATTAAACGATGTGCTGCAATATATAGAAAAAATAGTCTCCTTTAATTGACTGAATTGAAAGTTCCATAAAGTAAAATAGTCTAAAACACTCAATTAGCACATGTTCTTAATGTGCAAAGAACTTAATGTAACTCAAATGTTGTTTTTCTAAAAGTTACTAATAGTTTCCAAGAAGAGGTTATATTTGTGGTATTTTGAGAAAAATGCGCTTCTATCTCATTGTTATAAACCATACAAAAACTTAAAATCAAACAAAATATTTGAATGGGAATGAAGCTACATATAAGTCTGCTTATTATTAAAATTTTACAACTTAGTTTATACTTATTATTATTTTATATTTATTTTTAGAGTCAAGGTAGTCGAACTGACAGGTGGCAAAATGTAACCTTGACGGCTCATGTATTGATTACCCTTACAACTGTTGCAGATCTTCCTGGAGTAAGGACATTTTTTAAATCAATATAATTCTTTATGATGGCACGTAGATTTACTAAATTTGTAACAGAGGAAGTCCTTGACTTAATATGAATAACTCGAAGCGGTTTTTGAAGTGAAACTTTCCCAGCGTAGGGCTAATAAATCAGAAAATGTTACAGTGACAATCAAAGTTGGATGCTATGCTTGTTCCTTAGCGTTATTCTGTTTTACAAACAGTAGTAACCAAATACAGCATGCTTTCTCTACATGTCGACAAAGATCTCTAGAATTGTGCTATAAAGCTATAACTCATTTATTTTTTGGTTTCGCATGGAATTATTTAAAGTGAAACTTTCTTAGAGTGTTATCAGAAATTTAAAATACGATATTAATAATATACTAAATGACCAAAAGTAATATTATAGAATTTCGCCATTTTCTTGCAATTTATGAAGGAATTCTCAACTAATTTGTTCTGCAATTTTGCGGATATGAAAAGGACCTTGTTCTATCACACTCATAAACACATAAACTATTCTAATTTCGATCAACTTGTATTCTAAAATCTTGAATATGGTTTGTGCAATCGATTTTTACAATTGATTTCACCAATTATCAGCAACATATGACTGCATCTTAGTAATCTAATTATGAAAGTATGTTTACGAAGACATAATCGTTTATTTAAAAAAAATAAATGCTTTTAGTTTTATAATAACTTTTAATTATAAAGAATTATAATTAGAAGTTATTTATAACTATTAATAAACTATAACTATAACTATAAATAACTTATAGTTTTCAAAGAAATTTAACGAAATCGGCATAAACTGTGACAATACAACTGAGAAACGTTATGCTTAAATTTGTAAACATATGAGAAATTTTTTCCAATGGCGGGGTCCTGCCTTCAAGGCATTGACCACTACTAAGGTCGGAGTTGTTGGTCTCTTTATTATAGGGGCACCTACCACCGTCGCCCCTTTTAAAGGGACGGGCACAATGACAGTCACGCCCGGTCTGGGATCGAACCCCGACCGCTGGGAGTAGAACCCGAAACAGTAGTACGGTGCGTTATCCACAAAACAACCTGGTCGACAGATATGAGAATTTAAATTAAATGATTTTAAACTGCGCAACGATATCAATTTTTAACCTGGATATTCTTTTAGAGAACTCTACGAGAAAGAGTTTTTTTTTTTTTTTTTTTAAGTACAATATCTAATTGAATATCAGTGATATAACGATACAGTGATAATTCAATTATTCCTGCAAGTTTATTGACAGCAGAGATCCTGAAAACAATTGTGATTTTTGCTAACTTAATTACTCTGCAATTAATGATTGAAACACAAGATATACCGCATAAAGTAATTGCGAACACTTATCTAAAATAAAATACTATTTTTTCTGTGTTTCATTCAGAATTGGCTGTTTGCGTTTAGATTTCATTTCCATGTTATTACGTAATGCTTCAGTAAATATTTAGATAAACAGAGCAGTATTAGTTTCAAAACCCTTTAGATTGTTTTAAAGAATGCTTTAAAATCAAATGGTCTGTTTTATAAACAATAGTAAAATGCTTACAAAATCTTTTAATTTCATTCGAAATTATTTTTTGGTTATTTAACTGAATTAATTTCCCTCCCCCTCAATTAAATTTTTCATACAAATATGCTATGTGCATTTAATATATTTACAGGATATCCGCGTGAAAATATCGACCGCTAAAAATTTAGCTGTTCAATACTTAGAACGGAAGCTGCCTAGGATAACGGACCCGTATCAGGTTGCCATCGTGACCCATGCCCTTTTGGAAGCTGGAAGTATTGAAGCAGAGGTTGGATTCAATAAACTGGAGGATATGAAAAGAGAAAAAGGTAAGTGTTCACACAGAAAAAAATGTATTGTTCTTTAAAAAAGTGGTGAATATCGCAAAACAAATGAAGAAACTTTAAAAATAAATATTGTAATAATTTAATGGAAAGGGCTTCATAACCTTTAATAACTGACTGAATACGAAAGTTTAAAAAAAAATCTGTGTTTTCTTTTTGCCTTTTTTTTTTTTTTTCCCCGAAGATTCTTTTAAAAATTATTATCTTCTCTAAATTTTTTTATATGAAAATTATTCTGAGAAACTCATGATCTTGCAATAAATATAGCATATTTCCCCCCTGATTTTTAAAAAAGCACACTTTCACTTAGGAATTCGAATTATTATGAGTAAATAAAACTTTATGATAGCCATTGATATACAGCAATTATTGATTATATGCGTTCACAGATTGTATGAGTCTATATGGATGTAGATATATGTTATACAAAATATATAGATATATGTATATACAAAATAATGGAGGATGTTAGACGACCTACATACAGGTAGAAAAGCAAGGACCCTGCCTTCCTGCTTGTATGCAGGCTGGTATTCTCACAGCTGATGAAGTGTGGACCTTTTGTATCATCCAAAACGTACATACTTCCTATTTTAAATTTATGCGTGTTTCTAACAAAGTATTTCTTTTTTAGTTTATCTTAACACCAGGATTTTTGAGTATTTTTAATATGATTCTTTTAGTCCATTTAAAGTCATAAAATAGGAAGTGTAAAATAAAACGATAATTTTTTCAAATTTAGTGGATTGAGAAATAATTTAAATTCTCTGTATTTAGTCAGACGTAATCATAATTTGCATCTCTCTTTCATCAGAATGCCAAGTAGCTACTTAATAATCAAATACACTAATTAACATTCACTTAATCAAAAATTCGAGAGAATCTGTCATAAATTAATTAAGCAGAATTTATTATAATCAACTCTTCAGTTTTCACTTAACCCCACAAATCTTAACTAAACCCAATCAGGAATTAACGACGAGTAACGTAGTTTTCATAATTTGAATTTATGGCTTGAACATTTTATACACTTAATGGATTTCTTCTCTTCGTTAAAGGTCTTATCCCTTTTACTTCATTACTAATATAAAGTTTTAGACGTAAATTCATTAATCACTGTCCATAAATATTATAAAGATACAAGCTATAAGTGCTTGTATTTTAAGTAATGAGGTTTGCTTGGAATGTAGTAATTTTTGTAATAAAACAGGGATGTTAAAGTATCGTGAGGCATTAATCGGTAATTAACTACAGTCGAAGGACATTGAATGTAAAAAGACCCTTTTAACGCCTTTGAAAATTCAAGTCATGAAAATAACGGCTTTTAACGACTCGTTTAATGTCTATTCGTGTGGTCGAGTCGATTAATTACTAAGATGCTAAACAATTATCGCATTTCACTTTACTTTTATGGTTTCAAGAGAGACTTTGCGATGCAAGGTTGCTGAGATATATTTTACAATTTTAATATTGGATGAATTCTTTTCATGTTATTATTTATATTTCAACGAATTTAACAAAATATAAAATATTTGTTTATAGTTAGTAAACGATTACATTTCTCTAGGTATTCAATAAAGCTCTGTACAATATTTAAAAACGTTTCGATTATAGATTTTTTTAAATTTATGCATCAATGTGTAGTTTAAATTTTTAAAAGTACATTTTCAGAAATTTTATACCATTATATAATGTTTAATAATAATTTGCTTTCAACTTATAAAAGCTTTTAAAGGTGTTAAATTTTTATTTTCATCATTCGTGATATCTCATAATATTCAAGTCAAAATTAAATTTTAGTTGTTAAGTGATAATAAGGTTTGCTGTTTCTTTATAATCTTTTGAATATAATAGTTGTCAAAGGTATTCTTCAATTACTACTTCTGTAAATGTAAAAGAAAATGGAATTGTCATTTGAAAATTGAAATATTTGCTACAAAAGGGAGTTTAGAAGCTCTTGTACTATCTGAGAGAATAGTGGAACTATCGTCTTTTTGCAGCAGAGCCTTTAATTGTCAAATACAGTTCCAAATGCTTTTCTAGTTCTGAAAACTTTTTTATACGTATAAAATACCCAGACAGCACAGCAAACTTGCATCAAACTTTCAGCAAGCTTGATTTATCAAGTCAATAAACTTGAATTAAGCTTGAAAATTTCAAGCGTGTAAGCTTAATGCAAGCTTGAATCAAGTGTTCAAGTTTACACTTGCCCAGCTTGCATTAAGCTTGACACAGCAAGCTTAATGTCAAGCTTAAAAAAATTTCTTAAATACACGGGGCGCCCGTCGGCGAACTCGCCCCACATACTTTATTCCCCTCTTTGCTGAAATTTCAAGTTAATTTCATCTGTTTCCGTCAAGCGTCCACGGCTGGGATCGAACTCGGGACCAAAAGGGTTGGGAAGCCAGGGTCCTAACCATGCATCCAATCTACCTCGCGCTGGCATGACTAAAGTTTGAAGTGACTGTTATGGTTGTCACGCCGTTGTTTGGCGAGATTGGTTAGTATTGCCCGATCATCTTTTATTTTTCCTTGGGATGAATCAAAATTAAAATAATGTTACGTGTGATTTATAGACTCTACTAATAGGGAAATAAGCGTAATATAAACTTAAAAGCAGCACACGTTTTAAAACTTTCACTATCGCGACACTCATGTTGGGCAATACTGGCCAAAATCGAGACAAACGACTGATTTTGAAATCAATTTCTATGAAATTGATTTCAAAATCAGTACAACTTAGTATAATTGTATTTTATTTTGAAGAATTTCCATATTTGGAAATATAGAATCTTTTTTTTTTAATTCTATGGTCAAGTACATTTATGACTGATGATAAATTATTTGTTATGTGGATGCGGCTTTCCAAATCAAGCAGTAATCAAGTTGTATTCAAGCTTGACAGTTCAAATGACTTCTCCAAGCTTGCTGCAAGCTTAAAAACTTTTAAAACTTGAATTGAACTGTCAAGATTGTATTAATGTACGTCAAATTCAAAGAAATGTCAAGCTTGATTTAAGCTTATGTGCTGTCTGGGTAAGCAACTTTGCGTAAGAAATAATTTGTTTCTGTGTTAATAGTTTTAACCCAATTAGTTTGGTTGAAACATCTACCCTTACTTTCAAAAAACTGAATTTTTAATGACTATGTATAAGCTACGGAAATCACTGCCTAAAATTTTTACTCTGAATTAACTTCGTACATAACGGACACCAAGAACAATCCATTGGAATTATGTATCTTTGAAACCATCAACACCTCGTGTGGAAATAAAGAGAATCTGTGTCTTAATTACTTGACATGCAAAGAAAACTTTTTTTAAGTACCAAACTGTCATGAGTCGAGGTCGGAACTTAGTTCATTGACTCCTCCTCGCGTTTGTGCGTTCTAGCGGAACATTTTAGCACTGCATATTGCGTTTTTGAAAGGTAAAACAAACATCATTTGTCACCAGTGGTAAGAGCTCGAAATGAAATAAATTAAGAAGATTTGCTTATTTGATTCTTTGACTTACACATTTATTTAGCCTAAACATTTTCTTTCTAATGCATCAGTAACTCGTGCAATTCTTATGTTTTCACAAGCCTTTCCATCTCAGAAATTTTTATCAACAATTCTCAAAGAGCGTACCAGATAGACTTTTTCTCAGCAAAAGCATAGGTTTGCTGGTTTATTTTATTATTTTATTGCTCTTTTGCAGAAGGAATGGTTTACTGGAGTCCCGAGCCTATAGCTTCAAATGAAATTCTATACCAGAATCAACGTCCATTTATACTACCTCGTTTACCTGGAAAATATGACTCAGTAGCTGTAGAAGCTACAGCTTATGCTTTACTCGTCTATACAAGATACAATGGGGTTTTTCAAGACCGAATTGTTCGCTGGCTGAATTCTATGAGAAACACGGATACTGCTTTCATTTCCTCTCAGGTAAGGACTTAGATAAAAATTTATACCAAACATTAGCACCTTTATTTAGACTTTTGTCTGACTTTCTGTATTATTACTTGTTCGTGTTAATACTTAGATAAACTTTTTAAACATTCATAAGAGATAAACTTTTGAATATTCATAAGAAGTGAGAATAAACAATAAAATTACACTACCAATTATGAGCTGAACCTCTGATTGCACTCAGCCTATATGCCTGAAAAAAAAAAAACTACATTATGTCTGGTTTTGGAAAATCTAAATCGCAACAAATCGTACGCAACAAATGAAAGTGAAGCTCGTTAAAATATTTAAAAGTGAAAATAGCCACACTTTAAGATTTTACTCTAAAAAATTTGCAAAGAAGAGCACTGTAACAAAGCAAAGTCAACAGAGAGAGACGCTTAACACAATTCGCATAAATTCCCAGGAATAGACAGTAGAAATGTTAAACTAACAGTAGGGCACTTGAAAATTTTTGTTTCTACAAAATCAATTTCCCTGTCCTCTCTTCGTCTGTCATTGGTTCGTTACAGTGTTCTTTGCCAATATTTTAAGCCGCCAATTTTCGCCATACATGTATAATTCCAACGCCATTTATGGTTTTTCAATGCGTTGGTAACTTTTGGAGGAAAAAAGTGGGTGTTGCCATTGAAAATTTTCTAAATTTATTCACTATGACCATAAGAGCAGGCTCAGAGTTGTTTAAAATTATCACAATCTTCAGCGCATATCTTCAAGCAACCACGTCTGAAACTTTGGTTTGATTGGTTGAGAGGATAAACTACTAGGGTTTCACATATAAAAAATTTTTTACCACCCTGTATATATATATTTCAATAAAAAAATAACCCCAAATATTTCTCTTTTTGGTTTTTCGGGACACTCACATGTTTCCATAACAACTCGAAAAGGCAGGTGTTTCGCTCTTTGCGTTGAGCCGGTTTCCTACGTCAGTGGATGCATTAGACAAAGAAAAAAAAACATTTCTAATAGATAAGACATTGATTTTATGATTTTTTAGGAAATGGTTCACAGATAGTGCTTGAAAATGTTCACTTTCACGCAGGCAACATTTTTAAAAATTCACGTTCACTTTAAGAATTGGTAGTTACGAAAATAATCCTCATTCCCATACGCAGAATGGAACTTGCTAACTGCTAATGAAAGACTGGCAGACATGAGCTTACAATATTTTTCAAGAAGTTATGCCTTAAAATCTTATAGTGCGCCCATGGAATGTCAGGCTACGCAACTAGTGACATGTAGTTCATAAAAGTTTCAGGTGTTAAAATTTTTCTTGACTTCAAGAAGGAAATTCATAACTGACGAAGGTGTTAAGTCAGCTAAGATGAAATTGGAGTTGCAAAATGTGTTTAAGCTGGAAACTTCTCTCAAATATTTGTTAATATGTTTTACTCCATGTTTTAATAAAAGCCTAACTTAGAAACAGTTTTATGTTATTAAAAATCTTTTTGAAGGGTTTAAGCGTGCAATATGAAGAATCCCTTCAACTATTTAAATGCGCTGGCACACATTAAACAGATTTTACTTTGAAGCATGCTTACTTCAAATAATAAAAGAATTATTATTGTGCACATTTATACATATCATTCTTTCATTGCCATGACATTAATAACGTATTGTTCGAAAGCACGAATGTTGAGTAAATATAGCCTAGGGAATCGCGTTTTATAACATCACATACTTCGATAAGAATGATGCGTGGTATGTAAACGTTTAGATTTGAAACTTTATTTTTGCACAGTGTTTCTTTAGAGTAGTTTGCCGGTAAACTGGAATATAGAAAATAATTATAATTCAGAACACTTTTATAAATAATATTTTTTATTAAAAGATTTACAAGGAGGTCCTTTTTCTAGAATTATTTCTAGTTAAATTCTTCTGAACTTTAAAAATGTTCAGCAGTTAAAGAAAATTAAAAATTGCACATTTAAACGACTTCTATTGAAGTTATAACATAATTTATAATGTTCAATATTGTTTGAAATTTATATCAGAAAAAGCTGACATCTTTTGAGATATTCTTAGTGAATTTAATTTACATTATAATATTTCTTTAGGTCACTCAAACGTTTCGGTGAATGAAGTTAATCTACTATCAGTTTTAAATTTGTGATATTCAAACTCTGTTTTTCATCAGTTGTACTGTGATAATATCTAAATTGCGTCTCAAAATTAAATGGACAGGCGACTTCTTTAAATAACGGTTCAAAAAATGGACGCAACAATCACACACAAAAAAATAGCATATGGAATCTGATATGGAATAAAATTAATTTATAACAATGCAGAAATAACATGCTTATATCGCACATTTTTTGTAAAATAAGTTTAAACAAGTTGTCCCAAAAATTTATGGACAATAAAAAAACTTGCTTTTATAACCAATCTATTTAAATAAATTCATACTTTGCGTTCTATATATTTCTTACATAATCAACTTCGAAATATAAAATCCCGGCCTTTCTTCGATTTGCAAGAGTTTGAAAATTACAGGCAGCATTAAATTTTCTGCAGCTGATCTAGCTAAAATATGACATTTATAAGCTCAAAATGCAGAGTTGTTCTCATGACAGCAACACATTTCCCAAACAGTAGTTTGGAGCATGATAGAATTTTCAAGTTAATTCAAAGGAATGGATCCAAAATTTGAATTTAAATTCAAAATATTTGAAAAGTCTATATATTTTTTAGGACAGAGTATTTTTATTTTATTTTTTCAATTTATGTAAAACTTATACAATTGGACCTCGTTATCCTGATACCCGGTTTTCACGTCACCGCGCCAGCGCAGTTGTCACAATAGTTTATCAAAGTGCCGATCTTGTGCAAATGACCAATTTTGTGCATATGCAACTCCAGTTACCGTGACACTCCGCTTATGGCAACACATTTTTGTGTGGTCCTGAGAGAGTCGGGATAACGAGGTCCGCCTGTACTACTTTTCTTTGTTGTAATAAATTATGATTTTATGCGTTAATTGAGTTTTTCTTGATTGCTGCTTCATTTTTTGAGCAGTTATTTCAGAAAACCGCCTGTCTGTATTATTTTGTGACGCATTTTATAATCTTTTTCCTTTTTACAGGATACAATAGTGGCTTTACAAGCTTTGATTGAATATTCTTTTGAAACACATGTCCGGGATATTACAAGTATGAAAGTTACTGTTGAGTCTAGTGCCAACCCAGGAAATATTCACGCTTTGAATATTTCTAATAATAACCTTGCTCAATCAAGGAGAATGGAAGTGAGTTTTTTTTTCCCACTTCATTTACACGAATAAACTTTTGTTTAACCATTTATCTACAAAATTAAGAATTGCTAAGAATATAAACCTGAAACTATTTCTTTTCTTTTGTATTAATTAGACGACGAATGGTCCATATGATCAATCTATATAAATAAAGAAATATGTAAACTGTCCGTTTGTCTGTCTGTCTGTGTCTCGCGTAGCTCCGAAACGGGTGATCGTAGACCTACCAAATTTTGTACGGAAATTCTCCAAGACGAGTCTCGACACACCTCGAAGCGATTTTTTCGAAATTCGAATTATTTTAGGAGATATCGATAAAAAACGTGTCGCAAAATGATCAGTTTTGTTCTCCCCATTTCGCAATTGTAACCCTGCAGTGGAAAGAGAGAGAGTTTAGCTATCTAGGTTGCCATGTTTGGCGAGTTTATTAAATTATTCAGACTCTTGAAGTAAAAATAAAAGAATAACGATTCTTTTTGTTTACATTATTTGTAAGGTTATTTTTTAATTAAAACATCGTGTGCATGTGAAATCAGAGCATGAATGAAATGTTTTATACTCAAAAGAAAAATAGGATTTAGAAATTTTCCGAGACTAAAACGTGCAACTTTTTAATTTGGCAACAAATAAAATGGTTGATATACGATTTTGAGGAGATGTGATTCTAGCACCAAGCGCTATTTATTGTCTGCTTCTGCTACTTGAATTATGAATACACCTGAATCAGTTTTTAAATTTTATTTCAGTTCGAATTGTGCATTTTTCTGCACAGCTTTTCCCATCTATTTCTAATGTATTACATCCAGAAAAAGGATAGAAATATCAATTTTAGTTGTGTTTAATCACACTCATGAATAATGATATACTTTCCAACTTAATGGAATAAGGAAAGAAAATAGCGAAGGCCCATGGATTATAATACGCTTTTAATACATAGCGCTTTAGTGCGTATTTAAAATCTGAAAATGTTTCAGATTTTCTTAGTTTTTTTCCTTTCCATTTTTGATAAAGGCCAATACATCCAGAAGCTCTTCAGAATTAATATAAGACGAAAGTAATTTGTTCCTTTTTGCAGGTTTTTATCATTTAACCATCTTATTTTTGTAATCAGGGGCGGCCCGACACAGTAAGCAACGCATCTGGGCGCTGGCTTCGAAGGGGCATCATTTCGAATTCAAAAACTAAGTAGCATAAAAAGGGGCGTCTTTTTTACATTAGCAGGGACGACACTTACCGTAGTGCCGTCCCTGTTTGTAACCATCTTAATTTTAAATTCCATTCAGAATCTGAGTGCCAAGAGTGCTGTAGAGATTTGAGTGCCAAGGAAGCCGGTGAAGAACAGGAGTCTCTCCGAACAAGATTTATTAAGATGGCGAACCAACTGGTCGCCGGAGGTGGCTAGTGTAATATAAAATAAAAGTGAGAAAAAAATTAATAAGCACTACCTGTACGTCTAATGGCTCTTTCATAAGCAATTAATGGGTCTTTTTCATTACTTTGAATGACGCACTGTTAGGAGAGCTAATCTTTTAATCATCAAACCAGCCTCTGAAAAATCACTAATGCTTATCCTTTTTTTTTTTCCGTTGGCTTGATACGATTAGAAAGCGAGCGAAGAAAGCTATCCATTTAAACAATTTTACTTTAATAGATTATACCTTCATGAAGTAAACTAATTAAATGAAGTATATGGAAGTGATTTTTCAAAGAAATGGTTAAAATGAATCAATGAAAGAGTTTTGTTAAACAATTTTACTTTTACCGTACTTCTAAGTACCGTCAGGAATAAATTAATGCACATTTTTGATCAAAATTGGGAATACATTTTTTACGTAAAGATATGTATATGACTTAATTGACAGTATATTTGAATGCATGTGATACAACACAAAATATGCAAATCTTGTTATTTTCAACAGATTTTACCTAATGTTTGGGGTCACGCAGAGGTAAAAGGCCAAGGGCAAGGATTATCAGTATTGCAACTGGATGTATCATATAATGTGGATAAAAGCTTTCTTTTGATTCAACCTCCAGTACCAGCTTTTGATTTGACGGTCCGCAGCTATTTCAATGGAAGAAACAAATCCAATATGCATATAGAAAGTTGTGCAAAGTAAGTTGAATTATTTAATTCTTCTGCAGTATATACTTATATATATATGCAGGCTGTCCCAAAAATGGTAGCACTCTTCAATTCTTTATCCATTGCAGATCAGTGGGTAATGTAAGCTGAAAAGATGTTCAAAACAAGGTAGGAAGAAAGACTATGTTAGGAAAAAATTCCTCTTTTTTAATTTTCAAAAAGAGAAAATTTTTAAATTTGTGTACAATATATATGAAAAATTTGAGAATTGTATCTTAAAAAGTGTCAGAGATATGAATATAAATATGTGTTGACTTAAATCAGTTTTCACTGGCTTTCGAAGGGAAAAAAAAATCACGTCGGATGATGGCGTTTCAAAGGTCTTGCGGAAATTACTAAAGAAAAGAAATTAGCACGTTAAGGACTAAGTTTTACATTCAGATTCATGTACAGCCCCTGATCATTTTTATTTAAAGATATCCCTGAAACATTTTCTTTGAAAGGCTGAAATTTTGTACATCACCTCATGAGTGTATGGGACACATTTTACTAATTGGGATTTTTTTGTAACTGAGTCGTATACATATTTAAAAAAGGTGTCACTTTTTGAAAATGAACGGGAGGAATTTTTTCTTAAGGTAGTCCCTTTTTTTCCTACCTTATTTTGAACATTTTTAAAAAATATATTGCCCACTTATCTCCAACAGATAAAGAATTAAAGAGTGATAATATCTTTTTGGTAGACCCTGTATATTATATATATTGTACCTATAAATTTTATTTTATGACTGTTAAAATGCAACTCAGAATCATGAAATTGATAACAACAATTAAGATTCGCTTCAGGTACTCTAGTGAGATGGAACTTTAGCTTTAAATGACCAGTAAGAAAATGCATATCCGAACGACAGCCACTGAGATATCTTTATTTTCATGTTATAAAAAACACGGTCTGTGCACTTAGTTCTTTAAATTCAAGAAATTTCAGCAAAGAAAAGCATTTTTTATGATTTTCTCTTTATTATTACACTGCAAAGAAAAAAAAGTCTGTCAGACTGACAGAAAAAAACTGTTAGCCAAGACGCCAGTTTATTTCCAGATGTTTTACGGAAGTCTTCCGTATTTTTTTTCCGTATAAGGAAGATTTCTGTAAAATAAATTCAGAATCTGTAAAACATACGGAAGTAAACTGGCGCATTGGCTAGCAGTGTTTTCCCATAAATTTGACAGACTTTTTTTTTTTTTAAGTGTAGTAAAACCTACATAAATAAAAATTATCCTGTGAGAAAAGACATAATGCAAATATGCAATATAGTAAGCATTAGAAATGTTAGATTTCGCATTTCCGTCATTTTGAATAGAAATAAGACGCTACAATTTCATTGAATAGTAACTGTAAGACCATCGATATCACCAATAGCTTTCCTAGGTTGAAGGACAAGACCTTTTATAAAAATCAAAATTTATTTTGCAGGAATATCAGTTTTGTAGTTTTGAGACTGACAGTGAAAATGTTAGAATTTGATGATTTCGCTGCAAAACTTTTGCGCATTAAAGGATAAATTATCATATTTGGGGAAACTTAAAAATTATGGTGAATCATTAGAAATAAAAGACTGATTGAACTGCCATACATTCCGTAATTAAATGGAAAATGCGATGTTTGACTTTGATCATTTAAAAGAATGTATTTGACAGTTTCTAACAAGCATTTGGCATTTTAGAGTCTCTGACGTGATTGTTTTACTTAAATTTTTCGTAAAAGATTCGTGATTTTCTAAAAGGGAGCAAATGAAAAGACATAATTGGAGTACACTGAAAGTCAATGGAAACAAGTCTGAAATTTCCGACTACGTAATTCAAGCAAAAATGTACTTAGAGAAAATTTCGTGATTAAATATAGCTTTCTATTTCCAGATGTAATTTAGTTTTACAAACACACGCTACGATTCATCTCAATGATTAGAATTTGAATTGTCTTCAGTAAACAAAGTTGTCTTTCCTATTGTCTGTGCTTTGTTAATATATTAATTGCATCAACTTATTTTGATGAAAGTCAAAATAATTTGATGCAATGGGTCTTGCACCTTAATTTCATGCAATTAATTTGATGTAATAGGTCTTAATTTGATGTAAATGGTCATGCATCAAATTTTTGATCGAAGCCCAGTTTTTATTAAACAAAGTGGGCTGCAGAAAGCTATGTTTAAGTTGAAATTATAATTAAATTGCCTTTTCGGTACACGAACGATATCATATTTTGTCTTCCGTTATCACTCGATTGCTACTTTGTTCTTGTATTTCAGATGGACATATGTAGAAGAGAGTGAAACAAGCGGCGTTGCCGTCATTGAAATAGGTCTTCCAACTGGATATTTTGTTCATAAACCTGATATGGACAAATATGTGTACAGTCGAGTTGTACCTAGACTCCAAAGAGGAAGAGTTTATCCCAAATCAGCAGTTTTCATGTTCGATTATGTAAGCTGTGGTGAAATCATGTATTTTGTTTAATCAATTTAACAGTTCAAATTCATGCTATTTTATCCACATTTTACAACCTATAAATTACCTGAACTTTTAAATTCTTTTTAAAATTAGTTTAATTGCTTTAACAAATGATTAATATGATTGTTTTCTTTAGCTTGATGCTGCCTGGTCGTGCGTCAATTTTACTCTTCAGAGGTGGTATCCAGTTGCCAATTTATCAAGGTTCCTGAAAGCTAGAGTTTATGATTATTATACTCCAGGTAATTCCATAGCTGAAGGTGAACTCTGGTATTGAATTAATACACGAAGAAAAGCTAACAATTTCAATTGCTATGTAAAGTCGCGCATTCATCTGTATTGCTTTGTACTCTATATTTCTATTTTCAAGATAATCATTTTCCTTTTTAGTTGAGAGCATTGATAAACTGTGAGAGTGCAGGGAAAAGCCAAAAGTTGTGTTTTGTGTTATGGTAAGCATACACGAAGGACATCTGCGTACGGGGGTTCCTTAGGCTGAGGACTTTTTAAGGGGTTCTAACGAGTATTTTTGCTACATCTGGAGAAAACCGCCCAAAGTTGTAGACCTTTAGACTGACAGCCGCACGGTTGACACGCGAATGTGGGACATTCACACTTCAGCCATCTTCCTTGTTCAGTGTCTTATCCACTCGGAATTAATTGTGGAATTCAAATTGCAATTAAAATTAATGAAATATTTAAATTATGCATCTTACAAAACAAAGCCAATGGGAAAATTGTTCAGGAAATGGTTGTAGAAAATATTTATTACATCATTAATAATAATCGGAATAAAATGACCGGCTATATAATTGCAAACATTGGATAATACAAAATATGTTTAGAGAGCAACCACTCTTCAAAAATGAGATGAAAGTTTTTCTTGGGTAAGAATTTAGAGTTTTTTCTACAGCAAAACAGACATGCGACGAAATTCACGCAATATAATCGGAATGCAAATATATCTTCATTAGTGTAGATAGACGTTTACTATATGCATAAACTACTCCCCTCCCCCCAATCCAGTGTTTTACGGCGATATATTTCGAGCATTTCTGTGCTCATAAACCTGATACTTCCAGTTATGATTGTTTTATAACTTCACAAATACCTTTGATTAGCTTAAAATCATGATTACAATTGCACTAACACTAATTTAATGAATTTACTTTTCGTAAGGCTTGCATAGTTCCAGAATTTAAAAAGAGTTCAGTTTTTCTGTTAGAGATTCTGAATTTTTCACTAAAATTACACCGTAATATAAGTAGTTCGAGTGAAAGAATCTGCTTGTAGCAATATTAAAAGTAAAATTTTGACCTTTTTTCCTAGTTAAATTTTTCTTGTTTTTGCTAAAATATTTTTTAATTTGTTTTCAGAGCGATACAAAGAAATTATATACGAAGATTTTGATTTATATGTTTTGAATATATGTGAAGTTTGTGGTTCATATCAATGTCCATACTGCCCATACTTCAGCATTGCCAGCCAGCCTCGTGTTCAGTGGATCATTATATTTGTTTCTGCAATAATACATCACATTTTTACTAAAGATAGACTATTTTTTGTAACATAAGATTATTTAGTTATCTTACAAAAATAATTATTTGTACATTTTATATATTGTCACACTCCGGCCAGTGTAACTATTCCTATAAAGGTATGAAATATTTTTAGTTCTTTTTATACGAAAGTGTTCTTTATGTACGTTGAAATAATAAACAGAATTAAAGATGCATTTGTTACATATTTTTGTGTTATCATTTTACGATACAACATATTAAGTTACTACGCTATAAAATGAAATCAGAAAATTTCTGCCAAACGATGGGAACCAGATTTCTTGGGTAAATATCGTCAAATTTACAGTAACATTGTTTTCCATTTTCAGAGTTGACTTTGAATAAGTTTTTTCATGTCTGCAAAACTCTGCTACACAGTAATTCAATTTCGAAAAAATTTCCTCAAATCAATATTGAGGCATTCAATTATGCGAAATTATAACGTTCAGTTGTCAGGAAAGCTTTCTGTAAAAGGTTTTGAAAATGAATTGACAAGGAATGTGAGATTTTTACTTACTGATGTGATTTAATTGGGTACTAGAATTTCAAATTATATGCATGTTTGAAGTTTTTAAAAATGGCACTTATTTCAAAAGTGTAATACGTGTTCAATTTCCATTTTCCTATTTCACTTCAATCATAAAGTAAACTAAACAATCGAGCACGATAAAATGTGCAAATATTTTTTAAATGAAAAGCTAAAATATGAATGCACCAGTTTCTCCTGGATTTAGACTTAATTAAACAGTTACAAAATATTTCAGATGTTCTTAAAAAAGTAATCATTTACATCTTTCCTTAACGATTTGCATATGATTAAATTTAGAAACATAGGATTATCCAAGTCCACTTTATTATACTGTTAAATGGTTATTGAATATTTTCAATTTACTGCTTGGCGTATGTAATAAAGTGTAATAAAGTTTCTTAAAATATTGTTATGTTAATTGTATGTTGAAAGGAAAACATACAAGATTTTTCTTCACTCATTAATTGTACTCACATCTCAGAGTTTATCCTTGCATAAAATCAGTAATGATCCATATTTAAAAAATGCTAAAAAAAAAAATTATTTCTAATTAATTAGTATCAATATAAATTTGTACATTACTTAAAAGAATGTTTAAAATCGTTTTTCTTAATTTTGAGGGTGGGATAAATAATCCCAGGACACACATAAGGGAAGAATTAAACAAAAATAGGAAAAAAATTGAAAAATTTTAGCTCATAGTTTAATATTGTATAAGAGTCATGTAAAAAAGTTATTTGCACTATCTGAATTGATAATTTCAATAACGGAAGCTACTTTTAATAAAACTGAGTGGTTACTTTATTGATTTGGGTACCTTCTAATTTCAAACGTTCAAATTCTCGTAAATCTGAGTAAAAGAACTCATGAATCTTCATACTAGTTAACTATATTAACACTGGCGCAATAGCCCACGTGGAGGCATAGCCTGCGCTGCTCATCCACGCCTTCGCGCCCTCGGTGTTTGGTCTCCAAGTAAGCTAGGTCTTCATTTTATAGACCAACTCAAGGAATGAAAGGCTGAGTCAACCTTGCCTGGACCGGGAAACGAACCATAGACCAGTAACGTGGCAGTGCAATGCACTAACACTACACCAGCACGCATCTTCACAGTCTAGTAAAATTTTTGAGTAACTTTAATTTGGAGTTAATGACTCATCTTTGTTTTTACTCTACTGCA
Organism: Cheiracanthium punctorium; assembly: GCA_038373885.1. Taxonomy (NCBI): domain Eukaryota; kingdom Metazoa; phylum Arthropoda; class Arachnida; order Araneae; family Cheiracanthiidae; genus Cheiracanthium; species Cheiracanthium punctorium. The sequence goes on from JAWZYV010011650.1 coordinate 146,359, forward strand.
TGGAAGGAGTCATTACATACAAAAATACGCAAATAAATAGATAAATAAAATAAATTTACTGTATGCAGTAGTAACAATGTATTTTATGTACAAATGGAAAAAAATGAAAATAGCTCCAGAAGGGCAATTTAATTCTTTTTATTGACTTGCAGAAACGTTCATATTCAATGCAAACTATAATTCAAGTACAGAGAAATAGAAAACAATTATTTCTTTTTCCCAATGTACAATCATCACTTTTAAATGAACCATTTAAAAACGGTCACACTATGTAGTACTGAACACATACTACAAGTGATTTAAACAGAAGACACACACAAAATGTCTGAAAGATGGTAAAACAATCGCAAACTCACAGATAACAGCTGAACTGAGAGAGTAATTTGGGTATATATTTTCTTTATCAACATGACTTTGACTAGAGTGGCAGTTATGTGTGCACTCAATTAACATTTTATTACCGATTTTATTTGTTTACTTTTCTGTCAGGGCAAGAGATAACAGAAAAAAACGGAAAAACATCATTGTTACTTAAATGAAGGCACTTACATCGTATTTTTTTTCACTTGAAATACAAATTTAAGAGCTAAAATTGCTGTGTTAGCAAATACTAAAATCTCAAATCCCTTTCTTTTTATTTTCTTTTATAAAAATCATATAGCTATAATAAACTGCTCAGTTGAAAAAAGGATTGATACAGATTTCTCATGCTTAAAATAGATAAGCTCATACCTCCAGCTATTTGAGTGAACTATAGTGTGAAACACTTCGAAACATCTTAATGCAGATTTAAACTATTTATGAAAACCGTGCACTGCAGAACATAGTCTTTACTGAGGAACAAATTTTAAATACAGCTTCCCTGAAACTATCAAAATTCTGTATCGTTGTTTAATTTACATAGAATATCAATTTAAACAATTTTTTCTAATTTAAAATTATCAAAACCCATGAATACAAACCCATATGCTAAAGTAAATTTGAAAAATTACATTCGGTTAATATGCATGAAAAAGTTCATTTGTATTTAGTAAAAACGATTAATGCTATAAAAATTCAAAATGAAACATTGCAGTGAGTAGAATTGATATACAGCGCATCTTAAATAAAATACTGTTAGGGGAAATTTCATGAAAATGTTTCACTGATTTTTAGAACTTTTTATATACCTTCCGATCTGATGTTTTACTTTGTTGATATATATTTTTCTACCGTTAGAAATTGTCCAGTTTGCAAATATTTAAAAAGACTTACGATGGAACTCCACTTCAATTATTTTTATAAACGTATTCTATTTTGAAACAAGCTTTACAGTATTTTTAACTTTCATCCTTCTTTACTGGTCCATTTTTACACTATCCGTGTTGACCACTCAGGAGTATTATTGAGCGCTTTTTAGAATAATATTACATTACATTCTTCTTTTAAAAAGTCACCATGTCACTTACTGTATAAAATTTTAAATTATATTTGTATAGGAAGATTCCGGGGGAGATGGACCACGCTTTTCTTTGTTCTCTAAAATCTATATGTTTACAAAATTTTTACTTTTTACAAAGTAGACACACAGTTTATGATAAGTCTTATATCCTAATGCAGAAAGTCATATCTCTATTTTCTTTTCTAATTTTTTTAAATATCTATGGGGTCCATCTTACCCAGAGTAGTCCGGTGAGATGGACCCCAATGAAATAATGAAATAATTGCAAATACATTTAATTCATACACTTTTATTTTCGTTACACGAAAAATTAACTTACTAACAATTAACTTAATATTGAGTTTACATGAATTATTATATCACATTTAAATATATGAAAGTGAAATGTGTTTATGACTCTTAATAGATTCAAACACTGTATGAAAATGTTTTTATATAGTAGAAGTTAAGCCTGTTTTGCAGTAACTCATTTAATTTTTTCCCTTAATAATCGCATATCAGATCAAACCGTGAACATACTTCATGAAGCTAACGCAAGTAAGATCTGTATCAAGTTTTGTCTTATAGTAATTTTCGACGCATCCCCCACATTTATTTTCCTTCCAACCCCCTACATAGTCATCCTGAAAATTAAAATATCCAAGACAGCATGGTCAATCTCTCCCAAAGGCTGATCAGAGTGAGGGCTCCCTCACTCCTAAAAGAAATATATTTACACCAGATAAATTGGACTTTCTCGTAATGATGACATAGTTCATGCAATTCTGAATCGATATTCGATCTTAGCATCCCCACCTGAAAAAAATTCTGGATCCACCCTTTATATCTCCGTCAGAAAACCTGGTCTATTTCTCCCGTTTAGAAGTTTTCCATCGCCCGATCGTTTTTGTGAGTAGAAGTAATAACCCACCCTGATTACTACACTGTGAATTTCCCGTTGCGATTTTAGGTATTTTAGAGGCCTACATGTTTCCTGATATTACATCAACAAAACTAGATAGATCAAATTCAAAAGAAAACCTTTAATTATACAATTATAATCACATGAAAAAATTATTTGACTTATTAACAATAACAATGATTGTTAGCTGCTTAAACATTGTTTTTTGGGAAGCAAATAGTGGCACACCTACAAAATCTCTTTCGGTGTCTGACTGAGATAGGTGAAAAATCTATGGAGGTGAATTGACGAAATATTTGACTGGTCCATTTCATCTCCAACAAAATTACCCTGGAATGAGGACGGATTAAAGGGGGAGGGCGGAGAGAGCGACCACCCCTCCCGAGAAAAAATAAATTAATGTAAAAGATCCTATTTTACTTCCATAAAATGGATGTGTATGTGAATCTTTCAACTAACCGCCCCTACCCAAATTGCACTAATCTGTCAGTGCTGTGGACTTCCTCAATGCGAATGATTTAACTATTCAGATTTCGTTCGTACTAGGGTTTAGAATTTAACTGAAACTGAGAAAATTGGAAGTAAAATTTAAATTTTAAAGAACTTTCGGGAAAACTTTTCGAAAAGTTAAACCGTTATTATTATTGATACATAATTACAAATTCTCAATTTTTGAAAATAAGTACCACAAAAGTATTTGTTATAGAGCTAATTTATTCGACGAAAAAACTATCTGTAAATTTTCAAGTACCGTATTTTTAGTCAGAAGCACCGCATTCACATGTCATGCAAGACACAGATGACGTAAAAAAGAATATTACAGAAATAATATTAAAATTAGTAAAAATAAATACTTCATGCATGAATTCAATGATTTATTTATTTATTTACTTTCGCTAAAGCTTTTTATGATAAAAACGGAAAAATATGTGTCTTAATTTTGCCACATATATTTATACATATATTTATATTTATATATGCCACATATACATATTTATATATGCCACATATACATATATTTTACGCAGCTTATATATATATTATATAAGCTGCGTAAAACTACCCAAAGAAAAATGCAGAGGTAACATTTTTATAGGAAACAGTCAAAATCAGATTAAGTCGCGTCTGACACTATAATGACACTTACATTATAAGAATGCAAACGGAAGGAGAGACACACGTTTGGATACTGAAAGCCTTTCATGAAAATTTGCTCATCATAAAAAGTACCTAAATTTTCCCTTCTGTTGTAGCGACGAAAGGATAAGCATAATCACGATGTAATTGCCATACTCAGGGATAAAACCAACAAATTCTGACAGTTTTCCCTATGTTAATTTTAAAGCATAATATTTTTGAATAACGCAAAAAAACCTATTTTCTACAATTCACCTTTTTTGTAATGCCGAAAAAGCTCTGGTTTTAAAATAAAGTTTAGTAAAGTGCAATATTATAAAGTTGTCTGACACATATCTGTATTAAAATAGGAAGTATTGGAAATGCAGAAAACTATTTTGTCTTACAATTAACTGATTAGGAAACTGGACTTACTGCCTGTATATTCAATTTTTGTTTAAATATCTAAAAACCTCGATGCTAATGACGAAAATTACGGTATATTTTGTAAAAGCAGGCGTTTTATAATTATATAAATATCTAATTTTCCGAAATATTGTCGTTGTCCATAGATCAAACTTTTATTAATGAATATAGTTTTCATGCCTATAATTTTACTTTTTGTCAATAAGTAATAAAAATGTAACTGGTAAAACATATAATTTGTATAAATAATATATATATATATATATATTATTTTAGGGCACAATGTTGTGATCTACCTTTACAATATGAAACACTGTTGCCATAGTTTTTTTTTGTTTTGCCTATTTGCTTTTAATTACTAAATAAGTTACAAAATTTCAATAAAAAATAATAACAATCGCCTTTTGTACAAATATCGTGTAATGTTTGTAGCAAGCTCATTTATTAGCTATAAATAAAATAGAACGAAAATGCTCTGTATGAGTCGCATTGCTATAAATGCAGTCGTTGACAATATCACATCACTCTAAATATTATAGTACATTAGCTGTTCCATTCACGTCTTAAATTTACCGTTCTGTGACTTGAATTGCCTTAAATGATTTTGCGCCTGAGCTGTTAATTGAAATCCACAGGATTTGATTTTTACATGACCAAATCGGTTTCACAAAGTACATGAATTCCCTAGTTTTTTCTATTTTATGAAACAATGCGTATAGTGTAGCATATTTGTTCATATGTGTACAAAGATACTATATGAAACTGTTATCGCTCAGAGGGAAAGTTCACATAGGTCCTACGCAAGTTTTCCAGACACTGCAGAGACTGGTATAGGTATAACATACCAGCTACTGTATAAGGGAAGCATGTATACATACATACATACATACATACATACATATATATATATATATATATATATATATATATATATATATATATATATATATATCTGTTTATTTGGATGGATGTGATAGTGCCTTTTTCGAATGTGCTAATAGTACGCTTTTATAACTCTTACGCGTCAGTAGTTTCACTTCACTATATGTACAACGCATCTCAAATAGTGAACTTGGGTGATATCTCTATTCTAATCTAAGGAAAGAATAAAGGGGTTTGTCAATGCATCATTGTTTGAGAATGAAAGTTATACAAACTTTTTCTTCCTTTTTTATTGTAAACCATTAATATGTACAAATTTACATTGGTATAGGACTTAAGTTTCTGTAGTGGAATGTGAGCATCACTTTTTCATGTGCTAAGGATTCTCTAAATACTGCACACTTTCTCTTCATGGAACTGCGCATAAAAAAAAAAATACACATTTCATGGCCACCCGCAGAGGAAATTAAATAGATACAACTGCCTCCCACCCCAGCATTTAAAAAATTACTAAAAACTGTAGTTATACCAAGACCTTTACTATAAAATGAAAAAGCCAAAAAAATACACTACCATGATATTTTTTTATTAAAAGTCTTTTGACGGAATGAATTGAAAAGCAATTTCTCAAGTCATATCTAAAAATTTTCACATAATTTATTAATGTTCTGCGGGAGTCCATGATGCTAAATCCAAATTTTAGATGTTTTGACGATATTTAACATATTTTGAGTTATGTTTAAATGTATTTGAGGTGAAATCTTGCTTTGCGAAGATTAAGTCCACTCCTGTTAAATACTTTCTGCACATTATATTACATTAAAAATGAATATTTATCCCACATTTAAAACTAACACATGTTATTTCTTTATTACTTCATATAGCAACTCAAAGTTCAGTACTTTGATACAGACAGTGTTTCGTAAAACGTTTGATATTACAGTTACACAGTAAATAAACATTGTCTTGTATAAATCTTTCTTGTATTTCATCAAATAAAAGTTCAGAATTTTGATAAGAATGTGAGAATGAATTAAACAGGAAAAATAAATTGATTAAAAGAGAACTCATTAAAGAACTTTGATTGCATATTTTACTTCATTAAGTGTCAGTTGCGAGTTTTATCATTTGAAAAACGTAATATGTGATAGTATGATATGAAACCTTAAAACATTTAATCTTGAGTTTTAAGTAAGTAGATTTACGCTCTCGAGACCAAACTATGATATGAGTAGAGGAAAAAAAAAATCATTCTGATATTCAATAGTCATAAAATGCCAGTGTGAATCATCGAATAGATTTTTTTTCCGTGTGTCCACGTCTACCTTTTTCAAAGTATGAGCTTGTTATGAGGCCGAGTCACTTAAAAGTTTCATGAGCAAGACACATGCGTGATTTTATATCACTAAAATAAAAGTGAATAACAATCTTTTCTATTTTTTTAACATTTGTTTTATTCTTTAATACAATCATCCTGTTTTAAGAAAGCCCAATTATAAGTTATATCCGTTAAAGTCTGTATAATACAGCTGGATACTGACATCTAATAGCTACTGTTGTTATTATTTTAATATGTCATGTTGTTTTCAAAGTGACAAGAGGGTGGAAAATCTACTTACAAACTTTGCTGCAGGCCAAATATAGCAAAACCTGAAATTTTCTTACAATTAAACAGTATATAAAGAAACAAAAATTATATTTATGACAAAAACTCTAAAAAAACTACAAAACTAAAGAAGTCAATATTTGAAATTCAGAATTTTTTTCCGTAATTCTAAAATTGATTTTAGTAAGCTTAATAAAAAAGTGTTTTATATCGTAAAATGTTTTATTGCTTTATTGTACAACTATATTTAATTCTAGAAAACTTTAAAAAAGTAAATACAGGTATAATAGATGATGGAATAGATTAGTGAATGAAAATTTATTTGACAAGCTGTTGAATATGAAACCAAATTGTTGTTTTATAATGCTAATTCAATAAATAAGTAAAAATTAAATAATAATGTTAAAAATTCAATTTCTTTATTATTTGTTTTGATCCAATTCGTTTTGATATAATAAGATTGAAAATGATACTTTCATGGAACCACATACACTGTACAGTAAAACCACACAACTGACACTTTATTGATAAACCCATGATATACAATGCTTTTTGAGAATATTATAAAAAATGATGTCTTTTCACTGTAAAATTCATTCGTCATTAGTCCCTAGTAGCATAATTAGTCCAAAGACGTTTAAAACACGTTTTTTAACGTCAAAAAACGTGTTTCCAACGTAATTTGAACTACTTGTGCTACTAGGAGTGTAATCATACTTATTTAAAGATGTCACTTATACAAAATTTCTCTTCTTAGAATGCAGTTGAATCATTTGAAGATCATGTGCGTTAAGTGCTTTTTATTAAAAGAAGAAATGCACTCAAAACAATATATTCTTATCAAAACCAAACACTTCATAGAGTTTCGCTGAAATAATTATTGCTTATAAATAAGCTTGAATTGTATTCAAGCTGTAATATTGGATTGAGACACAAGTAAACTCATGAATGTGTAAGGATTCAGTATATTCCTTAGTTTCTCTCCGCAATTCTCTTTAATTCAATTCAAACAGTTTTCTACTCGAATAACAATAATTTTTAAAAATCCGTGAAGTACATAGTCCTTTACTTTTAAACAACACTACTCTACCTTCAATTGTAGAACATTCAATGTGCTCTGCACCTTCAATGAAATTTAATTATGGCTCAATCCGAAACTTCCTCGAGTCTTTCAGGTTCATGTAACAACTCCGCAGGACTGAAAAACTACATATGACTGAAAATCTCTCCGCGGTGAATAAATATATTACATTGTTCATTCTTTTATTTGTATCAATAGAATCAGTGTCCTTAAATCTCTTAAATATTAGTTTTGTTTCAGTAGCGAAAAAAAGTAATTATGAAATACAGTAGATGCGCAGGTTTTTTTTTTTTTTCAGTTAAAAATGACGATATGATATATTTTCAAGGAAAAACGAAATTCTTTCTCTCGTAACCATTTTATTGTTGCAAAATGTTTAAGTACTCGCTAAATCTGAAAAAAAAAGTAATTTTTGAAAATACTAAAGTTTATTAAATCTGATTTATTTTACACTTATTGCATAATATACTTCACTTTACATTTTGTGACGTAAACTAGTGCTCTTTGTTTTCGGTTACAGGACTGAAAGGAAAAAATCCACTTCCCAGATTTCACTTAACCAAAGTATGACATGGCTGCGAGGAGGGTGATTTAAAACATTTTTGTTACAACGTATAAGAATGTTTTAATAAGTTGATAGTTTTTCCGTTCGTGTAACTTGTTTATAAGTTTAAAATTTTGTGTCAATGCATCTTCTTTACTAGATGGATGTGCATTAAATCTGTTGAAAATTTCAACCAATTTAGGGTGGTCGTAATCTTTCAAAAGTGAGATAATTTAATAATGATAAAACCAATTCTCGTCTTTTAGAAGTTATGTTTAAACAGTCAGAGCTGGTAAGCAAAACTCGTGTAAAAGTAAAAATTCAGGATAGCCCAAATTGAATTGCAAAACAATAAAATAGCTACATGTGCATCTATCAAATTTTGGCCTCTACCAATTTTTAAATAGCTCTTATTCAAAAGGCTTACGTTTATGATGGCTGACCACTTGGTCTCTCATCCTCAATATCATATTACATCTAAATACGTAAAACAGCAACAATACTAATTTGAGAATTATCCAAAATTCATTGCTTATTACAAAAAAAAGGAATAATTTTGTATTTATAAACGTCTCCGTTATCAATCTGACACTAACTATAGGCACACAATACTCAGCTCCCTCGGATGATCTAGCAGGAGATTTGGAATCATGGGAAAATTAATCTAGATTCACACACAGTAAATATATGATAGTTGGAGGAGTTTTCATTGCCTATACCCTTCTCTGGGGCTATCCAACAGCAAACGACAGAGGAAAAAAATTTTTTTCAATCGCATGCAACGCTTAAAACTAATTTCTATTAACAATACCTTTTCCCTCAAAACCTTTGAACTTCCCCCTTCACGGATCGTTAGATGTAAGGCTTTCGTTTTTGCAGGCTTTCCCGCTGTTTGACTCTTGGCCCAATCAAGAAGATTTGAATTTTGGTGATCATCGCCTCATGTGGTTGGTTTTTCTTTAAAACTTCCACCCCCCTTAGTTCTGAGAAAGCGATTTAAAACCAAAGGTGTCATCGTGACTGCATTATTTAATGCCTTTTATTAATGATTTGGCAAACACACAATTCAATTTTAATAATTTTACTGATGCAGACTCAATAAACAGACAAATTTCTATACTGCACGAAATTCTACACAAAAATTGTTCAAAATTTCTTTAAAAAACTGAAGACATACCGAGTCCCTAAAATCCAATGGTGGGATCAAACACTCACCGTACAAAGGAACAAATTAAATGCTCTATATCATTCCAAATGAACCTATTCCAGGAACCTATTCCAAATTTATCACTAAAACACCGCTATAACAAGGGGGAAGCAATCTATAAACGGCAAATACTTCACAAAAAAGCACAAGCCTGATCAGCTTGTAAGATTGCTTTTCGGAAATTCCTAAACCCTAAACGAGAAGTAATGACAAATACCCCCGAGGGTATTTCCCTCACTAGACTTGCCGCTCTCAAATTTTTAACCACTTCTATCTACGGTCCCCCATTCGGTCGGTCATTCCTTTTCCCCTGAAATTCCAGATTCTAATTTCCTTAAAACAACTAAAAAAACGCAATTTTCTCTTTTGACCCATCAAAGGCTAAAGGAACGGATGAGATAGATCATCACATAATCAGAGTATTACATAAACATTGAAAAAGTTTTCTTCTAAGAGTCTTTCAAAAATTAATTAACAATAACTATTTTCTCAAATATGGAAGTTAGGAGAACTTGTTTACGTTCCAAAACGGGGCAAATACATACATATGGATTCATTATACAGACCAATTAAACTACTCCCATCGTTCGGAAAAACTAATTTTAACACGGACAGAACATTTTCTTCACGTAATAAGTTAAGTGAAAAGTAATACGGTTTCACTGACAATATCTCTACCGAAACTGCAATTATAAAAGTTCTGGACATAATTAACAAAAACAGAAGGCAGCACAAATTCACCACAATAGCTTGAATAGATTAGAAAAGAGCCTTTGATTCGCTTCTCTGGGGCGTCTCATTTAACAACCTCAACTTTCTGCCTATCTGCTCAACTCAATAGCCTTTTTCCTCAGCTACAGTTTTTTCCTTTATGACTGGCGCCTGGAAAAACCACATTCCCTTTTTAGGGGGTGTTCACAAGGTTCGAATCTCGGTCGGTTTCTCTGGAAGGTGCTTCTAAAAGACTCAAATCTTCAGACGACTAAATTCTCATTTCATACGCTGATGACCTTCTGTTCATTTCTTAAACGATTTTCTTCTCAAACGAGACTTGGAAAATAAATTACAGAATTCATTAAATCAAATTCAACACTGCTTTCAATTAAATAGTCAATAGTCTTACAATAGCCTCGGATAAATGGGTGGTAGTCTTCTTCCTAAGACAAGGACATCGAAGTGAAAAACTGAATCCGGAACATTTTAAACGATTAAAAACCTTAAAACTTAATAATTTCTTTATAAAACACAAAACATCCCTAAAATATCTCAGCGTACTCTTGGACAATAGAATGTCTTGGATTCCCCCATTTAAAAGAAAAACTACTCCAAATTAACAGAATCTCCCACAGCCTTTTTAAATTTGCCTCTAGTAACGAGTGTAAGGTGGGAGCACTCAACAGAGATACTTCAAATTTGATACACAACAATTATAGAAAGAATAATAGCCCCTGCTGGTTCCCAAATCTCTTACCTTCTGAATCAAAGTAATTTCTTACTCCGATACAACACCCTTCACTTCTTTTGATATCTAGAGCATATAGGATTTCCTTTGATATCTAGAGCATATAGGAAGAAACTGCCCTTTAACAACAAGCTGCCATATCAAAAAGTTCCCAACACAATCAGTTGATTCATGGACTAGATATATAATTGAAAATTGATCTGTCCTAGAAAAAAAGCATAAATTGTGTTAAGCATCTACGAAAACACCAATACATCATTACAAATCTTTCTGCTCCTTCAATTTCTTTTTTGGAAGCGGACGTAGACTGGGATTCTTCTTATTCTTTTTCTTGGTGTCTCCGATTAATTATCGGTTCATCATTAATTAATGCTTTTGGATTTAAACAATTAAGTCAAAAGTGCTGAAATATGCATAAGTAACAGCAGGAAACAAGTAAATGAAAAACAAAATGAGGCAATTTTATCTGACCTTTGATTTTTTTTAAATTAAGCTAGTCAAAAATAAGTACCTCTCAAATAAAACAGAATTTATAAAAATATAAGGCTTTCTCAATTCTATATTCTTATGTTAATTAAGAAATAAAATATATTGTCCAATAGAGAAAATAAAATAAATAAAGTAATCTCTCTCGCCAATCAAGACGCGTCTCAAATTGTATTAATGATTGTTTAACGAAGAGATATTTCGAACAGCGGAGGTACGGTCTTAAACTGGGCTATCCCGGATGTCAAAATTCTTCTGTGAACTTAGAACTGGCAACTTGGAGGAGCTAGTAATATTGGAATTGTACACTAGCACTGTACTCAAGGATTTTTTTCAATTATGTAAAAAATTAATTCTGTAAATTAATAATCATACCAATTCTTCCCTCATGGGTTCACCCGGGCATACGACTGGAGTTTCACAGCTTAGTTGGAGAGAATCCCTATGGAAACCGTAGACAAATAGATCGGTTGCATGCTCTCAGGAAATCTGTAAATCTGTTAAGGATGTTTCTATAAACCACTGTGCTTAACACTAAGGAAATTAGCTTCTGAGAATGGGATTTCAGAGTTTTTGATTTTGAAAATTGTTTCGTGTAAGCACTGAGTTGCATTGAATTTTTAGTTATAAGGTTTTACACAAATTATACTTTCGTTCTATACGTTGTGCGAAACTTATTGATTTGAAACGTTTAACGCTATCTATGTTGATTACAAGCTAACACTAGTGTCAAGGATAGGATGCACTTATCTTGAAATTAACAAAACACATTTCTTAGGCCGTACTCTACTCTGAGAGGTTGGTAGCTTCTAAATGCATTGTTACTTTTTTTTTTTGAGTCACACAAAAGTTAACTAGAGTCATATTTGAAACTGATTCTTACTTTTTATTGGAAAGTTTCTATTTATATCCGACTCCATGGAATCTCACTAAAGTAAAACGACCATAATTTTATTAACTCTTCATTATAACCATAAAAAAAAGGTATTCCACATACTGATTTTAGTCCTTAGATTTTTATGAAGTTCTAGAGAAACAAAAACACTCTCTGTGTGTCATGTCATAAATTTTAAATAGAAAATCCTCTGTGTGTACTTTCTGTAATTATTAGCATGAAAATTCAAAATTATAACACTCAGACTGAACTTAAAACCTGCAATGTTTGTTGATTCTGCTGCGTTCAAGAAGGATTTCATTTTTTTCTATATTTTTAGTTAAAATCTGGTTTATGTTTAATACATTTTAATGTGTTACCTTTCAATCCGTAACCTTAAATCTATTTGTAATTGCTAATAGTAATGTCGATAAAATTAAGATAATGTATTTGAATTTTGATTAAAATGATTACTTGTAGATTAAAAGAAACACATTAAGATTCTATGGCTCAAAAAATTTTTATCACAATAAAAATAAACAAATTATAATATTGTGTCAAACATTGCCTGTGTTATTGTACATTTTATGATAATAAAAGAATAAAAGAAAGACTTGTTAATGTGTATGAAAACTTCATAATTCAAAGAAAATTACAGTTTTTATTGAAATTGACATATACATGTTTTTTATTATTTTTCACGTAAACATAACTACTTGCATTTGTTTATTCATTTTTGGAATTTGACTGATGATTGGAACATAGCTAGCAAAAGGAAAGAAAAAAAAGTTTATCAATAAAATATTTTCGTTTTGATTAAATTTTAATTATCCAAGTTTATATATGCATGCTGACAGAGCAATCTTCACGGCACTGTTATCCGTGTTTACATACATATTTTAGTTTCCAAGTATTGAAATTTTTTTGAGAATTCAGTACACCGTAAAAGCAGTTTCCATATGTGCGTGACATGTACCTGTTAGATAAACTCATTTCTAACTGCGAATCACAGATAAGTCTATATAAAATTCAATTTTCTTAATTTTAAACTTTTGATTATTCATAACTAATACTAATATTATTACATAAATACAGAATTTAGGAAGTAGTCCTCAAAAATTGGGCTACACCATATTGTAGTTATTTAAGATGTAGTCGAGCAGAATTTTTTTCTTTTGCATAAATGCACAAAGAAAATTGTTTTTTAAAGTTGGATGATTTCGATAGCTAGCTATGCTCCAGAGATCTGGTTTTCTTCTCCTTATGTAAAGTTCCAATGTTTTGATTTAGTAATGTGATTGCAATTCCCTAAATAGTGCAGGAAGAATTCCTGATGCGGAAATTAATTTACTTAGCAGTCTCTTTATTTATTTAATGCTCTAATACGGAAATAAAGAATAATTGTTAAATTTGTAAACTATTTTATTTATACGAAAAAAGAAAAATAACTTACATAAATCTTTCCGAGCTTTAAACATGTTCAATTCATTATTATCACGTTTAGTTTTATCTTTTATTTTTTGTAAAATTATCTGTCATATTACAGATAAGTAAACTCTTTCAGTGTATATTCAAATATGTAAATTTTCAATAAAAAGAATGTTTGATACAAAACTTTCATATATTGGTTGTAAAAATGCTCGTTAAACAAAAGTGTAAAAAAAATATACAGTGCATAGTTTATCACAATGTGTGTGTGCTTATTTAGAATCGTTGTTTCAAGTGAGAGCTTTCACATTTAGCATAAAAACATGCTATTTTCTAAAAATATTGTAACTGGGAAGTTTCTCTTTCCCGCACATTTTGGATAGCTTAATAGATCTAGATGCATTGTAAAATTTATTTTAATAATCAACCTACATTAAACTGTAATATGCATTCATTATCATTTTTGCTATTTATAATCTACTAAAAATTCTGCAAACCAATATCTTAAAAATTCTGTAATTTTCTGTGATTAAAACTCTCTACCACAATTCGCAAATTTAACGCAACAATAACCCTACATTTTCCAACTGTAAAAATCTATTCATATAGATTATTTCTACATAGATATATGTAATTTATATATAAATATATCTTTCATTATACCACAGTATAGCAATTTACAAGTATGGACATTAATCCACGTGACATGAAACCTCTTTGAATGCTATTCGGCAGAATCAAATGATTAACGTTTGAAATTTCGGAGAAATAGGGGGGCTTACAAAAAATCATGTTACGGAACACATCCTTGTTATAAGCTTCCAATAAATCACACTTTTTAAATTTTTACGGCTGACATCTTAAAGACATTGAAAATACAAAATATAATTTTGAATAATAATTCATCTTTAAGGATTTACATTTCTACTATGCTTACGTGCTTGCATTTTACTTTGCGATTGTTTTATGCTTTCTCTTCATCAGAAGAAAAATACACAAAGGAAAAAAAATCATTTTTATTTCTTCACGTTGTTATTGATGTATATAATACCACTTTGATATCCAAGCGCATTCGTTTCCAAAGTTTTAGCATTTTTACTTGCTTCATTTAACTTGTCGTTGGAACCTCTCAATTGTAAATGTTTATACATCAGAAAGATGCATTTTCATCTTTTATAGATGAACAATTAAACAAGAAATCTATTATATTCAGGAAAAACAGCCTGAATTTTATATAATTGTATCAATTTTTTAAACTTGTATTATTTAATGAATATTCATACATTACCATGTAACAATTAATGATTCTTTACAAATTTATAAAAACCATAAGTTAAAATTACAGATTTTTATTATTAAAAATTCGTTCATCTTAAAGTGGCTTTCATGATATCTTATCACGAAACACATTTGTGTTTCCCAAAAGATATGAACTCAGCCACTCCAATTTAAAATTACTCTATTAATACTTTTACATTTAAAATACACTATTACGAACGCCTTTAAAATTATCTACCAAGCTATTTTCCTAGTTCATTTTTAAACTTTTCTTTTTGGTATAAGTGAGCTAACTTTCCGTAACTGATATGAACTTTTGTAATGCATAAAATTTTGTTTATGGGGTATCTATATAAAAAAAGTTCACATTTATAGTCTCAGTCCCCTGTGGCAGTTTGCATTTTGTAACCCTCCTAAACTTTCCTTATGAATGCAATTATCGGTTATATAGAGAAAAGAAAATGGAAATAGGCAGACGCGAAATTTGGTGTTGTTTCTTTTTCAATCATAGTAATATTGAAATCATGAGTTGCAGAGTTCAGTTAATTAAGTATTAACTGTGGGATCTGTTTCTGCCAAAAAGTAATTGGAAAACTATTAGCTTCGTTTCAGAATTCATAGTTATATGGACGTCCGCGATTTTTTATTTTTTTTTTTTATTATACATCTTGGTAACTGCACTCGTGCTAAGATTCCATGATACGAGTGGTAGAAAAAGACCAATAGGCAACACCACAAAGTAGCTTCAAACTGAATTCAAGTATGTTTTTTTTGACAAGCTCGCCACAGTATAAAACCTCTACAAGAGACCGAGGAATGATACATCACAAAAATATTCATCTTTTTGAGTAAATTCTCTCTCAAAAGTTTGAACTACAAAATTCCGAGTTATATTAGATAAGGTGTGTTTAAGATTTCTTTTCTTTTCTTAGGCAAGTTTTGAAAATAGAGGAAAATGATTTTAAATTGAATAAAGATGCAATGGAATTATTTTAGTACATAAAGAACAATCGTTTTGAGTCATGCATTTATCCCTTATCAACTGTAAAAGGTAAAAAGTAATACTGAAAATGAAATTCGTAGAGATAAACATAAGAGATACTTATGTTTGCTCTTTTGCGATGCAATTTATAAATAGTATTGAAAGTTTTTCATAAAAAAATTACATAAATATTTAGTTATGATATGAGATTAAATTTTCCTGTGGAAGACCACTCAACCGATAAGGGGTGAACGCTTTTGCGATAAACAGTAATGCTGGTTTAGACGCATACATACAAATAATTTACGAAGACTGTAAAAGAGGAACTTATTCATCTTTTTCCTAGAATCGTGGACAGTAAAAAATGTATGAGTGAAAAAAAATAATAAAAGAGTCTATGTTTCTTAAATAAATTGAGTCTGAGGAATAAAATGACATAATATCCAACTAAAATTCCATAACCTGAAATGATAAAAATTGTGTTCGGACGAAGCTCCTTCAGCAAAACTGACAGGGCTTGAAGTATGGAAACCTGATGCACAATACTTTTATTGTTTCTGAAAAAATAAGCAGTATCTGACTTGCTACCCTATGCACAGCATGTACTATGTTGTCTACTGGTCATTTTCTTTTGAGGAGACAACTCGTCTCGAGTAATGTGCCAACGGAATTTGTATAAAAATAATTGATTTTGGCACAGCTACCTGTGAGTTGGAATCATATCCAACCAGTTCTCATTTCTTTATTAACGGGTTCGATTCCATAGACTGAGGATATCATACCCAGAGTACCATTGCTGGGCTTGTGTGGGCTCTCCGTTTGACTAGACGCGAGGATTTCGTTTGGGGACGTGAGGG
The DNA here is from genome assembly GCA_038373885.1 of Cheiracanthium punctorium. Lineage (NCBI taxonomy): Eukaryota > Metazoa > Arthropoda > Arachnida > Araneae > Cheiracanthiidae > Cheiracanthium > Cheiracanthium punctorium. The sequence continues at coordinate 162,930 of JAWZYV010011650.1, forward strand.
AAAAATTTTCAGGAGTTGTGGCCGTCAGGGATACGTCCGAGTCTTTCTTTGGTGTTGAGCTCTCGTTTCTTGCACTAAATACTTTCTTTGAAGTCCCTTTGACCACAACTTCTTCTTCAATATGTACTGTAGGCACTCGGAAACTTTCTTGGAGTCGCACATCAGGAGTTTTGGGGGAAGACGGGGAGTTGAGTGTAGAGCTGCCAGCTGACGTCGGATCCTCGACTCCTCCCGAGAGCGTATTTAAAGTCCGCGGATTATGTTGCACCGATACACTTACCGAAGGTATGGAAGCGTAGGGTGCACTGGCTGGCGACTTTGCGTTCAACGGCGGATGTTTAGCATGAGCACTCGGGGCAGGTGCGCTAACTGTCCTTCGGGCTTTCGTTTTCTTTGGTGCATCACCCAAATGAGCTCTAGATGGCTGCTGATGACGGATACCCGAGGGTGGATGGGATGATTCTCTTTCAGGCACGGTATCATGAAAGGCCATCCGCAGGCGATGAGGTAAGTTTAGCTCACCCAACTTCGACCACTTTCGGATTTTGGACCACTTCAGGGCCGGCGTATCCGTATTAGTGGCGCGATCGCATCGGACCGATTCGTCGTCATCACTGAGTGTTACTGCGACACCCGCCGTCGATCCTGTTTGGCTGATGACAGAAGATGCACTCGAGGTTGACTCGTTGTGTGTCGCTTCCGCTTCGGACGTCACTTCGGAGCTGAGTGATTCGACGCTTTGGCTGCGCTCGCTGTACGGCCATCTGGAACCTTTGGCTTGTTTTTTACCATTAGCTAGATTGGCAAGTTTGATCCAGTGGGAACGAGGAGATTTATTGGTGGCCTCGACATCTGCTTTGTGACTCGATTTATTGGGTGGTTGCTTCACCACACCAATATCAAACCCTTTCATCAGACGACGTTCCTTCTGCCGACCTTTTTTGCCCCCGGTTCCTGAAATTAAACGAGTTTTTACTTCTAAGGACATATATAATTTAGTACTTTTTAAAAAATAAAACTCAATTTCATAAAGAAGCATTTTTATTTAAAAAGCAAGAGGTTTTTAATCTTTAAACTTCTTCAGCAGCTTACTTTTTGCGTTTTAAAATAAACTTCCAAGTTTTTTTTAACTATAGTTAATGTAATTATAACTAAATAAATTAAACATTTTACATTCAAATTCAGGAAATAGCAGTATAAGGATTATGAAGTTGTGCAGCTGGGTTTTAGAAGTTGTGCAGCCAGTGTCTTACTTTAATGCAAGATTTGAAATCTCCAAATTCACTAAAATCATGTACACACATATTTGTAATTGCACATAATTCTGTAAGTATACGTCTTATGACAATTTTGTGATCGACTTGCGTGTAAAAATACGACATAATCTTGAAGTAGATTGTTCCTGGGAATCGAATGCAAATGCAAATGCAGTTTTATTATTTAAATCGGTTAAATAGATTTTAAAACAAAACAATTTTTTTAATAGTTTACAAATATGAAAATATATTTTTTACGAATAAAAAGATGCATTCTTACCTTTGGACATACCACCTTGCATTTGGTCGGATGCAGTGGAAGTGTTAAATCCGCTATTCTTCATAATTTCGATCAGTTCAAATCGAAAGGCAGAAATATCTTGTTTGATTTCGTTAACGTCGTCTTCTGTCACACCTTGGTTGTCTGCGTTCCGTTGCTCTTTTGTTACGTAACGACGAACAAGATTCCGCATAATTTCCTGGAATTAAATGTTTGTTTAAGTAAATGTTCTAACTACATTTATACCAAAAAGAAAAATTAATGTTACAGAAGCACTCAGCACCTGACTCTGAATCTACTAGATAGATCTTCACCCAAAACAGAAATCATTATAGGAAGTTTTTCGCATATTGTATAGTTTCTGATTGTTAGCAATTATCATTTCTTTTTTATTTGAATAGGAATATTTTAAATGAGTTCTATTTTGGACTTCCTTCCCGAAATAACTTCAATTCAGAAAAAATACATCGGAATGATCAGTGATGCTTTGTGAAACTGAAAAGTTTGAATATTGTTAAGTGAGACATCGAATAACTACACATACAACGAGACATTTTGAGATACTGAGATAAAGTTAATAAACCACTATGTTTTTTTATAGTTTGTGTGGTTCGTCTCTAGAAAACACATAGGGCTGATTTTTTAACTAACTTAGAGTTTTAGAATAGAGGGATTTAAAGGGTAAAAGATTTCATGAAAGTACGATACTGAAAAAGTATAAGGTTTGTGGGTATACACGTATTAATTAACTCAAAATACTGGACTACCTAATAGGGCGTAATAACGTATAAAGTCCATTAGTTTTTTATAACTTTTATTTAAAAATAAATTATCAGTTTTTCCATTCATGGTTAAATTTTGTACACAGATATACATTTTTGTCATTGTTTTTCGTCATGGGGATTTTACAAAAATTCCTCGACAGCTATAATGTTACCATCAGTCATATTATTACTGTAATGATTTATTTCTTTTATAAACAAACTAGCTGCGTACCCGTTCTCCGCACGGTAGAGAACGAAACTTTTCCTTACATCTATAATTCGAATTGATTCCAGTGATTTGGAATCTAAAAATAAGCAAAATGATTTGACTCTTGGCGTAAAGTTACTCATTAGTTATTCGTAAAGTTAGTATAAGTACTGACCTGAGACCATTGTTAATATTAGACACAAAAACTATGTCGGTGTCATTCGCGATCAGAAAAAGAAAAGCGTGACGGTTTGCAGCGAAAATTTCTAACTTTCAAAATATCTCATTTCTACATCATACTCTTTTTTAGATTTAAGTTATACCACCTTAGATACTACATGATTTGGAGAACCGTTTTATTTTATAGTTAAATAGTTGTGTACCCGCTCTTCGCAAGGGAAGAAAAGAACATTTTCCCAAAATGGGATCATAACTACTTGGGACAAAACAGAATCTCCAAGAAAAAAAAAAGGTTCTGTTACAGTCCTTTCTGTTGAAACTACCGCGGGATATATTAACGCGACGTAGAATTACTTAATGTTTAGTTAGCTGTGATGTAAGATGGTTGTTGAAAAAGGAATAGAACACTTAGTTTCACGAAATATTTATTAATGCGGTATATTGTGCTTTGATCAATATTGCCCTAACATATCTACTAACTATTACTTATACTATCTTTTATTGATACCAATACAATATATTTTCGTTTTTCAGTCGTTAATACATAATTTAAAGAAACGGCTGAGATATTTGCCACGAATGTAGTCTTTTATTCTTTGGTGACTTTTGCAATTTACTCATTAGTATAAACCACATATGGGCAACCGCCGGCGGCCGGATGTGGCCAACCACGGCTTTGGATCCGGCTAGAGGTAGATATCAAAACCCATATAAATCATTCAAACTTCCATATAAATACCAATTATACGGCCCGCGACTTCGGTAATTTCCTAAAGTTTGGCCCGCAACTTTTCAAAGGTTGCCCATACCTGGTATAAACGAGAATCATTTCACTTTATGGTTGCCACTAAAACAGCTCTCCATACATTTGTATGCTTAATTATTGTCAGATTGGCCTATATAGCACCAGGGCCCTATTATCTCACTGGCAAATGGGCTTAGCCCAGTGCCTCCGGCTCGAAATGGCCCCCAAGTTCAAATGTTGTTCTGAAATATTCTTTTTCATAAACATATTTTATAAAAAATAAAACAAATTTCATAGATGGAGGACTCCAAATTCATCAATGCCCGGGGTCCCTGTTTGCCATAATCAGGCCCTGTTTAGCATCGCAAAATATTTCCTGCGATTCGAAAACGTGTCCCGTTTAAAATCTCAATTGAAAATAATGCTGGATAATTCACTGGTGAAAAAACAGCATTCAATTCTTTTTCTGGCAACGTAAAATAAAATATGGAAATATTTCATGCGTGGTGTATGTTTTGCTTGTGAGTCCGTTATTCTGATTGAGTTTCGAAAGGGGTTTTAAACTCGTGACGTCAAAGTGGCGCACATTTCACATGTGAAAACGCTGTTATTTTAAAGTAATTTTATTTATTTTTTCAGCTGGCAATTTTAATCATTGTTACTGTGTCCAAGACAACCAAACCGCAAGATATCATACCGAAATTTTTAAGCAGCTGCGATTGAAATGAAAATCCTTCTTTACTTAAAAATTCGTAAAAATTCCCCTAATTTATATTTTTCCTCCATTCTTCTTTTAAAAATGGGCGAATTGTGTGCTCCGTCTTTTGCCGAAATATAAAAAAGTTATGACAGATAGAATTCAAGATGCAGCAGTTTTAAAAATATTTTACGAAAGTCAGCGTCAAATTTAATTTTATTTAAAAAATTCCCAAAAATCTGCAAATTATGTTACACAGTCCGAACAAACAGTTTTTAAACGAAAATTTTCTCCTCTATACGATGATGTAAATCTCGTTTTCTTGCGAGTGCAGTTATCGGCGTTATTATGTATTACGCAAGAAAAATCGCTAAAAATCGGACAAAACATAAAATAAAACATTTTCTAATTCGAATTTCGAAAAAATCGCTTCGAGGTGTGTCGAGACCCGTCTTGGAGAATTTCCGTACAAAATTTGGTTGATCACCCGTTTCGGAGCTACGCGAGACACAGACAGACAGATAGACAGACAGAAAAACTAACGGACAGTTTACACATTGCTTTATTTATATAGATTGGACTTTTATTCAACTTTTGTTTTGAACTCTGGTGCTTTCATTTTATGTAAATAAGGGGAGATTGGGGACAGCTGTAACATTTTGCACAGCTTTATAAATATTTACATAACTTAACGGAAAAACTCAATGTAAATTTGAGCTAGATATCACAGAGCCCTTAAAAACATTTGCGTAAATGCAATTTTGGAATAACAGGTGTCACGTGAGTAGAATTTTAATGCATATACCACAGTGCATAGAGATACAATTGTCCCCAATCATGTATAATTAGTAACACCTTCATGAGACAAAATTGTATTATAAAAGATTTTATTATTGAAAATTCAAATATATTTGGCATAACATTTTTAATCTTATTTCTTAAAGCTAGCATGCTACGGAAAAATGATATTATTCAGAGTTACATAATAGATAATTACTACTTTGAGAGCAAAATCTTAACGAAACATATTTGTTTTCCCCGCCGGAGCAAAATAAATAAATAAACAAATAAATAAAAATGCATAATTTATCATAGTGCGCATACATTTCAACTGATTTCTCTGGTTTCTGTTCTTGAAATATTAGAAGGCGTTGTATAATACTGCCGTCACTTGACTATTTGAATAACTATATTATGCATTAAATAGGAAACAGTTCAATTGGCATGTGTTACTTTTGACCCCAGACTTCCCTATGCATGATAATGGTTTCCTTTGATATTTACACTTGAAACCTCAATTCTGCAAAACCATACAATTTATCTGGCCGAATTTCTACTTGAATGTGATTTGAAAGTGTGAGAAAAATATTTGCAGATATTTTTTATAACTATTGATTAGAGACAAAATTATATGGTATAGAGCTCTAGAGCAGTGAACAAGTATTAATTCTTACAAACGCAATAAGTATTGATGTATAATATAGGGTATTCATAATAAGCATTAACTACTTATTAGCACTCTACAGCAAAAACTACTACCCAGAAAACTACCAAATTTGCAGCAAACCTTAAAGAGACCATGGGAGAGAGATCCGTATGGAAAAATATTTTAAAAACTCAAAAGCAATATTTCCAAAGTCACCCTGCGTTATGAAATATTTTAGAGCGAATAAAACAGAGAAGCAATCTCAAGCGAAGAAAACAATGAAGGGCTAGATGTTTTATATCTCCGAGAGGTTTGAGAATTTGCATTATGTCTTTTGAAGTGGTGCCATGGTGTATTTCGTCACATTGCGTTCAAGATACGCCATCAAGGAGATTTTTTGAACTATTTTTTTCTTTGCGGAAATCTCTCTCTCATGGTCTCATGGAGATTTCTTGAATTTTTGGTATCATTCTGGCCAGAAGGTTTCACTATACACCGCTGTGAATAGTAAAACCTTAATTATAAACACCCTGTACATAGGTACATACTTACATGTACAATATGAGTGTATACACAGGGGCGTAGCCAGGGGGGGATATCGGGATATATCCCCCCGAAATTTTTGGATCAGTGGTCACAAGATTAATGCCGTGCAGAAATTTCTACACATATAAGTTCACGTATCCCCGAAATATTTTCCTGTCTACGCGCATGTATATACGTATCAATTTCAATCGTTCAAACTTCACCACAAAAAGAAATTTTTACATTGATCCCTCAATTGTTATTTTTGTCACGTGACATAAAAGCTTTTTAAATTTCCATCATAAATATATGTGGTATCAAGAAGCAGCTGGCAATATGTTTTAAGGTTTAGCAGTTGGTTAAAGCGCGGGTTTTAAATACTATAAAAGTATGCCGGGGGACAAATGCTTTAAAGGCGTACATAAGAGTGAACTTTTGTGCATGAGCGATTTTCCGAGATCCTGCCAAAAGGGCAGTTTTTAAAGAGATTCTTATTTTAATGCACAAGTCATAGTATTAAATAAATTATCATGAACGTATGCTTATTATGAAAATTTGGTAAACTTCCTTTTTATAATATTTTCCTGGAAATATGTAAAATATCTGTTTCTATGATAGTTATTGACATACTTTATATTAAAAAAAATCAAGCGAAGGAATCGAGAGTGTTCCAATACACTATAGTTTTAATACAGCACTTTTTAACTGTGGTATCTCATGTTTTCCCTTGTTGAAAATAATATTTAAACATTTTTCAAACGGCATTCAATTGATAACAGCAATTTCAAGGTGTTTTAAGGCACGTGGTTGTAAAAATGTTGCTGAGGAATATTTGATAAAAACGTTGCAAGTACAGCAAAATCAACCGATAGTGTTATCAAGTTTTAATTTATTTTTATGCCGAAATATATTTGTAACACACATATGAAATATGATTATTAAATCTTCTTAAAATTATATTTTAATAACTACAGTAAAGTGTTTTTTTAATTGCTCAATAATTTTTTTTAACAAAAAAGGTATTATTGAAGTTTCAACTAGATGGTATATTTATCTAGTTACGGTGAGCACTTCAAAATCACGAATTCTTTAAAAATTATTAGTATTATACTCACGTTTTAAGTACAAGTAACATAAATATAAAATTATTGTACAAAAATAAAAATCATACGTTACTCTGTATCTATTGTCTCTCTCGTTTGCCTGCTTTGCCTTCCTCTGAAAAAAACGAAATATAAAAACTTTGATATAAGCGTGTCTAAAAAACAAAATTTAAAAATTAAAATGAGTATATGATACGAATACGGGATTTACATCTTAATAATACATTAGTTGTATAAAATATTTATCGATTATTTTTTGTCAATTTATACTTACAGCAAAACTCGTTACTCAGCATTATTTGAGATTTGACATGAAAACTTCATGAAACTTTAATGAATTTACTTTTGCTAAAACATTTCCGTATCATTTTTCAAATACCATTTATTATATCAAGTAAAATTACAGGTTGTTCAGATTTTTTGTGACGAGTACTAAAGCAACGATACGCGAATGCAAAATACTAACAAAGAAGAAATAGTGCTCTTGTTTGCTCAATTTTCTTTCTTCGAGGTTCAGCTATTGATAGTAACTTTCAAGCATAGGTAGTTACTTTGCCATATTATAAAATTTCAATTTGTATGCTTTGAAATTCTGTGCAACACAACTGTTTAATATGAAGGTTACAGTTAGGATATTTCTTTTAAATATTAGTTGTTTTTGTAAAGCACTATTTTTTAAATAATCATTGTAAAATGTAGATCCAAATAATCATTTTGTAATAAACATAATTTTTGTATTTTATCATAAAAATTATTAGGACATACAATTTTTAAAATTGGAAAATATTAATATGTTAACACAGAGTCTCGGCAAAATGTTTTAAAAAGTCTACTATATTACAGTGTGTGTCTACTTACGGACCTCACAGTTCAAATCTAATGTTTAAATGATTTTGCTAAAAAAATGTTGCATTGTACATTTATAATCTAATATTTTTATGGCATATTTGAGTTCTTTTAAATAAATATTTATTGTGAATTATTAGTTCAGTTGATTATAGAAACATTTGATTAAGCAATTGGTCTTCGTATTTTAACAGTCATTTCTATGCATGAAAAATTTTAGTTTAAGTTGTCATATAAATCACATGCCTATAGAAAATTAAAGTGAAGAAAATAGTATAATACAGTGCATAGATTGTAATTTTTATTCACAAGATAAATATGGACCTTATCGAAATAATTATTTCACAAAACATATTTTATATTTTATAATCTAATACTTAAGTTTATTTTGGTGTCTCAAACAATGCAGTTATTATTATTATTATTATTATTATTATTATTATTATTATTATTATTATTATTTATTTATTTATTTATTTATTTATTTATTTATTTATTTATTTAAAAATATGCATGTATACGTACATGTACGTATTTTACACTTATGACCACACAATTTTTTAGAAATTGATTTACATGCAAATTTATAAATTAAGATTTGGGTCATTTTGCATCTACAGATAAAAAGATTCTCAGATACTCAGGAAGTAATTTTTGCAGCTATGTAGTTTTTCATAAGCCTCATTTCAAAAACAAAAATGTAGTTTAAATGCAAATTTGAAGTAGGGCTTTGCGTGGCTTATGGGTTTAAAAGTGATTAATCTGAATATAAGGAGATCATTTTCTGATGCATTTTAAAATCCTACATTTCATTGCTTGAGATATATTTTTCTGTCTATCAAACATTTTTCTTTTGTCCAATAAAAAGAAAATTTGAACTGAAACACAATAAACATTGTTTGAATGTATGATATTTAATCTTCTCAATCTTCTATATACAATCTTCTATATTTAATAATCTCAAATGTTTCATTATTTAATTGCGAAGTGACAGAGCATAGTGAATACACGAATAACCGTGTACCTAGTAAACAACTGAAACAGACGTAAGCTTAAATACATGTATTTATATTCTCAATTTAATTCATAAAATATTAAACAGTAAAAGAGAATTAACTGTACACACATATAAGCCGTATATTACAAAATTACGAATAAATAATCATAAAGATCTAGTAAAGGCCGCAGTACTTTATAAGCTGAGCAATAGATGACTCTTTCCACATATATGCATATTCCAAATAGGAAAACACACATATACAGTTTTATATGTAGGGCAGAGTGGGACACAGTTGGACACTGCACTTGTTGCTATAATGATTTCCTTCCTTTTAATTAAAATTAAAATACAGAACAATATTTTGACAACTTTTAGATTTCATTGTAATTTTTTTCTGAGTCTATCCTGATTTTATTCTTTGAAAAAAAGTTAATTTTCAAAACGTACTAAGTTGTCACATTGTGAACCTTTGCTGGACACAATAGTACAGGGATTGGGGTACAGTGGGACAATGAATAAGGCATGTAAAAGCATAACTTTTTTCACGTAGTGAGCAGGATGGTGTAGCATTAAATAAATTTACAATAAATATATACAATACAAATCAATTTACATGTGTCAAAATATTTGTTTATTCGAACCGTTGTACAACATTCCATCATCACACTGTTTTTCCTTTTTTATACTCTTGACCGTTGCTTTTCATAAAACTCTCAAAATCTTAATGAATAAACGTTGCCTTGACAGCATGGAACCAAGCAGCTAACAGGCACCTACAATATCAGCTGTACTATGATAACACATTATTATTATAATTAAATACAGCTTGAGATATTCAACACAGAATGTGTTTTCGAAAGTTATACTTTATCATATAATAAGATCGGAAGTCTACTGTAAATGATAACTGTGTCATTGTTCTGCCTGTACCCCCACAAGACATTTGCACACAGTGGAGCATTGTCCCACTGTACCCCCCCCCAAGAAGTCTTTTTAAATCCAAACTCAAAAATTGTACAAAATTTATCAGTAGAATAAAATTCATTACAAGAAAGTTTAAGATTTAAATTAAAGAAAAGATATTGACTATTGGATAATAATTTATTGCTCAAATCCAAGAAGAAACGCTTGTCTGATTTTTTCAACAGTGGCAGTAGAAACAAAAAAAGGCTGCAACTTTCCTAGTAGAAGACATATGACTGTGACTAGTTTCCACAGTTTTGCTGTACAAGTTATATAAATAACGTTTTTTTCTAATTTTCGAGCTTTTGAATCGTAGGAAAATATCTATCATCCCACACTGTGCTCCCCTTTCCGCTCTCTAGACAATTTTTAAGATGTCACATGACATTTATAATATCCTTAACTTTATAAATTTAGTCAAAGAAAATTAAACGTTCTTTGCATTTTAACTAAACGTGTATATATAGAGATAGAGAATAGAATCCAATGGCAAAAATGCATAAATGGGGCTAAGTTTTATCGATAATAAATTTGTTACATTAATAACATAAGTATCAATTACAAAGCGATGTTTTAATAGTTATAGGATGAGGCTCAAAAATACTCATCCGGGTAGCGTTTTTCAAAACTTTGAAGTGTTCACGTACTCTATAACTGCTTTTTCAGCATAAAAGTATGATGCAGTGAAATATATCTAATTGCTACTGTCTTTCTAATATCATTTACACTTTTTATGTTTACTCTCTCAAATAAGAATTTTGAAGTTAAACTGCTTTAATTTGCTTTTTTCAGCTTCAGATTTATACGTTTATAGATATTTGCGTTTATAGATATATACGTTTATAGATATTTTTAGTTCCAGTGAATGACAGTAATTTAATCATCAATAATTTGACTTGATGTTGCTTACACTGATATGCACTATGTTTTATGAAGTCTAGACTTTTCTTGTTTGTGAAAATAGATTTTCTGCATATGTATTTTAATGCGCTGAAAATATATGGTACATAGTTTTACAAATGATATGACTTGTATTTTCGTGATTGCTAGTACAAATAACAATTCCATTATTTGTTCTACCTTTTGAATTTTAGAGGAATTCATACGTCTATAGATATGTAAATATATATCTAACTATGTAAAAGAATGTGCAAACGGCAAAATTTTTGTCAATGGTAGCACTTTAATATCATTTTTTTTACAGTCAACAATCACTGCTATTTCACTGTACTTCACTGTTTTCTGTGTAAATGTTTTACGCAGAAAAAAGTGATTTTACAGGTAAGTGCATGAACTCATCACTCATTTGCTGCAAAAGTATCATAACTTAAAAATCATGATATTTTAGTTGATACCATAGGAAAAATTGCGTTCATGTGAACTTTTAACTGCCAGAGTGTCATTTTTGAGCTTTTAAAGTTCACCTGTAGAAAGGCAGCAGTATAGTTTTGGAGAGCTTACGTTTCTTCACTTTCACGGAACTTCAAACGCGTTGCTGAAAAATAATGATTTTTGATTAATGACTTTGTTGTAGGAAATGAGAGACACGAATTTCTGGAAAAACGCATCCGAGGGGTTATATGATTGTTGATAGAAAAGTACTAAAGAGGAGTATTTGTAAATTTCAGAAATAGTTCAGACACCACGGCAAAATCCAACCTATCTTATTTCTGTTGAAACAGAAAGTTATAAAAATTGGTTGTCTGTTGAAATTCCAGCCGTAATTAAGGATTAGGGCGAGGCATTACCGGGACTGACAGACAATCTTGGTGGTGGAATTAGCTGATAGCACAAGTTGACTTACGGAGCGGTGGTTGTAGGGAGTGTCACAATCAGGTACAGGAAATCCGTGGAACCAAAAAAGGAAATTAAGCGTACTTTTATGTTATTAAAATAATTTTAAGAGTAAGTTTCGGAGCTTGTTATAAAAAACTGCTCTAAAATTGCTATATTACATTTAAAAAATCACAACTAATATTTTTGAGCTAAAATCAGTTTGCCGCATATTCTGACAATGACAATGGAAGAAATCGAATGTCTAAAAGGAAAAACTTTAGGAAATGAAAAAAATTCCACAATTGCACTCTTCTATTTTAACAAATTTACCTAAATTTCCTTAACCATCAGTGAAAAGGAATCTTTTGTACATGCCTCGTATTACCGTAGGCTGCATGTTTTTCAGTATAAAACCTCTAAAGAGTTTCTTTAAAAAATTACGGTAAATAAATGAGCAATCAAGAAATGATTATAAAGATAACATATATTTTGCTTCGTTTGTGCTTTCTTGAGGTGATTTTAAAAGTAATTCTCACTACAACCCAGTTTGATCCAAATTCAACATTTTTGCAAATCAAATTCAATATTTTCGTATTGTATTCAATCATTTGAATATCAAATTCTATCTTCTTCAGAAGAGTTTTGTAACTTTACAAGTCAAAATACATTTCCTTCGAAAAACTGCCTTAGAGCTCACGAATAAAAACGTAAGGGCGCTATAAAATTTGAATTTTTGTATAGTTTATTATATAAACAATCTTCAAAAAAATATTAAAAATACTTTAATTCTCATAAGCAAAGTTAACTGAGGAAAATATTTATCTGCAATATCTTGAAGCTTAAGTTTACTACTGTTATAGCGCTAGAACTGCAATAACGTAGTACTGTTATTTATAAATCCAATTACTAAACCAGAGATAATAGAAGAATTTTTCACTTTGATTACATCGGATTTACAAATAAAATCATTACCTTTTTACGGGTAGATGCTTTGATTAAATGTCACATTCTATAAGTGCCAATCAACATACTTGAAGATACAAGATATGTTACAGAAAATTTATTAATGATATGAAATGGCAAATTCATTGAAAATGCTGTCTATTCCTATCCCTTTTCTGATAACGAAATTTTAAGGCTTCATGAGCGTATGTCTGTCTGTGTATGTATACTTACACAGACACATAAATATGTATGTTAAATCTGCCCGGTTCTAACGAGAAAAATATTAGTAAAGCTACCGTTAAGTTGATATATCCTGATGAAAATGATGTGATCTTACACGAATGTGTGCTTAATTTCAGTATACGATTCACTTCAAAATTTAAAAAATAAATGGCCCTCTTTTAGGATTTGGCTCATTTTTCTTTCTATTCTCCATCAAAAGATTTTTCATTATTAATTTCATATTCTTCTATAGTCTATTCATGCAACTGTATAAGTTTCCTTAGATTTCATAAAATTCCACGAGAAAACAATCAGTCTGAAGCTCAGTGTTACTAAAAATATGAATAAAGCAAGGGAAAAAATTTAACCAGGATTTCAATACCAGCATTTTCACATTTCACCACTACTGTACACTAAAGAGTTACGTTTGGTTGAAAAATGGAAAAGAATAAAAAATAAAATAAAATAAACAACTGGATGCTATCAGAAAAAAGTTACATTTAGAAAAAATTGGATTTAAATATGTAATGGTTCCCTAATAAAAAAGTCGTGTATAAAATATACATTGCTCTAAATAGTAGGATAAATAATTTTACCATGGTACAATCGAAAATGTGTCAACCCCTTTTTATTTTTAATTCAGCGTTTAAAAGATTTTAACAAGTTTAACTGCTGGAAATGAAAGATCAAGTAAAATTCTAGATTTTGTAACTTCATCAAAATTTAATTGTCTTACAGAAGTATGGTTTGGCATAATCACTCTAAATTTTTATATATTTTTCGCATTTAAAAATATTATGCGTACGTTATTTACAGAAACAAAAGCCATTCAAGATATTTATGACCACACGGCTTATAACGTCATACACACTTTCTTCTTACTAGTTCATCTATAAATGGATGACATATCCACTGAACTATGGCTAATAACCTCTGAGACGAGCATGTTCTATAATCTGTTATATGATCTCACATCCATGTTCTTTGTATAATATTTTTAGACAGTTCTGTTTTTCTGGACGTGTTCTCACTTTTTTAGCTGAATATTGAAACTTCAATGTAAAAATAAAAGCAAACTCCGAAGTACAAAATGTAGAAACGTAAATATGAAGAAATATAAACAAATTTTATTTTTCGATATAAGAAACAAATACAGCAAAAATAATATACATTGCGTATTGGTGCTATTGCATATTCACTGGAACCTGCTAAAGTGACCACCTGCTTTTAGTAAATATTTTTGTACGATTTCAATTTACAACAACCACATTTTACCACCTTTGAAACGTGACCATCTTTTTAAGGTGACTAATTTTGTTCTTCCCGAGGGTGATCATATTAGACACGATCCACTGTTATTTCAAAGTACAGAAAATATTTTCTGATAGAGATTTTCAGATTTTAGTCTCCAAAAATAAAAATTTTTTAAGCTCCAATTAGTTATGACTATGTTACGCCAACTACATTACTCGTAAATGATTTTACAATAAAAAGGAAAAGTATTTTTATACAGCATGTGAAATTGTGCATTGCACGAGCAGTGAATTCAAAATCACTTAGCTTTTTCCATCATGCAATGTATGCATTAACGATTTCTTATTTAAGAAGACAATTGTTCATCTTAAGATCTCAATATTGGAAAGTGTAAAAAAAGCATTGTATTTTCCATTCTTACTCGTTGGCTTTTCTTTTTTCATGCATTAATATCGAATGAAACGCTATTCTAATTATACTAAGACTGCTTTAATTTTGTATTTAATATACTCTTATGTAGAAGACCGACACATTTCATGTAAAGATTTACCTGAAGTACCTAGAGTATTAATTTATTCTCTTTAACTTCTTTTTCCTTTCGCATGATGATGGACTGATAGTACCTTGGGGCTTTAGAAGACAAGGAAAAGACAATGGTCGATAGTTTTAAGATTTTATAATTTGGACATAAAGGGGTGTAAATGTGAGGCTTAATGTACTTTACAAACGAGAGGTAAAATTGGGAATAATAATCGAAAAGCTTCGATTTCAGTACAGACAAGTTGGTTTTGAGATCTAATAGATGTACACGCAAAACAAAAGGTACTATTTTACTTCGGTAAATGTTTATTACTGTGTGTATTATAGTAATTTTGGCACATGTTGCCATAGGGGACCATCCACACGTTAAAACAGACTCTTAAGGTTTGAAAGCTCAGTGGTAATCTTATCTTTTTTGTTTGATATTTGAATTCAGCAATTAAAAAACCACAAGTGCAAAATTTCATTTATCTTCAAGGTTAGTGATCCACAAACCACTGAGATATTATGCTTCTAATGTTCCAGAGAAATTTCAAAATTTAGGCAAAAACTTTTATAATATGGGTATCATTTTATGAAACTTTAAAATTAATTCGTGAAAACCGAAACATAATTATAATGTCTTAATGGAATACTGATTTTTTTCTTTTTTAATAATGAAATTTTACATAAAATTTCGAAATTTCACTAAGAATATGTATAAATTTTATTTTCATTAGAATCAGCAGGCTTCTAAAATACATTCTCACCACTAGTTTTTCAAATACCTACTATTCGAACCTTAAAGAACATTTCAGTTCATTGTCATGTTCAGTTTCTTAATAGAGGAGATAAATACTGATTCAGACCCGAGTGTCTAACTCGGTCAACTTTTTTTCTTCTAGAGCAACGTGATTTTATATCTCTCCTAAAAAATGAATGAGCTAGTACAAAATAATGGCTTTTATTGGAAATCTGAAAAATTTAAATAAAACAAAGATAGATATATCCTCAAAACGTTAAAATTTGTGTAGAAAAATAGACATCCTTAGACCTTAAAACCACGCTTTAAAGAAGCTTATTCGGGAGACAATTAGATCTCAGGATAATGCTGAGGGTCAGAATTTTTTTAGGGTAGTACTCTACCATTAACTAAATTGTTTAAATCATGTTGATATCGAAAAGTCCTTTTATCATGTATTTTGATAACATTCCTTTTCTTTAAAAGTTTTGTAGTATTTAACGTCAAAAATCACTATCTCAAAATCACGTCAAAAATCACGTCAATCTCTAAGTGTATAAGAAAAGCAACATTTTCTATTACTAAAAGACGTGCAGCTCAAAAAGTATGTAATTATATTTATTTTACAAATTTTTTCCCATTAAAACACTTAACTTACGATAAAATTACAACCCCAAAACAAAAGTCCATAAACACTCGAGAGACAATGTACATGAGATTTGTGAGTGCACATGAAGTTGAAGCCTTTCTAAGCATGTAAAAGAAGTATTTCCACATCTTTGCTACATGTGCATTGAGATAAGCTGAAGCTTTGAGTAACAATAGCTTGCTAGAAAGTGCAGGTGCTGCCAACAACTGTTCACTAACACATTTCATGCATCTATCACAAATAATTCCAAGCAAAATGATACTCACTATTAGTAACTTTGGAAGGAGATGAATGAAAAGGAAACACAAAATGATTAATATAGGATATTTAGAAGACAACTATTTTTTGAATAAAATATAAAGTAGCATAATTTGTTTAAGTATACCAATTGTATAGCATAGATTACTTACATTTAAAAAAAACAGCTCATTAAAAATGAACTACAAGTTCATTTTTACAGATCTCTACAAGTTAGAATGTTAAACGAAACGGTGGTTTAGTCTTTAAAATGTTCACTTATTACCAAAAAGTTCCGTATATGCAATTATAATAAAAATACACCAATGAAGTATTTCATAATTATTTTATGATTGTTTGAATTATGTTACGAAACTTACTTAAAACATTACAGTGAAAACTTTGAATATTAGGGCCTTCAAATCAATTATAAGGATTCAAATGCAAATTTGTTACAGCGTGTAGTTTAAAATTTATAGTTTATATAATTTCATTAATTAAATTATTTTTTAAACTCATTACCTTAATTAAATTATTTGGAAAACACAATTGTAAGAGTTTAACGGTCAAAGTTGCAAAATGTTGAATTTGGCAGCTCTACACACGTCCTGTTAACAAGTCAATTCTAATAACTCTTATGTGGATAATTTACTGAGTAAATGTTTATACTGTTATTAGGTTTATTAAAAAAGTTTTATGTTATTACCAGAAGCTGAAAATGTTTACTAGCCTAAAATTGAAAAGTTTAGTTTCGGAGTTTTATACGTGTGTATCTCAACCATAATTCAAAATTTAAGTTAAATAACTTAACAGCTAACTATACAGCAGTTCCCACTCAAAGTGACTGCGTACATCATAATGTAACAAACTATGTATAACGTTCTTACTATGTCGTAGTAAATAGATTTATTTTATAGTATGCCGACATAAAGGAACGTTGGAATCCTTGAAATAAAATAAATAAAGTATGATTTATATAATAGAGTATATATATATATATGTATATGTAGCTATTAATTGGTACACCAATGTACATATACTCTATTTTTAACAGTTCCAGCGTCTAAAATATTTATGAAAACACAATGAAACAAAATGCGTGTATAAAAAAGAATGGTTTATAAATATAATTTATATTTGAACGAAAAATATTAGACATTTGAAAATGTATTTAAAGGGGCATTTGATGGCAATGCATTTAATTGCTTTGAAATTCACTTTCTTACTGACATACATGCATTTTGAAATCTGTAAATAAAGTCGTAAGATAACATGCATGAATACTGCACCACGTAAATCAAGAAAAGTGTTAAAATTTTTAATAATCCATGCATTCCTTTTCAACTTTTTCGGGAAAAGCTATGTCTTCAAATAGGGCTTATGGAAGAGCTGTGGAATAGTTTCTGAATCATGAAATAAAAAAAGAAACACTTATTTAAATATTTTTCTAAAAGATAATTACCCGAATGGTCTTTAGATCTTTCTTTTTTACAGTTCTAGTAGCACAAAACCTTCTCTTTATCCACCTAAATAGATACATCGCACTCTTTGGTGTAGGAATGATGTTAAATGGAGGAGGCACTGTAGCTCCATCTTCAAAGTAACTCAGCCACAATTTCGTTCTTGCAAACTTCCATTCGACATCTGCGTGTTCCTGTGAAATAACTAAATTTGTACATCTATAACATTATCAAGGTACTAAATTTATTGTAAATATCAATAAACAAAATACGTTATGCTGAGAAGTACCTATACGTAATCCTCAGGTTCACGTATTGTAAAGGCATCCTGTTACGGTGCCCTAATGAAAGTCTTCTTATGACTCCAATTTAAATATATGTAGATGGCTTGTAGCGGTCGAATTATTTATAGAATTTCTTCCTCAATAAAAAATACATCATAGTTTCTTATTATTCAAATAGTGTTTAATGCTTTTTTTTATATTACGCAAACACGCCGCCTTAAAGCGACTGTTATAAAGATACAAATTATAGAAAAACTTTAGGAACTTAAATACTTCATGAAGTAAAATAGTTTTCGCAATCGGAATAATTACCTTATTATAGGATTATTTTTTCTGGTGTCATTTATAAATAAGTTCTAGATAACAAAAAGAAGTAAGTTGAAAAAGATAAGTAAAACCTTACTACAAATTATACATTTGTTGTAATTAAAGCTGTTGGACATTTTTATGAGAGGCAAAGCTCCATTAGAAGATTGGCTATTTAAAATCACGTGTGATGGTCAAGCAATGTGCTTCTTAACTACAACAATAAATAGCTAGACAACCAGATGTTAACAAAATATATGATATTTGTCTTTACAAAATAATCCATATGTACTATTTTTTAAATATCTATTTAGCAGGATCCTTTAAATAGATTTCAGGTTAAAAAATAAAATGTCTTACCGAAATAATTTGGTATGAATGATTCATCATAGCTATTAATAGATTTAAAAGCACCACAACATTTATCACGCAGTAGGAACCAAACATGAGCAATCCCCAAAATCTTGTATAGCTCTGGATCCCTGACAGTTCAAAGTTATCAAGATCTATCAGGCCAAAACTGGCCCAGAATAGTGTTTGGGAGGACTCAAACAAGCTGAAATAAATAAATAGACATTTCAATGATTTTTGCAATTTATATCTAAAATAGTTTGTTCTTTTATAATATTGCAATGCAATCAGCATTTTTGACAATACACTTACAATATCAAGAACTTTGCTTTAAAATAATACCATGCTCGGAACATTAATTTTATTCTTAATAAAATTGGACGAAATCGGTAATTTCTATGATCATATGTAATGCATACGCCCATAGTAACTAAGCTGCGTTCCCATTACGACTTGACTTTCCCCCATCTCTAGACATCCGCGACGTAATCGGTGTTCAGCTCAGCCAATCGTATCACGGGTTCCTGCCTATTCAATTTCAAGATGGTGGCCACAAGTTTGAAGCTTCTTGACCCATGTTCCTGTCAAAAATGAAATAAGATAACGTATATTTAGACGAATTCACAGTACTACGTTATGAAAACAAACGATTTATTTTCTCGTGTAACGTATAATTGATATAGGATTGTTCCTCAAAGAATTTAAATTTTGATTGTTTTTTTCATTTCCTTAAAAGTGAATTTTGATCTTTATTTTAGGGGAGGGGGGGGGGGAATGGAGATTTTACTGGGTACTATTTTGTACAATCCATAAATATTTGAAATTGTATAGTCAACTCTCTTCAAGAAATATATACAGATACTTTACTAAACATATTTCCTGTTTATTCATGGAAAAATATGAATCGTAATAAAGTTCGACGTAAAAAGTGTCCGATGGAAGGCGCTATCCCTCAATTTTGGAGAAACTACTAAGAACTTTAAAAAGCTGAATGTAAACGTCCTAAAAAAAAAAACCTCATTTAAGCAGAGAACTGCGCGATGGTAAATGTAAACGGGGCCTTAAAAAGTCTTGGTATAAAAATATTTTCAAGCACCAGCTTAACTAAAGGAAAAATTTATCTGTTACAAACTTTAGATATAATGAGAAATTGTTTTCTTAAACTCATTAATATTTCTTGTGTGAAATACAGAGTTTGATTATATTTTTTGCTTTATTATAAAAAAAAAAACTCTTGTGAGTTTATTATTGAAAAAAAAATGATTATTAAAAGCCGAATAATAATTTTTAATCTGAATGAGCTCAGTATATCTATATATAATGACAGAGTATTAATAATTAAAATCTCATTATTCAGAGCGGTACTGGTCATAAAGATACCAAATTTGCAGGAAACCTTAATGAGACCATTAAAAGGAGCGAGATATTTCCTTTCGGAAAAAAATACTTCAAGAAGTCACCATCAGGTGGCGTTTTACAACAATTTAGTGCGAATAAAACAGACAGTTCAGTTCATCATTCTCCAGCGAAGAAAGGCATGAAGAGGTTGTGAAACGCATGTTTTACACCTCTGTGCTGTGGGAAAATTTGTAGTCAGTAACAACAAGCATTTTTAAAACGACATCTGGTGATGATTTTTTGATCTATTTTTTGGCCACGCAAATCTTTCTCCAGCGGTCTCATTAAGGTTTCCTCTAAATTTAGTAGCATTCTAACCAGTAGTTTTCACTGTACATCGCTCTGAATAAAAAAAATTTAACTATAAACACCCTATATTCTAATTTTAACTTTGTGATGAAGAGAGTTTTAAGTTGGAATAATAATAATAATAATAATAAATAATTAAATAGATTTTCTAATCACGGTAAATGTCGAAATAATGTTAAAATAATCATGGAATAAATTTTAAGCTATACATGTTGTTGTTTATTTAGTCATTTGCTTGAAATTAATACAAATCGGAGTAGCAACTATAAACCTCAACAGCAACTGTTGTTTGGAGAATTAAAGAATGAGGGAAACTATTTGGCAAGGTTAGAAATGGCTCTGGTATGAAATAGTCATGGCTTGACGAAAATTATTGGAAAGCCAAAATGGAATATTAAACTTCTGAGTACTTGGGAGGACAAGTTAAGAATTACAGCAGACAAATGTTCATAAATCAACGGAATAAGAAGTCTGTCTGCACTTTAAAAGGGCAATGGAAACGTAATGCTTAATATGCAGAAGAAAGCTGAGCAAAACCAGGCCCCAAACATGGTGTGTATATCCCTCTATTGTTATCATATGTTATATAAAATAAATTTTTAAGCAATTAAATGTAACAGACTTAAATAAATAAAGTAAAAATAAAATATTTTCATATCGAATTTTCAAAACTTTGGCGTTGACATACAAATTTGAAACATTATACTGTTTTTCCTTCAATTATAAGTAACAGGGAGATTGTCTACGACGAGATTTACGTGTTGTTTGACCGATTCTAACAGCAATTTATTCAATCGGCTTATCTCAGGATTTAATACGCCTATACGGTTTTGGCCAACTCTCTCCTATAACGTGCAAAAAATCTGACGGTGGGAGATATAAATGAAGGTTGTAGCTGCAAAACTCACATTATCCACTTTTGCGAAACTCTCATTCCCCATATTCAAATCTAAATTTTAGCAGGTTTAGGACTATGTGGAAGTAGTTGTTATGGCAACAACAAATATCACAAAAAATGCTCCAATATATCGTGTTTGTTAATAATTTTTCTAAGAAATGAGAACTAACTTTCTAAGTGGAAAATGTGAGTTTTGCATTTACACCCTTCAAATATTAATCGCATCTACATATCACTTTTTGTTGCGATAAATATATTTCAAATTAGAGTAAAGTCTTAATCCATGTATGATTTTACAGCATGTTTCTTTAAAGCCTAAATGTCAGATATTCTGCATAGCCTCAATTTACACTCCTGAAAACCTTGCAAGCTTTCTTGTTGTATTCAACTGCAAATGAGTTTATACGTAGGCTGTTCAGTAAGTAATAAGACTAATTGTACTGCCGCGAAACCACTCATCGGAATGTTAGTTTCTGTGGCATAAAAAAGTTTGTATATACTTACGTCGTCTATACACAACGTCCATCACAATGATTAACACAGCTGCGATTACCATCAAGGAGGATCGCATTGCTCCGAAATGGCTTGCTACTGCACCATGGCAATACCCGACCATATATTGCTCGTTGCGTACTGGATGTTTTGCAGCAGAACAACGTAGAGATTTTACCATACCCTCCATACAGTCCTGATCTCGCTCCATGCGATTTCTGGCTGTTTCTTCAACTTAAGAAACCATTACAAAGCAAATATTTTGCAAGCAGCAAAGCATGTGTAAAGGCTATGGGGTGTTTTGAAAAACTCTCAAAAAACGGACTTTTACATGTTTTTAAGAAGTAGACAGAACGTTGGGATAAATGCCTTACATGCTGCGGAAGTTATTTTGAAAAAAACCATGTAAATGATGACGATTAAAGGTTTTTTTTATCGTTTTAATCTTATTACTTATTGGACAGCCCTCATAAATTAATGATGTAGAACACTACACAATCTATGATAACTAACAATTTCTTTTTCAATTTTAGTTAAGATGTTTTGCAAAAGAATAACCATAATGCAATAATATCACAAGAATGCACTTAGCTAAAGCTTACTTGGAGAATCTCCTCCAGGTCAAGCAAGCTGAATGATCGAGTTTGCTCTCCTGACCATTTTTCCCTGAGAAACAGACTTGCCGTTCCATATCAGCATAGTACCAAAGCAGCTGGTTCATGCCGCATGCAAAAGCAAATAACACCAAAGTGTATACAAAGAAAAACTTGATGATATCGATGACCATTCGACCAAGGCATATCTGAAGAGGCCCCAAATGTGGGTTGACAGAAAATATGTACACCAACTTCAATGAGCTAAAAAATAGTGTCATAAACAACACGCTTTTAAGTCAAGTGTATGGTTACAAAATAATTACATTTTTTTTGCTATTAAGTTTATTTCAAAAGCAACATATTTCTTAATAAAATATGTTAGGGCTAAGAAATAATCGCTTAGCATCGATCTTGGCTGAACGGAGAACTAAAATTTACTTAGTGCATTTCACTGTAATTTATAACTTTTTTTTACTTTTTTTTTTAGTATGAAACTTAACGACACAAAGTAAGTTTGAGAAAGTAACTTTTATTTATAATCTAGTACTTTTATAAAGTGCGTTAGACGTCCATATATTAATTTGCCTTGATTATAAATGCTACTTGTTAATGATTCTTATATGTGTCTTTCTACCTTTTTGTATACATATTACTGGATTAACTGATTTTAGTGGCTAGCTTTTTATTTTGTTAATATTTCTACGTGTGCTCAATATATACGAGATTATATATTTCATTTTGCATTTTTTCAATTTACAATGGGATTTTCCAATCGATTACAGGCATACTCGATTAAAATCACATTATTATAAAATCAATTTGAGAAAGAAGACCTAAATACCCTCTTCCTACCCCGAAAAAAAACCCCTTTTGTAACTGTAATGTAACCAAATTTTGGACAAAGCATAAGTACTCCATTTCCAGTTGAAAGTAAATCATTTATCAAGATATTTAGTGAAAAAATCCAATACCTAAAAATATTCGCTGTAGCAAAAAGTCCTTCTGCTATAAGTATAGGATCCCAAGCATCCCATTTTTCACGTGGAAGGTAGGCTGTGCCAGTGTCTTCGGCTATTTCTTTTTGAACCTACAAACGAACATACAATGCATTATACAATATCACGTGATTGGCAGAAATAGTCATTTTCAGAAAGAAATAAAAATTATGTTTAATCTGAGTACTACCTGTATTGATTACAAGACAATAACCAATAATTGTTGCTTAGGAAAAGCCCAATTAACAAACATTTACTTTAAAATCACAGAAAATATCTAAATAAATTAAATTTTAATCAGTTTTGTTTATTTCTGCTTTACTAATTAACCTAATTTAAAATCGCCAAAGCTCAGTTCTTTAAAATGCCTAACATAAATGGACAATTTTTACTTTTAATATAGAGGAAAAGGTGGCAGTTTCGAATCTTGTGGATATTGCGGAGCGCCTTCAGAACTTTCCAGAAAAAAATGAGTAATTACATACAGCGCGCAGTACAACAGTACAGCGCGCTAGTAGGCAGGAAAGGTGTGCAATTTAATTTTCTGTGCGGTTGCATACAGAAACATCATTTTTCTGATCGTTGATTTAAAAAAAAAAATTTCAGAAGGTAAGTTCATATTGTTAATCTTCATATGAAAACGACAAATTACATATTATTCTTATGGAAATGTTAAATGAGTTTTCAGTCGTAAACCTGCCTCTCTCTCCCCGAGTTTTTAAAAACAGGTTGCTTCAAATCAACGATGACGTTGTTTTTATACATGGGCCCTGCTGAGATCTGAAGCATTAAAACAGAAAGATTCCAATGATGTATGCTTGTTTTGTAATATCCGAATACCAGTGTGTTTGAATGTAGTGTGTGATGCGTTTATGTTGGGCTCATACTGAATGGGCTGGGTGACAAAAACACCTGTGTTTACGATTTTTGCCGTTAAATTTTCTATGTCCCGCTTTGTACTCTTTCACACTTCATTAAAATTAGTTGACAACCCTTGTTGGATATTGATTTTTCATTGTGAAAAAAAAAAAAAAGAAAAAAAATCTGGAGTGACTCCACTCGACTTTCCGAACACTTAGGATTAAGATCATTACCAAGCATTTAAATAAAATTTAATCGATGAAAAATTCAAACGTATATGCCAAATTGAAGCTCAATCGAATGCGCCGTTTAAACGCTAGCGCACTTTCAAGAATTTCCACCCATAGACTATAATGTAAAAGAAATCTTTGTCGTAGCGCTGTAGAAAAACTATAAGTCCTATACACACCAAATTCAATACCGGTCTTGCGACGGTGGTTTTTAACATATGTACCCAATTTGAGCTCAATCGAATGCCCCGTTTATTAGCTATCGTGTTCAATCACATACACACACACATACATACATACATCTCGTAAAAATAGCATAAATGAATTCAGAAGACCTCAAAACGTGTAAATACACCAAAATCTCGAAGTCGAATTTTTTCATGATTACATTACTTTCCTTACATGGTACATGTTCGGAAAGTAAAAATGAAAATCCTAATGTGGTTCAACAGGGTGGGACAAATAAAATAAGTGGACCGGAGAACAGAGTTTCAGGTTACAAAGAAACCCAGCAGAGGAAATAAAATACTACATAGTTAGCTAACCTGCCTACAGCAGATGTTGAAAATGACCACCAATCATCTCTTGGCATTTTTGGGCCCTGGTCAGCAAGTTGTTGAAGGCAGTCGTGGTGTGCGCGTCAGTCATTCACGTTCAATCGTATCCACTCGTTCGGCCCACTTTTATTTGCCCCACCCTCTATATTACTCTAGCCAGAAGTCGGAGGTACCGTTTCGGCTTTTTTTGCACAATTGATCTTTGCTCGCTTGGTGGTTGACGAGATGAAAATTTCAAATTGATGGCGTAAAACTAAGAAAAACAGCTGTGCTTACCATAAAATATAATGCAATTAATTGAAATGTCTGGTACTGGTAAGACATAAAACCAAATACGATTCCATATTACTATCCTTACTTTACCATTTCATGCGTCACAAATAAGAACATCAATTTTTGATGAAGTCACCAAAACTTTAAGCTGACTGAAACTTTCATTTGAAAAAAGAAACTTCACAAACTTAATGTTATTTAAAAAAATATGGTTCAGTTTCAAAGAAAAATTAATTCCAAATCCGTCTGTGTACATCGTAGTGAGTGTGAGAAACTCGTGTAAAAACTGTCACACGATGAGACATACAGAATCGAAATAATAAACTCGTTTAATTTTATTTAGAGAATGTCAAAAAGTGAATAAAAATATCGATGAAAACTATATGATCTATAGTTAAAAAAATAATTAAAAAGAGCTTAGAAACTTTTCAAAAAATAGAACTTTGAATTATAAAAGTCTGTTGAATGCTATTAATTTTACTCTTATTGCTTAAAAGAAATTGTTAAAAAGGAATTAATTTCTCTTCGACCGATTAAGATAATTCATGTGAAAAAGTTCCAGACGTATGAATAAATCTTTAATTATCTCAACTATTTTCCAGACACAAACTCATGCAGAATAAATTAATGGCAACAAGACGAAAAAGAAGCTTATAATGATGAAACTTTTTTTCGCATTTGAAATTTATGCTTTCAAAAAATTTGCTTTTCAAAACATCGAATATTTTGATGAGATTTCTTAGAACGAAATCAATTACAGATTTTTTTAAACATATTTTTAATGTCATAGCAAGGTTTTTTTATTACTCTAGGGATACTTACCATTAATTTTTCTAAAGAAATTTAAATCACTACGCCTGCGTTTAAATGGAATACTAAACTAAATGAAAATTTTACTGTTTTAATTAGAAAATAAGTAAAAACAAGAATACATATGTTGAGTTTTTTAAAGTTTTCTTTATTGTTGTGTAAATCGATATATTTTCCTGATGAGGCATATAATCCTAAATGAATGTATTGCGCGTGCCACTGATGCTACTACGCAGCTATTTCTTACTCAGAAACTTTTTGCCACGGATGAAAGTTTCTTTTCTGCTGATTGGCAACATCCATAAGAGCAGATCACCTGAAGCCAGTATAATTAGTTTGTACTGTGATGCTAATACGTTTATGGTATGAGTTACGCTGTCGAAACTTATTTTAGATTTAAAAAATGTGCATTTTGAAAATGAAATACACTGTAAAAAATCGCATTAAACATATGAAATATTTCCTGGGAAATGGAACGCTAGCATTATTTCCGAATATTTACTTAATTTCATTCTGGTGTATTCCAGAATGAAATCTATGTTCCAGTGCTGGCCCTCTATATACGGAAATTCTCCTGAATTCAAATATAAATGGAGAATTTCCGTGAAATTTTAAGGAAGACTCCAGTGAATAAAAGGTTTTTTAAGAGTGTACTTTCTTCTGATGAATTTCCTTTTCCCCTTTCTCCTCAAACGAAACAGTTGCATGTTAAGTCCTCTAAAATATGCCTAGATGTATTCACGATTTCTTTATACATATTTATTTATATTAAGTATTTTACGGTATTTTAAGTAGTATACGGTATTTTAATTTCGGTTCCAAATATACTACGTATTTAATGCTTCGTTCCGAATAATATTTCGTGAGAGCTGTAAAAATATATTTCATGGATTCGTAAAAGAACTATATACACTACTGGCCAAAAGTATTGCAAGTTTGAGAAATCTAACCATCGTTTCAAGAATAAGCGCAGAAAAAAATGGACAGGAAATTTGCAAGATTTAAATATTTTTGAGAATTTCTGTAGTATAATTGGGAAGAACACATCTGAAAATCACCAAAGGATAAAATGAGAACTTCAGGAACCAATAATTTAAGTTGGCACCATGAAACGCCGAAGGAAGTGTTGTAAAACATTGTGGATTCCATATCTAAAAGAGTGGCTGATGTGATCAAAGTCAAGGCTGCTCAGCAACATAATAAAGGATCTTTAGTTCAATTGCATTTATTTTTTATCCACTTTTTGCAGAATAACTTGAAATTAATTCTTTATTTAATTTTATTCCGGCGAGCCAAAATGGATTATGATTTCTATAATAATCTAAATATTTTTAATGCTATGTTTTCAATAAATTAAATAATTATTTTTGTTCTTTAACTTAATGCTACCTTGTCTTTGAAGTAATTAATTTAACTTGCTGACATTAAGAAATATCAATTATATTGATTTTTAACATCTTTATATTGATCGTAGTTTTTTCAGGGCCCTTTTAGCTCTCTTCGTTGTAAAGAGGCAACTGCCAAAATTCCCTCTCTGAGCCCACATTTTAAAGGTATTGGATTTTAAATGCTCCACAGGGTCTAGCTTTGCACAAAAGCTATTTTTGTACAATGCTACATAAGTATTTTTACAATGGCGGGTGCGAAAAGTTTAAAGAAATAAGAAACTTGCTCGAGAATTTTATACTTTTCTCGTAAAATCTAGGAAAATTTCGAGCGCAGATTGTCTTTGTCACATTAAAATGTGTATTTAAATGTGGAATTTAAATTTTATTTGATTAATAAGGAAATACAAGTGACCGTAAATTGACAGGAAAAACTAATCATTTAGAACGATACCACCACCAACAACAAGAAGAAAATCACTTAATCTACGTGTGCAGCTGCTATAAAGAACAAGAAGAAATAATAATTAGATTTATTTCTTTATTATACTTATATGGCAGAATGACAGTATCCCATCCCTTTCATAACTGAGAATATTCACTAGAGATATGCGACACCATTTTAAGGAGTTTGCGCTCTCATAAAATATGATGGCAATAAAGCGCGGTTCCTGAAATTAAGAATAACTTTCATTTCTCTTCCTGCTTTCAGCTAGACTTAATTGCATTTCCCTATCGCTTAGAGTAATACTAGGTAAGCAAGTTAGTATAAGTATTAAAAACAGCCCCATTTTATCTGAACAGGGTAATTTTTATTTTAATGAAAAATTGAATAACCGAGTTAACATATTTGGGGTGAGACACTCTAATATAGCACTTACATTAATTTGCTTGCATGAACACGTAAATAATTGCCAAAGTTTGATATTTTGTACTGTTACCTATTATTTTAATGTTTATTTTTAACTTCACAAAATTTAAGAGACTGTTTATACAGAATTATTTCGCCAGTGAATAATTGTTTATAAATATTATTTTACTTCTAAAGAAAACCTTAAAAAATAATTTACTTTCCAAGTATTGATTCTAATTTTGTTTATTTGTTTGCTTACTTGCTATGGATTTAAACAACTAATATAAGTCATTGAAATAAAAATATTTTACTAGACACTTAAGGAAAAATAATATTTCGATATGCGTATTAATAAGTCAAAGCATCCGACATATATAGGACAAGGAACGCCGCTTATTATCGTTAAATTAGAAAGGATTGGAATAAAGCTTTTCACAGTGGCATACAAAAAATTTATATGTTAAATTACATTTTTAATATATTTCGTTAAATAAGAGTTTTTTTTATCAGGAAATTTACTTATTTACCTGTGATCAATTACAGCAAAAACAGATAGAAACATTTTTAATGGGAAAGATTTTTGTTCACTGCGGAGGCAACATGTATAATACTGAACTTTTCAACCGTTTGAAAGAATGCATGGATTGCGAAATTAATTACTTAGAAATCTCTAACACTCCGAACTATTAATATTTATAGAGTAGCCATCACTTATTTGACTCAACAGAAACAATTTCTTACTTCTTAAAGATATTATGTGAAATCACGCAAGAGAGTTTCAAACTGAATCCTAGAAAAAAAAGCAAATAAAAGAAAATATTTTTTAGATTCTAACTCGAGTATTACTATAATGATATTCAATGCTAAAATTCTGTATTATGTCCAAACCTTTTCAGTTCAACCTCAAATTTGCAGTGCAGACTTTCTTAGTAATAGTAAGCATCTATATGGGTGGCCACAGGGTCTGTGCCCCTACCGAAATTTGAATATTTGCTGATTGTATGTCAGTAATTAAACCTTTTTGTGAAAAATTCTACCTTTTCCACCTTTTGAGTCCCCCTAGAAGTACTTTTCTAGCTACGTGCCTGGAGTAAGCAGAAATAGAAGTATATTTGCACTTGATAACGCATGATAAAAAAAATTTCTTCATCAAAGCTTCCTTTCGAAATTCTTGAGATAAGGCAGACAATGCACTAGACGTTGTTTTTCTATAGGATTTCTCTAATTTTCTTTTTTGTAAACACTTATGTAAACTTCTGAAACCTTATATATATATATATATATATATATATATACATTTAACGTTCAAACTTCACTCCTTAAGAATTCCAATTTCCCAATTTATTTGATGGAAGTATCACCAGTACTGACTTACCGTAATATGAATTTTAGAATGAAAAATATAGTAGTTGTATGCAAGAAGCATTTAAATAATGTGTTTTCAAACTTAGTTTAATACATCAGTTCCATGCAATATTTGAATTCTCCAGAAATATGCCGTTAAATAAAAGTTTTATTGGAAAATACATCTAATATTCATTGCATTAATTATTCATAAGCCGATCATTTCAAAACTTGTGTTTAGTAGTTCATCAATCCATATTTCAGATTACTAAACCTGCTGCAAAAATACTATACCTGTCGACTTTTTAGAATTTCACGTAATAACTTTTGATTTTAATTTTGCGAAAACAACATTTAATGTAGATGCATTCTAAAAAAAGTGTGCACCCTCTGACCGCACAATCAATGTGCGATCCGTGAGCGCACATACTATTTGCACGATCATTGCACAATAGTTTGACGAACAGTGACGTCATGACTAAAGTCTTGACGTCAGAGATATACTGAATTTCTGGTTTTAAAAAAATAATTATGAATAGATGGATATAGCTTAAATTAAAAATAAGTTTCTTGATTATACATAAATTTAAATTAGTTAAGTACTTTTTGGGGGCCATTCGCTAAAAATTAAATTCATATAATTTCTATTAGCACCTATGCTGCCGAGCTGCAATATGTGGGGCGAGGCATTTCTTTACTTCCTTTCCGAGCAACGAAGCAATTCAAAACGTGTGTTACCGGGTTTTGTATTTTAGCTATCAAATTAAAGGTACATATTTGATTTATTATTATTATTATTATTATTATTATTATTGCAGTAAAAAGTTAGAATGTTTTTTGCAACATTTGTAACAAGAACATCGAATCATTTAATTTAATTTCGATTAAAAAACATTTTCGCGATTATCAGTTTACACAGTGCCGGATTAAGACAGCGCGGGGCCCGTAGCAAATATTACCAAGGGGGCCCCTGTTCAGTGACGCTCCCATACTTCATTTAATTATTTATTTATGTATTTGAGGGGGAGATGTTCACACTCACACTAAAATAGTAGAGATAAATTAAATGAGAAAATAAATAGGGCTAATTATATTATAATTTATGTTTAGTGCTAATTAATTAGTTAATGGGATTACTAATGCTAATTAGATGTAAACAAAACTAAAAGGTCCCACGTGTTGTATTCGGAAGTGATTTATCCCTGCCCTTCCTCCACCTTGGGTGAGCTAATCTCTAGGTTTTGCGCGATAATAAAATAAAACACAACTTTTATGAATTTTCTTGATCAAAATGAGCAAATTTGAGTTAACACTAGACAAATCAATTTCTCCAAGTAAATTGGTGCGCGGAAAAAAATGCCCATTAAAATAAAGGTTTTTTTCGAGTGATGGGAGAGGGGGGCTAAATAGATAGTGAGACTGACGATGTTTAAAGTTATTTATACATACAACTGATACTCAGGTTTTTTTTAATGAATGTTAATGTACATGGATATAGTACATTTGGAATTTCTAACACTTCCCACCTTTCCCATATGCATACATATAACTAGACAAGTTTACACTCATAAAATAATAATTGTTTCTGTAAAATTTTTAGAACCTCCGAAAACAATATGTATTTTAAACTGTGCCTTTAAACGCAATTTTTTCCTCTGTAAAATTGCATGCTTGTAAAATTATTCCCTTATCTGGACGGTCTTTATTAATAATAGGTGATATATTTTTAACTTTTGTTAATTTATTTAATGGGTTAATTCATAAGAAATCGAAGAGTTTAGATAGATCTAAGGGAATGTTTGGGCAGAAGAAAACAGACTTAAGTAAAATTAAAAGTAATTTATTTTATAAATTAACATTAAATTAAATAGGTAGCTACTTGCTACATACAGCACGACACTCATCAACCAGCGATACCACGCTTCTTGTTCGTTGCTCCCCTTGAGTCCAACATCCTTCTTTTATACGTAGCAGTCGTTCACTCCGGGAATTTCTGCTCCGTGGTTGGTTCTTGGTAGTTTCGGCTAGTTTATGGTTTCTGGCGATTCAACGTCCGAAAAATAGCCAACAAGATCTTGCACAATAATACCTCTGCTACTCAAAATACACTGCATGAACGGAAGGCATTTGAACTGCACATTCGTGTACAGGGGAATTATTACTCCTACATACCACTTGGAACACTTCTAAAGGTCATTTGGTTCGTGTTCTACAAGCATATGTGCATTACTTTTCAACTTATCCTCGTCAAAATAATATAAATTATCTTGTTTAAAAATATCTTAATAAGAGGATTGTATCTTTTCTAAATAGAATAATCTATATAATAAATAACGAAAAAATCGGATAAAAGATTCACTGTCGTATTACGTTCAAATATTTTTGCAAGATATAATAATCTTAAATGTGATCAAGTAATTTGTGAGTTTCTTTGTGGATCAAGAGTATCCGAAAATTCTCTTTGTTTTCAGTTTGCCTGGGGTTATGGCTTCTCGGATACCCCGACTGTCTTGTCTTTGTGCGAAGATCCTCTCAGTTCTAATTATTTTATTTGAACGAACGTACTGGCATTCGTGCCTTTGACCTGTGATTTCGACCGACCAAAATCAATTCTTTTATGTTTAACGTGGTTAACTTCCGTGATTAATAAAATAATTTACCGTAATTGTAGATTCCCCTATTATAAAAAAATGACTTACATTCTATACATTATTATTGTTCCAAAAAATAATTCGCCTTTGTTTAAATATTGTAAAATGTAAAATAAATAATTAAATAAAAACAAAGGAAGCCAACTACCAAAAGCCTTCTAAGATGGCTTACACCCTACCCTGTACACCTTCGAATTTCGCCAAAGCCACTTGCCTTTACTCTAAAACAAAAGAACTTAGGGGCTGCCCAACATCTGATTAAAATAGCATCCTCATATTTACTGCAAAACAAAATAAGTTTATGTCCAATATTTAAATAAAAATTATTGTTTCGTGGAGGAATATCATTATTATGGGGAGCGTTTTTCTTACAATCCTAATCCTATGGATCTCAGCTCTCGGGAAATGCAAAAGGTCAACTCGCTTTTCACAGAACATCTTCAGAAATAGCGACAAATATTTCCGTTCTATTGAGCCATTTTGAAAAGTTTGATTACAACTTCATTAAAAAATTCATTCGGTTACAGAAAAGTTCCTGAAATGATCAGGACAGATAGGCTACAGCCTAATGAATAATCCTGCCCCCTGACGGATTAATACAATTTTGTGGGTGGAGGCTTGGATGGAAGATTCACATACATATCCATTTTATAGAAGTAAGTTGGGGTTGTTTACATTAATTTCATTTTTCTCGGGAGCGGTGGTCGCCTCCTACGACCCCCTCCCTTTAATCCGCCCTTGATCACACCTAGGGAATGCAATCCCGCTTTTGCGGGATTACTATACCATGACTATAATTTTCATTTTTATGCAAGGTATTGTTTTAATTATGAATTAAGGTAAAGTATTAAACCTGATCGTGCTTACAAACTTACTTTTTACTACTTTTCTCTATTAAAATTAATTTTTATTTGAATGAAGTATCAATCCCGTGTGAGATTGCGGGATCCCGCAAGATTTACATTTCATTCAAATAAAAATTAATTTCAATAGAGGAAATTGGGAAACAGTAAGATTGTGGCACTATCAAGTTTAATACTTTATCTTAATTCATAATTAAAACAATACCTTACATAAATATGAAAATTATAGCCATGATATAGTAATCTCGCAAAAGCAGGATTGCATTCCCTATCACACTCTGAGTCTGTTCTTTTGTTTTGGCACTTAGTTTTCTTTCAATATTTTGTTTATTTCTGGATTCATTCTTCAAATAAAGGCAAACATGTAACATTGTTGGTATCAATACATTTTCTAAACGCTATAGGTGGGTGGTGCAAGGATCTGGATACCCCCCTCCTCCGTTTGTCCGAGCTTCGCTTTTAGTCAACAAAAAGATAATGATAGATCCTTTCTTTCTGTCTTTCTTTTATTTAAAATTCTGCCTTTCCCACCTTTTGGACGCTCTGAGCTTTTTTTCTGAGTACTGTGTTTTTGTTTCACAGCATTATTGAATACTCTTGTGTGTGTCCTTATTGCTGACTTTAGAATACCCTTTCAGTTTCGCCTACTTAATGAGTTGACTAAATAATGCGCAGGCCTGTATAAGAGTCCCTAGAGGCCGAACCATTCAACCAATCGAAATGAAAGTTTAGATATAGTTATTTGAATGTATGGGGTCCAGATTGAGATGATTTAAAACAATAAGCTCTCACAGTTACGGTTACAGTGACAAAATTTCAAAATTTTCGAATAGCAACACCCACTTTTTTCGTGCGCAAATTGATCGGAACATGGAAAAACCTTAAATGGCGTTGGGACGAGACACGCATGGCGTAAATTGGAGGCGTAAAACATTTGCAAAGAAGAGTATCGTAAAGAACCAATGATAACAAAAGAGAGGAGCGGGGAAAAGACTTAACAAAAGGAAAAAAAGCCTAATAACTTCTACAAACGGTATAGAAGTTATTAGGCTTTTTGTGCTTGACTTTGTAATCTTTTTGCAGTAATGGCGAAAAATCTACTTTTATCTTGAAGTCAGGGTTCAGCGCAGCTATATAGCAGGATGATACGTTTTAAAGAATAACTTCCCATAGCTCCTGTAGAATGCTCCTGTAGGAAAACTATAAATGCTACATAGATCATTTACAATAGGGTACGGTACTGTAGATAAGAATAACATGTAAATTTCATAGAAATCGATGCATATTTACGCGAGTTAGATCAAGGAGAGACAGACAGACAAACCAAAATTTAGACACTTTTCTAACTTGTTGGAAAGTGTTAAAAAAGCTAGATCATGGGGGGGGGGGAGGGAACGAAAACTTTCAAGGTAAAGGCGCGGGGCCCGTAGCATTTGCTACTTCTGCTATATTGTTAATCCGGCACTGAGTTTACATGTGGCTTAATATTTTCGATTAAATGTTGTTAGGATGGGTGGGGAAGTGCATGCACGAATATATTTAATCTGATAAAACATATTGAAAAATATCACTTATCAAAGATCGAAAAGTAACTTTTGTTCCTAGTTTGTTGCCTGAAGTAGTTGAAAATGCTGAGGATGGTAATCTGTAGGATGAGGTTCAGCCAACGGAGGAAAAGTGCACGTACTCAAAACAAAATGAGCAACATGTTGATTCAAAAGAAGCTCTTAGACATGAAATTTTATCCGTTGTTTCTGAATTGAGAAGCTATAGCAGTCTTCCACATAACATTCTATCTCTTGTTGTAAATGCTTGTAACTCTGTAGCACAGCTAGTGGCTTCTTTTTGTGTTAAAAAATTCGAGCAGTACAACAAAAGCAGAGCTTCCAACTCTCCCGTTTTTTTCGGGATATTTCCTACCACAATTTTTAAACAGTTTTATTTTGGATTAAAGTTTTGGCCTTATTTTAACTATAAGCTGCTAATTTAAATTAGTGGTGTGAAATCCCCCCCCCAAAAAAAACAACAAAAAAAAACGGGAGAGTTGACAGCTCTGACAAAAGTGATGCAAAAAAAGTGCACAATCAATTGTGCATCCTGAATGCTCAAACTGAGTGCACAATTATGTGCAGCAGCAGAGAGTGCACATACAGTGTGCTTCCCCAATACACACATCTGTACACTGTAAGTGCACAATCTTTTTAGTGAGTATATTACGTTTTACCTGTAAATATGCGATGATCCTGAGTGCTACTGTGGCTACGTAAAGTGAATTCGTGATGAAGTCGATAATATTCCACATATCGTTTATGTATTGAAGTGGCCCACTGTCCCATAATTGTTTTATTTCACTCCAAATAAGGCCTGAAAAGATATATTAGACAAGCACATTGGTTATATTTCTAATCGCTATTTTGGAAAATTTTAGATTTTCAACGAAAATAGAGATTTATCTTTTTAATCAAATCTAAATGTGATACCGTGAAACTTCTCGGAAGCGACCCTCGACGTCCCGCGAAAAATCAGTCCTTAAGAGAAATGATTGGTCAAAGAAGTATAAACATTTCATAACCAAGAAAAAAAAGCTAAAAAACTTGTTTGTTCTGTCATTTATGAAATTCCTTACTAATTCATAAGTAATTATACAAAATTATTTTTTAAATTTTCATTTCTGTAAAATATTTAGAAATTTCCGATTATTCATTCTTTTTTCCTCTTTCCGACAGTACTTCTCTCTCTACTTTATTTCTCACAGCTGACAAAAGAGCATTTATTCTGACATTCTTCATGCATTCTGAAGTTGCC
Source organism: Cheiracanthium punctorium (assembly GCA_038373885.1). Classification (NCBI taxonomy): domain Eukaryota; kingdom Metazoa; phylum Arthropoda; class Arachnida; order Araneae; family Cheiracanthiidae; genus Cheiracanthium; species Cheiracanthium punctorium. The sequence continues at coordinate 198,988 of JAWZYV010011650.1, forward strand.
ATAATAAAATCTATTTGCTTTAAAATTTGCTTTTTGTACTTTTCCACAACCAAAAGTAACCGCTAACTTCCTCTCAGAATCTCCTTTTTGATGTGATTCAATACCGTTGTGCGCTGCTACAACGCTAAAGTTACGTTACTACGATAACTCGTGACGGTAAAATACGGTAACCCCTTTCTTAAACATGTCTCTTCTCTAACCTACAAGATTTTTACGTGATATGTACGTGTACTGGCACCAGCTTGCTCACTGGCGGCCAGTGATACCCTAAGCGTTCAACATCTGCACTTCTGCAAGTTGGAATGTGGATAAAATAGCCATAGCCACGCTAAGCGTAATTATTAGAATACTCTCGGCAGAAACTCATACTATCTTCACTGATCTTCGTGCAGACTAACTCACTTTCATACAGAGTTGCAAGAGCATTTTCTTCTTTTGCATAAGCATCACTATTGATATACAGAAATTAGCACACTTCCTATTGCCTAGTACTAATCTGCGACAACAGAGACACGATTAAAAGATCATTTACAGTTACAAGATTGGCAGTAGCCTGTCATATGAAGACGAAACAACGAAACAGCTGGAGAGGGCAAAACCCGCTACATTTCTTATTAATGAGTCCAACAGCCCAAACATTGAACTCTGAATCATCTAAAAATCAAATCGCTCGTCTTAACTGTTTTGCCTGCAGAATAATTGCTTTTTGTAGCAAATCTTTCTCCTGCCTATTTCTGTCTCCTTCAAAGGAGACAGAAATAGGGAATAGCAGACAACGTTGTCAAGGAATAGCAGACAACGTATTCCTTGATTTGATATTAATTTCACGAAAGGTGTGAAAATAATGTAAGAGAATAAATTTGGTTAACTTATATTAGTAGATGCAATACTTACCTAGGACCCAGGCTAAAATGATGAGCTCGACAACGGAGGGCGGGGCGCCGCGCTTCGTGGTGACGTCGCTGTGCAGACGGCGCCGCATTTCGTCGGTGCCGAACCACTCCACCACTACCGTCTCGATGCGTTGCGATGCCAGGATCAACAGGACTAAACGAACAAATAACTCCTTTCACTCATTTAAATATAGGAACTCATATTAAACTTCAATGAAAGAATTTTGGAAAAAGAAGGGGGATTTTGAAAGCTGATATCCTCTTTAATCGCCTAAATTTGTGATAAGCTCCCGCACAGCTGGGTATTCTAGAAGATTCCAGCCATGCGACTAAGAAGAATTTTGAAAGAGTTCTTCCTTCGCTAAAACAGTTGATGCTCCAATTTAAGCTGAAGACTAATATCCCGAAACAATTTTCATGCCTATCACAAATTACTTTTGTCTGTTAATAAGGAGATTTGATACTTTTTAGGGAATAAATTATTTGTATAATAACTAGATCGTTTTACTGTTCTATCCTGCAAATTGGCAGGACAGAACCGTATTTTTCTATATCAACTTTCAAATATTATAAGGTTTGGACTTACCGGCTCACTGCAACGGCAAGAGTTTAGTAGTATTAAATAGTATTGTATTTAAGTAATTATTAGGCTGTATATTAGGGCTTATGTATTTTTTTAAGGTTGTTTTTTAAAAGTATTATGTTTCGACCGTATCATAACGAGATATGACAATTGTGTATAGTAAATAACCCAATCAAAATACTGTCTATTTTTCAAAATCAAAAAAACTCTGGAGTGACTCCACTCGACTTTCCGAAGACTTAAGATTAAGATCTTTACCAAGCATTTAAATAAATTTTAATCGATGAATCATTCAAACATATATACCAAATTGAAACTCAATCCAATGCACCATTTAAATGCTAGCGCACTTTCAAGACTTTCTCCTCATATGCTAAAATGTAAAAGAAATCTTTGTCGTAGCCCTGTAGAAAAACTATAAGTCCTATACACATCAAAATCAATACCGGTCTTACGATGGTGCTTTATAACAAATACACCGAATTTGAGCTCAATCGAACGTACCGTTTAAACGCTTGCGCACTTTCGAAAATTTCCCCCCATAGGCCATAATGTAAAAGAAATCTCTGTCGTAGCCCTGTAGAAAAACTATAAGTCCTATACACACCAAAATCAATACCGGTCTTACGACGGAGGTTTATAACATATATGTCCAATTTGAGCTCAATCGAATGATCCGTTTAGGAGCTATCGTGTTCACTCACATACACACAGACACACATACACACACACACATGCATACATACATTTCGTAAAAACAGCATAAATGAATTCAGGAGACTTCAAAACGTGTAAATACATCAAAATCTCGAATTTGATGTCGAATTAGAAGTCGAATTTTTTCATGATTACAATACTTTCCTTACATCCCCACTAAAAATAATCTTAAGATTTTCTTCAGAAAATGCCATATTCTTCAGACATTCTGCAGAAATTTTATGATAATTTAGAGATTGAACCTTATCTTCAAAATATCTGCAGATTGTTTACAGACATTTTGCAGACATTTTGAATATCTTAAAACGACAGACATTTTTCTTAACATTTTCTTAAGAATCTAAAGACAAACCCGCAGATTCAACTTTGTCTTCAAAATATCTGTAGATTTTTTTTTGCAGTTGTCAAAATTTGTTAACCTGCAGTTAAATTCTACCTTCCTCACTAAAAATAAGTAAAGAGTCCCATTTCGAGGGGGCAGCAGCCCCTCAGGCTACGCCCCTGCTGTGCAACATAGTATTAATTAACTTGCAGTTAAATGCTACCTTCCTCATTTAAAATAAGAAAAGGGTCCCATTTCGGGGATGGGGGGGGCAGAAGCCCCCTCAGTCCCCCCCTATGGCTACGCCCCTGCAGTACACAAAAGTATTAATTAATCTGCAGTTAAATGCTACCTTCCTCACTAAAAATAAGAAAAGGGTCTCATTTCGGGGGGGTGCAGCAGCCCCCTCAGCCCCCCCTCTGGTTACGCTCCTGCTGTGCACCATAGTATTAATTAACCTACAGTTAAATGCTACCTTCCTCACTAAAAATAAGAAAAGGGTCCCATGTCGGGGGGGGGGCAACAGCGCCCTCAGGTTACGCCCCTGCTGTGCATCATAATATTAATTAACCTGCAGTTAAATGCTACCTTCCTCACTAAAAATAAGAAAAGTATCCCATTTCGGGGGATGAGCAGCCCCCTCAGCCCCCCCCTTTGGCTATGCCCCTTCTGTGCACCAAAGTATTAATTAACCTGCAGTTAAATGCTATCTTCCTCACTAACAATAAGTGAAAGGGTCCCATTTCAGGGGGGGAGGCAGCAGCTCCCTCTGGCTATGCCCCTGATATCGTGTATACAATACTGCTTTCTAATTAAATTATACTTTTGTATATATACTTGGGTACTCTGTTCAATGAAGGCGACAATGAACTTCATTTCCCCCAAAAATAAGTCACCAAAACATTTATTTATTTTTTGTTGTTGTGGTTAAATATGAATCTTTAAATCATTAGTTTTAAAATAAAACAAAAATCATGTCGGTACGATAGTTATAAAGCGCTTTCATAACAGTTTAGTAGTAAACAAATACGCGCCACTACTGACACAGAAGATCGCTGCTGAAACGACTAAATCGAATGTAGTCGAAAAAATCGAACTTCCTTCGTTTGCCATCCGTTTGTGTGTTTACATCGTTCACTCACAACGTGGTTAATGAATATGCGTTAGCGCGTTTTTTTTTTCCCGCCCTTTTATACTTTTATTCTAATTTAGAGTTTATTATTTAATCTTTTCATTTTATTTTCATAGTAAAGTACAATTTTTAAGTTACAGCACATGATCAAACTTATGTATCTGGCGCGACCGTCGAAAATGATCAATCAGTATCTAGCGAGAGCGAGGCCTAATTTAATTTGGATCACGAGTGCCATTAGCCCACAATTGTTTGGCCTGTTCAGTAGTGTATATTTAAATTGTTTAATTAATAATGTACTCAGGGTGCATTTAAAATTGTATTTATATTTTGATCTTGATGCTTAAAATATTAATTTTCTTCCAAAACATTAAATTTTATCAGTGCTTCAATTAAAGCATTTTATTTTAACTTTTAAAATAAAATGCTACTTTTTGGCTACTTTTTGGCAACTTTTTGGCTTTTAGCTTCAAGGAATGATTTCAGTAATGTCTTTTCAAATTTCATCCACATAATTAATATTGTTAAGTATGTATTTAAACCACAGCCAATATAATGGAAATGCCTTATGAGCTGCTAGGCAGACCTAGACAAAAGGCAAAACTAAATTTGAACTGCAAAACTTACTTAAAAATCTTCTGCGAAAAAATGGTGTGACCCTCAAGAATAATTATTTTAAAGTAACAAAAGCTTAGTTATGATGCAGGATGGTAGCAATCTCTCTGAAGCTTTTTAATATCATTTAATTTTACTTAAAGTTAATATGTACAAATAATTTTCTGAACATCTCCGTCTAGAAGTATACTTCTAAGACGGAGTTGACGAACTTGCACTGTCAGTGACCCTGGTTACAGAAAACGTGTGATGCCTGTCGCAAATTCTTGAGAAGGTTTGTAGACTATTTCCCAGTTCATATCAGCCGCTCCACTGCTTGTTATTCCGCAATGATGTTGTGTGCCATGTCTGAAGACTGCTCGTACATAAAGCTCCTTCTACACAATGCTGTTAGAGCACGTAACACCCTCCACCAAGGTAAACATACACACACTAGCCAGTTAATTGAATTTGAATAGAGACCCTCAGGAACACTGGTCAGTAAATGTGTTTGCTTCCATACTCGTGGATCGCCTGCTTAGACCATGTCTGTTAGATATGAGTTCGGGCTCGGGCTAATCCAAGCCCGTCCGAGCCCGAGCAATATTATTTAAGCCGGAGCCCGAGCCCGCCCGAGCCCGAAATTTCAGCTAAAGGTAAAAAAAAAATGCAATTACTTCATGGATAGAATACAATAAATTTTGCCGTTTATGCAAATTAAAGAAAAATATAGTTGCAAACTCTCAATGCACTTTCTAATTCTTTATATCCATGTTTATCAAATAATGTCGGATCTGATGACTAACTAAGTAATATAAGCCACCGTTCTGAAATACCCAAAGAACTTCACGTACCTTCTAGGCGCCTGTGTCACTATTTTTTTTTTATAAGTACTTTTATTTTCCTCATGAATCACTTTTTAAAATCTATTTCAAGGAGTATGTTCAATAAAGAAGAAATTTTTCACGAGCCCAAGCCCGAACGCAGTTGTGAATTACAGAGTTCGGGCCCGGGCTCGGGCTGAGCCCGTCTCATCTCTAATGTCTGTCACCTGAACAGTTCTTGCAATACTTAATATTTCAACCTGATGCCCTTGATGAAATACCATAGTGTCAATCTGTGCTCGTGTATATAATTTTTTATATGTGGATTACCCCAAACACTGCATATGATGAAGTCCAGTTCTATGGCCACCATGATTGCCAGATCTCATACCATTGTCTATTCTAACGGAGCTGTCTGAAAGGAATTGGTGTACCAAGTTTTTGTGAATACACCGACTTAGTTGGTCTGCATACTGCTTCTACTTTCTTGTAGACTTGAGAATTGTGAACTATAATTGTGAAAATTGTTTTCTACTCTTCAAGAAAAAAAAAAAAAACTGCAGGCATTAAAGAAGATCTTAAATTTATGTAATACTTTGCTGCATTTTTATATGATAAATAAAAAGTATGCCTTTTAAAATTATGGATACATAAACTTTTTCATAAGGGTCTCTATAGGTGCCCTATTTGTACATATTAAGGGTCTCAATAAGTGCGAAAAATTTTTATTTTCTGTTTTGGACCCCTTTTTAACGAACAAAATTATCGATCCCAATGAATTCGTTAAATTGGTGTCCAACTGTATCTTACAAATATTTTTTTAAATAATAATGAAAAGTACCCAAACCCACAGTTAAATTATAGTGTCATTAAATGACAAATTTTCTGATAATTCTTTATTTCAATTCTTTAAAATCTCAAAACAGATTTTTGAACTGTCTTAGGAAATTCAAAATGTTCCATTGCTTGAATTTTTTTTTAACTTACTGTAATTTAATTAAAAGATCATTCATAAATGTTCCGATTATTCGAATTTTCCAGGTAATTGAGGTTTCTTAATACAACTTCAAATAATAATTGAAACACAATTTTACTGATAACACTGGCACATACACAAAAAAAAAGCTGTTTGTACTTCGGATGGCACCTATCTACCAGCATGTATTTCGACCTGCTTAATCCGAATTTTAAGTCAGTTTAAGCCATACACCCTCGAGTATCGAGTAAATTGAAAAAATAGCGTAAATTGGATAAATGGTAATTTAAAAACATTTATGAATCTAAACCAAGCGTAATTCTAATGTATTTTAATCCGCTGAATACAAATTTATAGTGTATTTTAGATTATAAACCGTTCTAAATCTCAAAAACATGAAAAAAAAAAAAACCTTGAAAAATGTTAAAAATAGCAAAAAATCATCATTGTATTAATGAAAAAAATTTTGTTGACCCAAATCAAAGAGGATTTTTATGTAATTTGATTTGCTTAATCCAAATCTAAAATATATTTGGCTTAGAATCCCTCAAACTCTCAAAAAATCGCAAAAAACTGATAAAATAGCAAGAGTTACAGTTTAAAAAAAAATTTTTAAATCTATAAAACATTATTAAATACGTTTCTTGTATTTTTTTTATGCGTACAATATAAGTATAAAATCTGAAAATGCAAAAAAAAATTGTAATATTTCTAAAAAATGATGTATAAACAGAGTAGGGAGAGCGATTTTCTCAGATTTTAAAATCTGAGAAAATTGCAGAACGGTTTATAATCTAAATACACTTTAAATTTGTATTCAGCGGATCAAAATACATAAGAATTATGCTTGGTTTAGATTCATAATTTTTTTTAATTACCATTTATCCAATTTATGCTATTTTTTCAATTTACTGGATACTCGAGGGTGTACCGCTTAAACTGACTTAAAATTTGGATTGAGCGGGTCGAAATACATGCCGGTAGATAGGTGGCGTCCGATTTACAAGCAACTTTTCTTTTGCGTGTGTGTGCTGGTGAATTTTTACCCGGTAGAATTTTGTCATGTTTTCTGCACCAAGCTGCAGAAATACAAAAAATTTTCACTATATATATATATATATATAATATAAAATAGCTAAACTTACGTAATATGGAATCCCAAGTAAAACATTAAGAGATAGCACATAATAACAATTGTAAAACTGAAACCGAGAAATAATAAATCATAATCCAGAGGTATAAATATTTAACCATATGTAAGTTAGTTAAGTTAACCATACTAACCTAAGTTAACCATATGTAAACATTTACAAATCAGTAAAATGTCACGACAAATACCACTTTTATGAATGTTTCAATTTTGAAATGTTTTTATGGGTATTTACAGTTGTCACACACCTTAGAAACGATAAGAGGAGGAGCGTGCTGAGGTGTCCTATCGAGTCAAATGCATAATTTTTAACATTTCAAAGTTTTTAATTTAATTTTTATTTGTGATGAAATGAAGTAAGTAATCAGAAATTTTACTCTTGAGAGATAACTTTAGTAGTTATTATGATTACATAAAAGGAAGTTTGGGGGCCCCCTAAAAATCAGGGGCCAAGGGCATGTGCCCCGAATGCTTCGCCGTAAATCAGTCCCTGAGCATATACATATATGTATTACAGAAAAATGGGATCTCTAAAATAACATGGTTTACATAAATTGTCCATTAAGAGTTATGTTTAGTGTTAACTGAAGTATTTTTTATCAATTATTTCAAATAATTGCAATTTTTTAACTGTTTTCCCCTTCTTGTTCTTTATACTCATGGTGTGATCTCATAACTTTAGCTATATTTTTAGCGCACAGTTTTAATAGCTTACTTACTTTTATAATCAAAAGCTATGTGTGTTTCATCAGCTAAACAAAGTAATTAAAATTATGTGATGAAATATGTATTCAAAGTAAAAAAACAAGGGTTGTTCTGTCCACTGGCATATTAAGTATTTAAAGTTTCAAGAATAATATTAAAATAAAAGTATAGATTTTTAAAAATATAAATGTGTATGAGTGAAATAGGAAGTTTTAAAACATCTAAACGTTTGAATAAAATATAAGAATGGACCCAGCATCTGTGTAAAAATGGGGCCCCCATTACAAGAGTGTTTTCAAGATGCGTCCCCCCATGTTATACCTGAATTTTTTTTTTTTTTAAGAGCTTGTCTTAAATCAAAGACTAGCTAAATATGACATTTTAGTAAGTATTTCCAAATAGTTGTATGCCTATAAGGTAAGTGATATTTGGTTATTTATTTGCTCAGTTATGTTCGTAAATATGTACATTCACTTAGATAGCTTTTCTATATACTTAAAATAATTATAAGCACAAATTGTTATCTTTATTTATTTTAAAATTACAAAATGTGTACTTTGGGTATATTTTGATGTTTTGAGCAATTGGTTTTAATAGCTCACTTATGTTTTTAATTGAAATTTTTATATCTGCAATTTTTTTTCGATTAAACAAAAGAATCAAAATTACATGATGAAATATATCTATTAGTAATCTAAAGTAAATTTAACAAGGGAATTATCTTGCCACTGATATAACCAAAATTCAATATTTTAGTTTTCAACTCTAATGTAAAATTAAAATGTATGATAATATATTTTAAGAAATCTGAATATCTAAAGTGAAATGCAACATTTTAAAAATGAACTTCCTGAAATTAGAACTGTTTAGTTTAAAACTACAATCTTTAAAATAATATATAATAATAATGCTGTAGAAAATCTTATTTGGCCCATTAAATTCTTAAGAATATCTGCAGAATAATACAGCTACTAAAAAAACTGCAGAAATTCTTAAGTTATTTGGCCCATACAATTCTTAAGAATATCTGCAGAATAATACAGCTTCTAAAAATCTGCAGAAAATCTTAAGTTATTTGGCCCATTCAATTCTTAAGAAAATCTGCAGAATATATTCTGCAGATTTTCTTAAGAATTGAATGGGCCAAATAATTTAAGATTTTCAGCAGTTTTTTTTTTATAGAAAATCTTAAGATTATTTTTAGTGGGGATGGTACACGTTCGGAAAGTAATAACCGTAAATCAATCCCAATATTTTTGGAACAACAATTTTTTAATGTTCTTGGTGAAAACGATGTATTGTGTCTGCTATATTTTACCATGAGTACTGAAAACACAAGATTCATTAAAATTTTAAAGTTTATACAGAAATATGAATGAAATGGAAGAAGAAATTAACGGAAGGCTTCTCTCGGTTATCGTACAGATGATTTAACAGCTAAAAATACAAAATTTGTTTGTTAACAAATAAACGTTTAATTATTTACGGCAGGTCTTATTATTTTTAATGAAAAAATGACTTTAAGAGACCTAAAATCTGTATTTAACCTTCAAATTTATCACATCCGATATTTGAAAAATTGTTGTTTTCTTGGAAAACTCTTATCCATAAAACTTTCCGTCAACTCACCCTTCTTTTCTATAGGAAATCTTAAAAAATATAATTGCATTATAAGCTCCGTGACAAAGGTACTGATTTTGAGATTTCCAGCAGAATAATAAAGAAGCTGCTGTGAACAAGAAAAAAAAAGACATTCGCTGGAAATCAATTTTCATCTTGTTTAGAAGAACGTTCTTTTTTCTGACTTATTTCATTTGAGTGCTGACTGCGAAATCCTCAGAAGATAAATTAATTACGGGAAGAGAAAACACCACCATATTGGTCCTGCAAGATATTTACTGAGCAAGAAAAACATCTGACTTACACAGAAATGTAACGTATGAAGCCGAATGACATATGAACTTTATAAAAGGTTTTCTTAGGGTTCGACCCAAATATGATTTAGGAGCAATGATGTATGCGGTGCAAAAGACGGGAAACATAAGGCCTATTCTTGTGATTTCCGCCATTTGTAGCAAGATGTTTTTTCTTCTGAATCCTGGCAGGCCTTCGTACCAAAGGGAAGCAAGAAGTTGCTGGACGTTCGGGTGAGCACAGAACTGAAATGGAGAAGGAAGTACGAGATAAATCGAAAGTAAAATATTATAATGGATAACAGTAGCGTAGCCAGGAATTTTTTCGGGGGTGGCTGAGAACTCAAAATCTAGAATTCAATATAACTAGGGTGACCAAATTCCGCCATTTTGATACAGCTGGTCAATTTTTAACAGATAAGTAAAAAGTGAATTACTGGAATACAGCATCCTATTATAATTTTTTTTAATGAAGAAATAGTTCATGTTTTCATTGCAGCAACATTTAACAGTCATGCGCTTAGTGTCTAAATATTTGATTTTCAATATTCAAAGCGTTCTCAAAAATTGAGGACATATGGTCACCATAAACTTTAAAAATCGATACATCTTTTGCTCTTGGTGAGGGGAATGCCCCCCCCTTTTTTTACCTAAATGTGTTCGCATAAAAATTAATTAAAGAAAAGAAATGACTAAAATTTTTTTTAAATCATTAATCGAGGTTAAAATCTTTGCAGATGGAAAAACACATTAGAAAAGATTTTTTAATTTGGCCTAGGTCTGTTGCTGAAACTCAAATTTCTCAAGGAGAACTTTCAAATGTACCATGGGAATATCTAGGGGGACTTTCAAATTCATTCCCAAATACGTAATTTTCTACTTTTCCTACGTTTACTCATTTCATTATTATATATAATTTATATATAATTCACATCAACGTAGGAAGGTATCATAATATTATTAACATTATATATATATATATATATATATATATATTATATATATAAACTTGTATTAATATAAAGCGTAATCTAAATACATAAATTAATAACACCTTTCTGTGCAAACGGCGAGATCATTTAAAGACTTCTAAACGAGCATGAGTGTAAATATGAAAAAACATCAAACGATAGATTGGTACATCGGTGTTTACTTTGTACTTTGAAAAGTGACATTTTATTGCTAATTATATCGTCTTTCTGAAATATTTCAACATTTAAACACAATCAGATGCTATAAAACAGTAATAATTACATTTATATGCTACTTCACTGCGTAAATCTCACAGTCACATGGTTGCAGCCCCATCAGCCACCTCCTGTCTACGCCCCTGATGGATAATTAATGTTCATTTTATATATAATATTTCCTAAACCGATTGCAATGCTCTGAACATTGAAATTCGATACTTCTCAAGAAAATACTTCTCACATTTTTATCTGCAAAGCAAAAGGATGTTTCTTTGTTAACTTTTTACAATAAATTATAAAAGAACACTCTATTTTGTAGTTTTTAGAATTTTCACTTTTTTCCCCTTTTAACTATACTGCATTGCATGAGAAAAAGTTTTGACACCATCGAATAATAAATGTTTCAGTGCTTTTATATATTCGATCGAAAATCTCCTAAAACTGAAATAAAAATATAAAGAGTTTGAGATAATAATAACATCTATTCTCCTCGAAATTATTCATCTGAAATCTACACTTAAAAGTGCATAATTTTAAATACTTCACCTACAATGCCTATTTGAATATGCTCACAGGATTACATATAGGTATCTATAGTTGAAAAAAAACCCCTATATATCTTGTAATATATAATCAGTTTCAAACTCCTTTTAATCATTTTCAACTATTATACTTTCAGGCGCGTTACCCAAAAGTGAACATGTGAACCAATATACACTAAATTCCATGACGCGATAAATATTTTATGAATAGTGAGATTTACGCAGTCAAGTAGCATATAAATGTAATTATTACTGTTTTATAGCATCTGATTGTGTTTAAATGTTGAAATATTTCAGAAAGACGATATAATTAGCAATAAAATGCCACTTTTCAAAGGACAAAGTAAACACCGATATACCAATGTATCGTTTGATGTTTTTTCATATTTACACTCATGCTCGTTTAGAAGGCTTTAAATGATCTCGCCGTTAGCACAGAAAGGTGTTATTGATTTATGTATTTAGATTACGCTTTATATTAATACAAGTTTATATATATAATATACATTTACATATAATGTTAATATTATGATACCTTCCTACGTTGATGTGAATTATATATAAATTATATATAAATCAATTATATATAATAATTATATCAAACATAACAATAAAATATAGCTACAAAATCATGGTATGCCACAAGGTATTTCAGCATCCAGTTACCTGGCAGATCTATACTTATATTTATATCAAAAAGGCTTCAATAATAAATATACTATTATTAAAAGGTAAATAGATAATATCTTACTAGTAAATACCACTAATATTAATAAAATTATCTACCCAATAAAATATCCCTCTGCTCTGGAATTAATTAGAAACCATATGCTTAACAATATTGTTACTTTCTTAGTTTTAAATATCTTTATCACTCCTAGCAATAGCTTAAGTTACAACATATATGATAAGTGAAAAAATTTTAACTTTAAAGTAAATACCTTTACTTATATTTTTCATTTTGCTTACATAAATCAGTATTCCGCAATATCATCTTTAATCATTGCTGTAGAATCAAGCTCCTATGTTCAGAAGAATTTAAAGTGTCCAATTTTCATTCTATCTTTCTGTTTGCTAAACAATATAACTATCTGACTAAGTTTCTAAAATGTATTATATACAATTCTTGCAGGTAATGTGTCTATTGTCTTTGTTAATTGACTGGAGGTTAAGTGGGGTTTGCTTTTAAGGTTGTATTTGGATGGATGGGTCTGGAGGCGAAAGCTTTTCTTACTATTATAAAAAATAATAAAAATACAAAAAAAGAGCAAAACATAAAAAGCTCGTGTATGTGTAAATGCATGCATACATACCGAAGGGAAAACTTCTACGTCAAGATTTCTAAAATTTATAGTATGCGTTTAAACAGGTTTTGACACATTATTGTATTTTATTAACAAGAAATAAATATTTATGAACGTTTATTCACATTTTTATTAATTCGAAAATGTTTTTTAAGGCTGTAAGGGTATCGCACATTTATTTATGATATTCTCACAATTTCACATATTTTTGTACGTTTGTACACATTTTAACGCAACTTTTATTGGATTAGCATTGGAAATTTTTGATTTTTTAATTTAATTACATTTCGAATTTTGCGCTCGATTTGTTTGCACATTTAAAATTTATAGAGAAGGAGTGCGCGCACAGGCCGCAACGTGACACAGCTGGTATATGCGTACGGTATACATCAGCGATACACATCTTCACCCACGTGTTGATTTTCGATTTAATTAATAATTATGTACGTGAATTTATTAATTTACAATAATTATGTACTTACGGTGAAATGAACAGTACTCCTTTCTATTTGTAATGAATGGTGGATTCAAATTCAAATGCACTGTAGTATAACACTTATAATTCGAAAAATGTACAGGATATAATTATTAGCACTCTTCACATTATCAAATTAACTTTATTGCACAGTAACTATATAGCTATCCAAATTAAGAACAGTTTTTAAAATAAAAAATCGAAAATTATAGCACTTACCCAGCTGGAAAAAATCTGCACTTTTTTTTTGCAAAATCATATATAGATTGTACACAATTGGAACATAAAAAGTGGATATTTTTAAATACTTTTAAAGTATGCACTTGTGCAAATTATATGCAGTTTTTATGCATACTAAAACAAAAATTTACGCATTTTAAAACGATCTCCAGAAAAATCTCAAAACTAATCAAAAAAAATTTTTAATACCATGCCTATAACTAAGTTGGGTGACCACCTTTCATGTCACCAAATATCATTTCGATAGCTTTAGTCGTTATTACGTGATGTGCGAACAAAAATTTACGCAGTTTGAAACAATTTTTGGAAAATCTGAAAATCCAATGAATTTTTTAAAAATTCGATGCCTATAGTTTCAGTTGTGTGACCACTTATCATGTAACCAAATTTTATTTCATTCGCTTTAATCAGTTTTACGTGATGTGCGAATAAAAAAAAAAAAAAAAAAAACGTCGATGACAGAATGACAGGCAGACAAACATTTAGGGAGTAATTTCGTAAGCGGGTGTCGCCTATTTTTGGCGACTTTCTTTTGTCACCAACATCTCGCATTTTGGCGCTTTTTTTTTCGTCGCTAAAATTTTTCACGCATGAAAACCATTTTACAAAATAGCAAAAACAAACAAAAAAAAAATAATCACTCACCTTCACATATCCACATTCTAAAAAGTTCACTTTTTCATCAATTAAAAAAAAACGAAAGAAAAAGCTTGGCTTTAAGGTACGTGAATTCATTTCGCACTCAAAAATTATTGCAAATTTGTATTACTTTAAATAGAAAAAAACCTGCTATAAACAACAATTACTTCATAATTTTTCGCCAAAACACCTACTTTACGTTGTTTTTTTTTTACCAAAAAGTACCTCAAAAGCACCTGCTTCATATACAAAACCCATCAAACTACAAAAATACACAAAAATACCTAAAACTATACCCCCCACCCCCAAAAAATTCAATACTCTTCCCAATCCTTATCATCAAATTCTTCAATTTCACTTTCAGCATCCTTACTTCCACTCGCAGTAACAATTGCTTTTATTTTCGACTTAAAAAAATTCCTCTTTGTCTTCCCGACAATATATCCCCAAAACAACTATTGTAGTGGATTCGTTCATTCAGCCTTTTCGAATACTTCCTCATTGTTAAAAACGTTTCATCTAATGAAATAGTTTTTCCTGGACCTCCCAGTTTTTCGGTTTCGTGAGAAACAATTACTTCACAAACCTCTCGACAAAATGAAAAATAATCCGTCACAGTCCTCGTCGACATACTCTTCTCTCCCCTCTTCGCACGCCATGCATTAATCTCATTTAAAGTAAACAAACTAGGGATTTTCAAAACAAAATAAAAAATTACACCTAAAATATCTCGTATACTGATTCGAGTTTTCTCAAAAAATGTATTCGTTAAGAAGTCCAATGTTCCGGGGCATTTACTTTTCTTCCTATTTTTGCATACGAATCTGAACCCAACTTTCCTTCCATTCTCATTTTAACACGCCATTTCCGACCCACACATATCACAAAAAAAAGCACTCGTCCTCGCAGGTATTGATCGTATGTCAGTTAAAAATTCTACAACCTTCTCGTAACACTCTAAATTTAAAAACATAGTAAAAATGCTAAAATTCACCAAAGAAGGACGCATGTTAAAAATTCTTAAAACCACAAATGGAATTAAAACTTTAAAACCATTCACTATATCTTAAAGCAACGGACGACGTTTCGAAATAAGAAAAATATACCTAATAATCCCCCGAACAACTACTCACGTCTGTGGAGATGTGTGGAGAGAATATCCCTTTTGATATACCACACAGCCGAAATCCTACTATTTTGTTGTCTTTAATTATAATCTTCTGGGGAATGTCCCTGAAGAATATTCCAGAGAATATAATTCCCATTCCATTCATTCTTGTATAATTTGGTTCATAGTATTTCGAAACTCATACTGTTTTATGCCCTCTGATTCTGATGATATACTTTTTTTGTCCTACGGGGTATGTCATTATTTATATATATATATATATAGATAGATAGATAGATAGATAGATATAGATATAGATATATATAAAATATAGAATAGCTAACTTACGTAATGTGAAATCCCAAGATAATCCATTGATATATATATATATAATAAATAAGTAAAACACAAAATCTAGTAAATTAGCTGTATTACTCAGTTTTGTTCCCGCGGTTTGTGTAGGTACATTTAAGGTAGAAAATTATTAACAACACTGATTTGCTTGATAAAAATTCCAATGATTGTTTCAGGTTTCTTGTTGCAACTGGGTTTAAAAGGGGATTTTTTTTTCCAGTTATTAAAATATTTTTACAACTGTGCGATAAACTAAAAACAGTAATTAATGCACTTTTCTTATTACTAAATAAGGAAAATTAATAGAACGTTTTCCTACGCCTCAATGGAGAACAAATGTGGAAAGAAGCAGTGAGACATATATTTAATACTTATCACCTAACCAAACTTTCAAAACCACTCTCAGAGCTACTCAGAAAGTAATAAAAATTATTGCGTGATTCTTATAGCATACATTTTTGCCTCTAAAAGAGAAAAAAAAACCAACTTGAATTATTTAAAGAACATTTACAAACAAATAAACATTTTATGTAAATTTGAATAGCTAGGTTGTTTATTCTGTTAAGTTTCACAGCCAAACAGTTTTTCATAAATACCAGTTGAACGCGACAACTTAATTTTTGTCTCGAAAATTGCTTGAATAACTGCATTTATTGCACAATTTCCCAAATTTAACTCCACCTTTACTTCCAATTTACTAAATTTAATTCATCTAGCAACTGATTGGTCAGAGGTATAGCATCAAAATTCTCTGTGCATGCGCATAATATTTCCAAATAATTAGAGTAAAGAAGCGACAGGTGTGGAAAGACAAAGGATAAGTTTTCTCTAATTTGGAAGATTAGTATTAAGAAAAACTACTTGAGATTCTTGCTCAACATTAAAACGTTCTCACATGTTGAAGTATTTAATTCAAAAAGTAACCGCCTTGAATCATATCATAAAGATTATAGCAATATTTATGTACTCAAATAGCGATAAAAATGGAAAGGGGGAAAGACAAAGGCTTATACCTACTTTCTTTTGTTTGTATTTAATAGCTAGCTTCAATCTGCTGAGGTGCATACGGTCACCGTGTTCAAATGCTGGTCCCGTAGGGTCATAATTGAGCATAGCCTCTAGCTCATATGAACTACGCGTATGATCTAGCAGCGACGTGGCGAAATTTTGACACTGGCGACGAAGCTCCTGTAAAGTAAACGATTCTCAAGTTCATTTCTATTTCACTAAAGCTGATCTGCGCTCAATAATAATAATAATAATAATAATAATAATAATAATAATAATAATAATAATAATAATAATAATCCACGCATGTACCAATTTTTGGGCAGCAAAATTCTAAAAATATTCAAACACGTTGAATTATTTTTTTTAAACCTTGATCTCCCTCTTCTTAATATATTCAAAGAAAGAAAGAAAAAAAAATAGCTGAACATAAGTACAGATTTTTTAAATAAAATAGTTACCAATTGGTGAAACGCAACAAACAAAAAATAAATGTATACTCATTACAAAATAAGGAGCTTTATCCAAGAACTTACTTGATATTCATTTTTGAACTCCTGTTCCATAAAGCTCAATCTCCTAAGCTCCCACGACAGCTCGAATGCGGACAAAATGGGATCTTTGCTTGACAGCGCGATCAAAGATGGCGATGCCAGGGCTCGATACGAGTTGATACGAGATCGCGAATGTCGTAAACTGTCTTCGCAGCTCGATTTGACGCATTCGTAACACCCACAACGCACCTCATGAGGATTGGGGATTTTGATGTCTAGAGGAGCCTCGCTGGTATCCGAAACTCGGTCCAATAAAATCTTTATTATTTCATAATTGTCGCGATGAGCTGCTAGTATCAAAGGCGTTATGTCTGGGGTGAATGTTGCAATATCACGATCGATGGCTTCCCAACTCTGCAATGAAAATAGAAAACATTAGTTGATATCCAAGATGGTACATAAAATAATGCATTTCTCTACCCCCTCTTCTTAACTAAATTGAATATTTTACAGTAGGACACAACTGTGAGAGCTGATTTTGAGTTGTGTCTTTTATAAAAAGGCTAATAAACACCTTCCTGCAAAAGTTTTTTTTCCATTTTAAAAATTTAATTAATTCTTCTTTTAAATGCTGGACTATTAAGGTACTTTTCAAAAAAATATGACAGTACTAAATATGAAAAAATATCGTGATAAGCTTTTAGTAGTAAAAAAGAGCTTAGAAATCGAACATGAAAGTGTTATGGGAAATTTTTCGCACGTAAGTTCAGCGCGAAATATTGTGTTTCTACTGCTTGCAACTGTACCTAATTACTTTTCACAAACTTTTAGATTTATCGCATTTTTTCCCACAAAACCACATTCAGATAACATAGACGCACGTGCGCATGCCGTGCGTGGATACATTCGAAATTCTTGCAGTTTGGGGATTTCAGTTTTTCGAAGATTCCGAGGTTTGTGGAGATTTTTTTTTTCTAACATTACCTAAAAAATATTTCTTCTGTCGAGATTTTACCAGAAGAAATATTTTTAAGTCAGTATAGCACAAGCGCTTTGCATATACGTGTGTACATATACGTAGACGCACTACGTATTCTGTTATCACGAAGTGTTATGAGTTTGCAGATAGTTTTGCATTAAGTATGTAGATATTTTATTTTTTTTATCTTACTATGCGCAAAACATAACGATAAGTATGTCTTTTGCCTTTCTTTACAGGCATTACAAGCTTTAAAGTAATTACGAATTCGGGTTTTGTGTGTATGAAATTGTAGTTAAACAATGCAGAAGTAGTCATTGCCATGCTGAAACTTTTAAGAAAACATTACAGAAGAAAACTCAACCAATTGAAAAATAAGATAAAAAAAATGCTTCAAGACATTAAAGTGAATATGTAAAACAACTATTTTTAAGAGTTAAATGCTTAATGTTTACAAGTCCTATCTTTACGTATTCTTTTACATTAGAAATTAATTTAGAGAAAAAGAAACTAAAGTGTTACTGAGAACAGCCACAAGTTTGCATAATTTAACTAACCTGCAGAATTTTTCCCCGGCTAAAGCTGAAGGTCTTAATTATGGTTCCCATAATTATGGTTAAATTTTCAGCCAGTGAGTAATGATATCCGTTAACTGTAAAATTAATTGCAGGTATAATTATTGAAGTAATGTGGTCGAAACGCATAATTGATCGCGTTTAATAATAAATATGTTTTTGTCTTCTTATTTTTCTTTTACACTAGCACTATTAGAAAAAAATACTTCATTACAGTTACTTCGACATATCGAAGAGCCGTTACATATAAAATCACGGTTAAAAGAATTCTGGGTTTGTAGCAAAAAATAAAATCAATAGCTTTATATTTAACAACCACTCGAGTAACAAAAATTGTATGTCACGTTTGAAGAAGTTCAATTGTTCTCCCTTCATTACCAGGAAAGCATGTAGCAGTCTACACATAGGCAAGAAATCAAAACATAAAAGTTAGCCAAAAAAAAAAAATAAAAACTAAGAAGAAACAGAATTTAACTGATTCAACTATCCCAAGAATAGAAACGATGTAAGAAAAATAAAATGAGAAAAAAATACTCTGAGAAACGGGAGAAATAAAATAAATCAAAATTTAGCAAATAGAAGATAATAAGTAAGATAAAAAATAAAAACGAAATCATGGAACATTAGACAAAAAAAAAGAGTAAAAAAATACACATTTATAAAAACAAGACAAAAATAAAAGCAAGTTAAAATACATATATGTATTTATAAAAATAAGACAAAAACACAAACTAAGACTATATATAACTTTTTTATGCATAATAAAAGAAAAAAAGTTCAATAAAAGCATCCTAAACATGACTTACAAAAGCAGAGGGGGCCGGGTAGAAAAGAAGAGACATATTTAGATTCACTGTTTCAGACGAAAATAAATGAAATAACCTCGTTGAGAAGGAATTTCAAATGCAGGGTAATAGAAAGTCTTTGGTGGGTCAAAGATAGAGGGCTGAACAAATCTTCAGCTTTAGGAAATTGAAATCAAAAATGAGATTGAAAGTTAAATACACTGCTGGCCATCGTAAATGCAACACCCTGAAGGAAGCATGCAAATAATATGAAATTTACAACATGCATTAGCTGAGGTGAGATATGCAAATGATTAGAATTTCAGCGCAGACGCACATCAAGCGCGCCTGTGGCGCCACCTCAAAGCGCTATTTAAGGCTTGGAGATTTCGACGGTTTCAAGTACAGCAATTGTGTTTTTCTTGCTTTTTTTTCAAAAAAACGATAAATTATGCCTCGTAGGAAACAACGATCATCTTTTGATCAAGTATCCGAGTTTGACAGAGGAAGGATAGTGGCATACCGAGATTGTGGGTTATCTTTCAGGGAAATCGGTCGTCGTATTGGACGAAACCAAACAACTGTGATGCGGATATGTGATCGTTGGGTGCAGGAGGGTACGACGGACAGACGTGATCGACCTCAGTGCACCACGTCACGTGATGACAGGCAGATTGTACGCATGGCAGTGACGGACCGCTCAGTCACATCACGAACCATATCACAGCAGATTCAGTCTGTAACGCATCATCCAGTGTCTGCGCGTACCATTCGACGTCGTTTACAGCAGAATGGTCTGTCCGCAAGACGTCCGTTGCTTTGTCTACCTCTGACGCGGAACCACAGACGTCTCCGCCGCCAATGGTGCGATGAAAGAAGGATGTGGACGACAGAATGGAATGAAATTCTCTTTACTGACGAGTCACGCTTCTGTATGCAACACCACGACGGTCGGATTCGAGTCTGGAGACACCGTGGAGAGAGGATGCTGAACAGCTGCATTATGCACCGTCACACTGGTCCTGCACCGGGTATTATGGTATGGGGCGGTATCGGATATCTCTCTCGCACTCCTCTAGTACGCATTGCCGGTACTTTAACCAGCCAGCGCTACATCTCCGAGGTGTTGGAGCCAGTTGTCCTTTCTTACCTTCAGGGCTTGCCAACAGCCATATTTCAGCAGGATAATGCACGGCCACACGTGGCACGCATTGTCCAAGGGTTCTTCGTCAATCACCAGATTGAATTGCTTCCCTGGCCGGCGCGCTCTCCGGATCTTTCGCCGATAGAAAACATGTGGTCCATGGTTGCTCAACGACTGACCCAGAGTTCATCCCCAGCTGTCACACCAGATCAACTTTGGCAACGTGTGGAAGCTGCTTGGTCTGCTGTACCCCAAGAACACATTCAAAGTCTCTTTGAATCAATGCCGAGGCGTGTGGCAGCTGTGATCTCCAACAACGGCGGCTACTCTGGGTACTGATTTTGGCAGGAACCACGCTTCATAGAATGCTGTAAATTTAATCATTTGTTACTTGGTCAACATGTTATCTACACAATAAATTTTGTTGTGATATCTCTTGTTTTTCTTGGTGTTGCAATTTGGGTGGCCAGCAGTGTATTTGGAAATTTCTTGCCAGAAAACATACTTGTTATGCTTTTCGAGCCAACATTTGGGAGTTCTCACTCTTTTAGTTTGATCAATGCTGTCTAAATGAATATTAATGATTTTATAAACGCCTAAACCTTATGTTTTTACACCAACACATAAAGAACACTATTAGAGTAATTTAAGTAACTTAACATATTCCCGATTTTTAACATAACGAGTAAAATACTTATACAAACTTATTTTTTAAATTAAGTTCCTGAATGCCTGTATTCAGTTAATGATTATCTCCTCCCCCCCCCACCCCGTTGTAAGAATCGTTATTTAAAATTATAAATGCTGTACCATTGTTTTTTAATTACAAAGAAAAAAATATATAAGCTATTGAATGGGAGTAACAAACTTGAACTCCCATAAAAAACTTCAACAGACTAATCGATGATCTGGTCCGATCATTTACGTCCATGAAGGATTTTTTTTTTTTTTTTTTTTTTTTTGCGAAAGGAGTGAAAGAGAAGCTTCATTGGACAACAAATGGAGCTGTTAGAAACCAAAGATTTTAACGCTAGATCAAACATGAAAGAACCCACTCTTGTCATTTTTATAAAACCCCGAAAGAAATTTTAGAGACCAAAGATTAGTCTTTAAATCGAAGGCTGAGAAAAGTTGGTTGTGTTAGAAGAAATAGATTTCTCAAGCATGCTAAACATTTTATTAGAAATGGCATGACATACAGAGTTTAATGTAGAAATGCACAAAGCTACAGGGTGATCAATTTAAAAGAATATCCGTGGGTTTTTCTTATTACCATTAAATATGACGGATGTGGAAACTATTCTAAAAATGAAATAGAATTGTCTGAACCTTGCTTAAGTGTGGGAGACAATTTCCAACACTGTTGGACTGTTACAACTTTATTGATGCGGTAAAACAGAAATGGAGACGCGTAATGTTACTTAATCCTGTGATAATAATATATTTGAAAAACATAATTTAACTCAATTTTTTTTTCATTATAAATCCTTATAGCAAATTTTGAAAATATTCGCTCACATATAGGGTTTTCCAGAGAATTCCTGCAAACAACGATGAATTAAAACAAATCATAACTGAAGAAATGTTACGAAGTGCGCCAAAAAAATTGGTTCGACGTGTTCATTCTTACATTCTAAATGGTGGCGGACATTTTCAACATTTGCTAAAAGTAATGATAAAGTAAAAATTTTATTTAAATTATCTTTTTCAAAAATAAAATTATCACAGTATTAAGCAACATTGTACGTCTCCATTTCTGTTTTACCTCATCAATAAAGTTCTAACAGTCCAACAGTGTTGGAAATTGTCTCCCACACTTAAGGTTCAAATAATTATATTTCAGTGTCAGAGTAGTTGCCACATCCGTCGGTTTTAAAAGTACTAAGAAAACCAACGGATACTCTTTTAAATTGATCATCCTGTATTAATTTAAAAAAAGCAATGTTCAAATCACTTTATAAAAAATGTTTGTACTTCGAATTACTCGCGTTTGAAGGCGATGCTTAAATGTTAAACTTTCTTAATAAATTTATATTGTTTTTAATATTCATGAAAGACAATCAGCTGAATTATTTATACACCTTAAAACCTTTACTAACGATCACCTCCAAAGATCGGCCACATTACGATTAAATAGTAAGGAGCAAAACCTGACATTTTTTACAAGAACTGGGCCCAAAATTTCAGAAATTTCAGAATTGCATGAAATATATCATCATTATCACAGAGCTTATTTTATCTAGCGTAAATACAGGGTGGCCATAATTAAACTGCAAGTGTTCATGGGGTGCTGGAGAGAAAACTACCAGGAATATTCCAGTGAAACTTGGTATCTGCACGTTTCAGAACATGCGCAAGTCAAATATGCAATTAAAAAAAATCGCCATTTTCACTCGATAGCTGGCGCTATATCGTGTTTCAATGCTTATGGACGTCATATATGCAAATTTTAAGCCCACCGAACAGTGTAAAAACAAGACCACATTGAGTAATGGTCAATCATGGCTCTGAATAAGAAGGAACGTGCATTGCTAGTGAAGATATTCTATCAGAATGGTAGCAATTATTCAGCTACTCTGAAAGAATACCGGCGTGTGAAACAATTAAGAGGTCCAATGAGTGTCAACGAGAATAAATAATGGTTTAATTGTTTTCCAAAGCGTCTTTATGAATTGTTTAATTTGTGATGTTGTTAATTTACGTTAATTTTTGATTACATGTTACTGTAAAAATTTAATTACTGAAGCGAATTGTATGGAATTTTGATAAACTGTAAATGATGATTCATATTGTTTATATGCCTCTTAGAATGTCACTATGCTCTGTCTATCGGTTTAGGAAGTTGTATATGCCACCGGTGAGTTTTGAAATATGATACAGCGCCATCTATCGGGTGAAAATGACGATTATTTTTTTTTATATTTGACTTGCACATGTTCTGAAACGTGTAGATACCAAATTTCACTGGAATATTCTCAGTAATTTTCTCTCCAGCATCCCATGAACACTTACAGTTTAATTATGGCCAACCTCTATATTTCTCCCTGTATCCTTCCCTTGATTTGATTCCGCCCTTGTTTAAACCGTTAACGCCCAGCGTCCTATTTTTAAGACCGTCGCAAAATTCGTGACTTTAAAAACTAAATAAACATTAATATATTTTTCTACTTCAATTTCTCGAATAATAAATCTGATTTCCCCAAAATACTCAGCGATAACAAAGTTGCAAACCTTTCACTATCTTATTCATATTTTTAGAAAAAGAAATAATTCTTCATACCCCATAAATGTCGGAAATTTCTTTATCACTTCTGGCATCAACATAAATTGGAGAATGGGATGAAAAAAGTCGGGCGCTAATGCGTTTATAGTCAACTGCATTTTGTAGCAATTGTGAATCTCCAAATCTCCATTTCTAATAGTGTCAGTATTAGCTGTTTTTTAAAGGATTTTATTTTATTAAGCACTTCCTGAATTTTGATACATTAAAGCCATGAAATGGATTCATTGAAAACAGTTTACTTACATGAGGTGTTCCCTTTACATGGTGACTTTCTTCGTGTTCTAAAAGTAGTTCTACTGCTTCAACAAATTCTTCATTAATTGCATGTAATAAAGCATCTTTTGTTTCAACTTGACTATAAATAAGTAGTTGCACCATTTCTAAGTTTTCGTTGTCTATTGCCATTAAAAGAGCAGATCGACCTAAAGGGTCTGTGCAGTTGATATTAATTCCAGTTTCTTTTGCACTTTCTAGATATCTGCCAATGATAACAATAATAATAAAAAAGTAAGAGAAAAACTTTTTTGAAACATTCTACGTTGCATTAAAAATGGAAGTGTATCCAAAATATAAGTTTTAAGAAAAGAAAATATTTAACGAAATGATCTTTTATTTCATAATGTGCATGTAAACATTCCAACTATTCTAATTATTAATTCTAAAGAATATTCTTGAAGATCCTAATTCGCATCGTAAGACATCTGAAAATAAGTAAAACCAGAAGAGACGATCCTATTAATTATGCTTCATTTCAGTCCAATTTTTAGCACTAAATTACCAGTCTACCAATTTTCAAATAGGAAAAACAAATGATACTGCATTTTTAAGAATCTAAGCAACTAAACTAATTTGACAATAACTTGAATTTCAATTTGTTTTGGTGATTTAGAAGTTAAATAGCATCGTTTAACTAATCGAGTTCTGAGCCGAAGATCAGTGGTAATAAAATTATAGGTGGACGAAGTTATATTGTTTTAACATTTTGTTGTTAAGATTTTATATTTAAAATTATTTTTATAAATAAATGAAACAGGGTGTCCCATAATGACTGGGACAAACTTTGAGGGTAGGTAGATCACATAATAAGGAATAAAATCATATGGGAATGTGGGGTCTAAAACGCCCTTACCTATAAATATTGACTTTAGGAAAAGAGTTGAAGTATTTGTGTAATTTCTTAATCAAGTTCCATTGACAATGGTCTTGCCTCCAGAAATTTCATCGATGAAATGAAATGGAATTTTTAATCTGTTAATTTTGGTCCCGTGTTTTCTGCAAAAGATGCATTAGTTTTTGGCAAAAATTGATCGGAAAGTTCACTATTATTCCAGCACTTGATCCAAGGTGATTGTTACAAGATACTTCACGACGACATTTCCGACCCCACATTGCTCACCCCTTCAAGTTTGTTCTAATCATTATAAGACACCCTGTATATATATATATATATATATATATATATATATATATATATATATATATATATATATATATATATATATATATATATATATATGTATATATATATATATATAAACTGTCCTCTATTAATCACTACGTAGATTTATTCAATGTAAATTAAAATGTGGAAGAATTTTGAAATGATAAAAAAACCTTTAAACACTTGAATTTAAAAAAAAAAAACGCTAGTAACGAAATGTCTCCAAGTAGCTTGGCTTTAAAGCTTATACTTTTAACTTCGCACTAATTTAATTATAAACAAACATAATCTGCATTTTCTATTCAGTTTTTTGTTTGAAAGTCAGTTTTCATATTTCAAACATCGTTTTCTTTACTTTTAGCGGTTTCATAATGCGGCACTTGAATTTTTAACTGACTTTATTCTGGAAGTCAAAAATTTCACTGAGAATCATTAATAACGAGTAAAATCATTAAAATAAAAAAATTGCTTCAGTCATGATGATGTTAAGCTTTAGTTAAAAAAGAAAACTTCCCGAAGATCGTGAAAATAAATTTTTCGACTTCATTCTTTTCGTAAAATGTATCATTTATCAAAATGCTCCTAGACTAAATTAATTTTAAGAGATGACAGGTGTGAGGAAAAAAGCTTCTTGCCGAATGTAAATTTTTCCTTTAATATAAATTGCGCTTGCGACATTATAAACGAAACGAGAATGAGCTCGCTTTCCGAATTTTCGAGTAAATCTGTAATTGTTTTTATATATATTCGAGTATACCTTTTTAGTTTTAAAGAAAATGCAGTTATAAAGTTTACTTTCTTATATCTTAGCTATTTAAATTTATAAAATGACAGGATACTTCATAAAACAAATATTGTTCTTCTTTTGATAAGCTTCAATTTACAATATTTGTATTGTCGGGTGATCTCTTTTGTAATGTATTCAAAACTGAAATTCAATACATTTAATAAAAATTGAGCTTATTTTACTATGCTAGTGAAAAGGATTGTATAAATAGATGATATATTTTGTCAGGTAGTTCTGTTATGTCTTACTAAATGCCCAATTTTCATACTGTTGAAGAAACTTTACTGAACACTTTTTTTTTTATTGAAAGTTTTTTTCTAGAAAGTTCCAGAAGCTCCATTAGAGTTATCTGGACGAAATGCAACCGTTTTTGCTTCTAGAAACTCGTAGAAATTTTTTTATAGCATAGTTCACGCAGGAATTGACAAGCAGTACACTAAAAGTAGACAGTCTAACAAAACGGTTTCCTTAAAAATTGCTATTTGCATGCAAAAAGGAACAATTCATAGTCTCAAATGGAATGAAACTCAGTGCAATACACGAACATAAATCTCAACTGCTATACATCGTACAATGTTTGACAATTCAAAAAAACTTTTACGATAAGGCTTCGCAAAACGTTCGAAAACACAAGGCTTATGACAACATCGTGACGCTGTAAGCTCTATGACTCTCTCTGATCTTTACAAGAGACAATTCAAAACTGACTGCCATTCTATTTGTGGTCTTTGACAGTTTTCTCCAAAGTTCGAGGGCTATCGATTGCCAATAAAGTTCTACACCTTTCCGAGATTCAAATGCGCAATACTATTTCTAAGCGGGAAAGCAAGCCATACAGTTCCCATAATTAACATCTAAGGTAGGGGATTTTCGGCTAAATTTTGTCAGAGTGTAATTTTAGCGACAAGTGTAAGTCCTCAAAACTGAAACCTTTTGACACGTAGAACGGCTTCGGCTTAATCCCTCATGTACCAATTCCAAATGTGCCAGTTTCGCATCTTTAGTAAAATCTCGCCAAGTGTAACCCTTAGCCTGCATTTCAGCCAGTGCATGCACATTTTTAGAGTTAACTCTATATCTCCCTCCCCCCCACCCACCCACCCCCCAAAAAAACGTAAAAATGAAAATCAAGTTATAGCTAATTTTTCTGTTCAACGTTTGAAGAAAACTAATAATGTTATTTTCCATTTGAGAAAAAATAGCTGCTGTCTCTGATTTGAAGCCATTGTTGTTTAAATCCAGAGTAAGAAAAACAATAAACGTGATAAAGAGAAGGCTTTCAGTAAAAAGCGTTCGAGTGATGTAAAGCCATAATCTTAAAATATTGGAAAATACTTTTCCTCCCATTGTTCCTTTTAAACTGTGATAGAACATTACAAAATGATAGATATACATATAAGTTGAAGTTTTTTTTTTCTAGGTTAAATAAAGCATGATTTATTACATGTTTTGAGCTCAATTCACAGATAAATCTGATATTAGTATGAGTTTATATTTTGTATTTCTCTGCTTTTGGAGTAGTAACATTTTGGAGTAAATGAACATGTTTCACTTTTTCCTTTTTTTTCTTTTGCAGTCAAATAAAAGAATTTATTTTCATAAATTATTCATGGAAAGCTAAAATAAAATATATAAAAGCAACCTCTACGTATTTAAATTGTAAACCCGATCGAAAACTCGCATTATTGACCATCGAAAACTCGCAAAAAAAGTATTTTCAGCATAACTTTTGAAAACATTATTTATAAATCATATGTAGCTCCAAATACACGACAAACTTTTTTGAATACACGCATTTAAACTCATTTTCAAACTGAACTCACTGTCAATATGTGGTGACACTTCGAAACTATGACACGGCATATTAAAAGACATTAGAAAATTTATCTAAGCCGTATTAAGAGTGTTTCAGTGTAAAATCATGCAAATTTTGAACAGCTTTTTAAAAAATTTAATTGAGCTAGAGCCTCGGAAAATTTTAGAATGTCTCTTTACAAGTTGCACTGTGAACTGACATTGAGAATGAACCTGTAAGTTACAAAATAGTCCGAAAAAATGCTAAACATACCGAATTCAGCGGGTTTAATAAACGGGTAAATCCTCGGCAAATTTTTGAAGGCAATTTTTGTGCTTATGAATTTTTTGGAAAGTTGGTCCAAACATACAGCTTTACTATTAATGTCAGTTCATAGTGCATAGAGTGAAGAAGCATTTTTAATTTTTTGAGTGTTTAAAATCATTGGTCTGTTTTTAAAACTGTTCAAAAGTCCTGTGACGACGACCTCAAGACGACGATCGCTCTTCAGGTAGAAAACCCTTAATAAGAAGCTTACATACATAAAGGAAAATAAAATCCCAGAATACATCTAGAATTTTGTATTCTAGAGGTATTTGCATGTTTTTGGAGCAAAAGGGAATAAAAGTACATTCTGCAAACATGTCAGTCGATAGCTAGTATATTTGTTTGTAGACACTCTTTTTTATACTAATAAATAGCTTTGGTGTAGTTTTGAACGCTGATCTCATTGTATAAATTACTGAAGTGAAACCTATTGAAACATTTTTGAGGTTCGACCCTACAGTGAACATGGTATTGGACTGAGGTGGTTTCCTAAAAAATTGTTAAGTTGATATTTTGCAACATGTTTCTGAAGAGAGTCGTCATGATATTGCTTATTTAGGCCAGTTCAGAATACACAGAAATACGTTCTATGGAATGAGAACTAAAATAGAAAATAAGGAGTTTAAAGAAACTTCCTGCTAATTTATATTAGAAATTTCTTTGTGTGCTCAGTTAGCTTATAAACCAACTCATTACTCAGAAAAACATTTTTACAATAAACTCCACTTATACTATTTTTTCAGGTTAACGAAAAGAATATTTATTTTAAAAGAATTTAAAAAAAAATCATTTAAGCGAATTTTTCAGGATTACGAATCTGATATTCCATCCCTTGAAATTCGTTAGATGAGTCTATTTCGCTGTATGAGCACAACATTGGTTCACTTGATTTTGTCAATAAATGGCATAAGTGAAGAAACTGACCTTCTTGTGGAGGCGAGATCTCCCCTTTCTACAGCCACTAGGTAGCGCTTCTCCTCGAGGCTGAGCGCTCCCTCCCTTGGCCGGTCCACGCTCATTTCTTGGCTACTCCACCACCACCACCGCCACCACGCCTCGGACGCTGTACCCTACAAAAGACAGTACAAATAACATTAGTTCCACGGCATTAGTCATTCAGCGCAAATCTCGTTACATTGGCGTTATGCCCTGCATAAAGTTTTTTAGCCCTACCTCCCTAAATGGCTGAGGGGCACTCCTAAAGGGTGCAAAAGAAAAGAAATAAAAATAAACGATAAACATAAAATTATCTCGCTAAAATTTATCTCGCGTTTATAAATCGTAAATGGGTATTTTATTTGAATGAACTCTAAAACTGACTTATAGCTACAGAAACGTATTGAAAACAAATCTGAGCAATATTTAAAAATTAACAACAAGAATGATAAATGCCATGTTATCAATAGTAACACTCTTTTTTATCGAAACTGATTGGGATTTTTTTACTGCTGCATAACAAATATAATTAAAGCACTTTTAAAGAACGTAACGTCCCTAGAACTTTTAAGCCTGGTTTCATGAAGCGCAGTTTTGAATCCCTTTGCCCTTTAAAACCAAGCTCATACGATCTTGCGGGTTAAAACAACGCCCCCTAGAGAGGAAAGCCGCGGCGCTTACTTGTGACGTCACACCGAGTGGGTAAAGCAAAGCGTTTCCATTGGGTGTCGACTCTCCCGCGCCGCGGGAGAGAGGAGAAACCCAAAAAGTGAAACCCAAAAAAGCGATATTCTTTTTACTTGTTAGTCAATGAAATGCAACAAAATCGCATACATAACAGATTTTGGGTTTCCCTGTGAAAAAGAGCTATCCTTTTGAAGTGATCTGTAACTTATATGCTTATGCTCAGGGGAAGCTTGATGGTCACTGCAGATGGTGCACATGGGAAACACCTTTTCTCCTCCAATAAATTTAGGAGTTCTCGTGTGACCTGTTCGTAGACGGTATAAGCAAGAAAAATCACGGCAACACAATCCAGAATCAATGCGACCTCCAAGAATATCCGGCACGTACCAGTGGTGAGACACACTTAGAATACCTTGTTGTTTAAGTTCCTTCTTTTGACAAGATTTGAAAAGATCAAAGTCTATAGCTGCATTGGGAATAGCAGCAGCCTTAGCAAGTCTGTCGACCGTCTCGTTTCCTACCAGCACAATATGGAAAGGAATCCATTGGGATGTTAATGAGGAGTCCTTGTGGAGTGAGTCAATGCATGTCACAATATCCCTGGATATTGATTTTGAACTACTATAGCACCTCTGTAGTTCCTGGAGGGCTGCCAAGGAATCTACAAAGAAAACAATCTTATTTCGCATAGATTTATCAAAGTAATTTAAGGCCATCTCAATTGCCTTAAGTTCGGCATGAATGACTGAACAACCCCTGGAGTTTTTATGACTTAATGTCTGAGACTGGTTGTTTAACTCAATAACTGCCCCACTTCCTGAATTTCCATCAATGTCCTTAGACCCATCGGTATAGATCTTAATGTATTCTGGGCCAAAATAATTTATCTTCTGAAGAGCAAGAGCCCTCAAGAGACATGGAAGTTCATCTTGCTTTTTTTCAGAATTCCCAATGGAGAGATCAGCTCTTTCCTCTCATGACAAGGTGGGAAAACCGTAGCTATAGTTTGTCGGGATAAGCTATAGGTATTTCATTCTGTAGGATTGAATGCATAGTAGATTTTCTCTTAATTCTATAAGATGGAATCCATTCCAAATTAAGTCGCTTGTTCTGTGGTTTTGGAGGTTGACACGTTTTTCAATAAATTTAATCATATTTAAGTCTCACCTATTCCTAAGAGGAACAAGACCAGCCTCGAAGTCAGCAATATTTCCCGGAGTTGTATTTCTCAAACCACAGATAGCTCTGGCTGCATTTCTCTGTATTCTGCCAAGTTTTTCAAGATTGGTCTTTCAAGATTGGTCAGCCTGCGTCCAGATAGAAGATGCATACTCAAGCAAAGGTCTGATCAGAGCTGTATACGTTATCTTGTGTGTTTTCGCAGAAGCGCCCCAATCCTTACCCGAAATACACTTTAGAATATTTAGTCTCTTTTTCGCTCTGGTTTCAATATATTCGATATGCTTATGGTAGCAATGCGAAGGATCCAATATGACGCCCAAATATTTTGGATTCTCATTAAAATCGAGAGCTGCATCGAGTAAAACAATAGAAGGTCTAAAAGCTCTCAGGTAATTATTTATAGTGAAGACACACATATCTGATTTACTTATGTTGACCTGGATTTTCAGATCTCTGGTGATTGTAGAAAGATTATCAATGACATTTAAATAGTATTGGGCTCTTTCCAAATCTGTATGAGAGGTAAAGATTACAAGATCGTTAGCGAACATTGCTAGTTTAGTATGTCCGTTAAGGACATCATCAAGATCATTCATATGAATTGAAAATAAGAGAGGGCTGAGAATGCTCCCCAGAGGAAGTCCCTGCTTTAGAATAAATCTTTTTGACAAGATATTATTAAATTTCACTCTAATAGACCTGTTTCTAAGAAAATCATAGATCCAATTAAATATCAGTCCCTCAATTCCAATCTTAAATAGTTTAGTTAAAAGTTTTTGCCTCCACACTTTGTGAAAAGCATTTCTAAAATCAACAAAGGCTGCAATGGTGGATTTTGTCGGCTGAATTCGGAAATTATCATGAATACACTGGGTAAGATAGAACAACTGGTCAGTAGTAGAGTAATTTTTCCTAATTGCAGCCTAGTAGCTTGGGAGAAGGTTATTAGTATGCAGAAAGAAGTTAATTCTCTATAAAACCATTCTTTCCATTAACTTTCCAGGAATAGAAGTAAGCGAAATCGGACGGTAGCTGTCAGGCTGATCTTCAGCCTTATTTGGTTTCAAAATTGGAATGACAGTAGCTATCTTCCAATCTCCTGGAAGTCTTCCTGTCCTTAAGCTTGAATTGAAGACATGAAGTAACCATTCCAATGCAACAGGCGGTGTTGCTTCAACAAAATCCGATGAATATTATCAGTTCCAGAGGATTTCGTTACATCCAATCTATCCAGGACATCGTGCAACTCATCACAAGAAGAGGGCTCATTAAAAAGTTTATTTTTACCCGAGGAGTTAGCAGAATTTCTAAAACGTCTCGCTTTCCTTGCGATCTTACTATCTGCCAGAGCATCCAAGTCGATGGAACTGACTTCACGATAGCGATTGGCCAAAAAGTTCGCCTTTTCTAAGTCATCAATAATTATATTCCCCCCAGCCTCTTTAAAAGTATTAGTTATGGTACCATTACTACTAGGTTTACTCTGGGAATTCGTATATTTTCACAGTTTTGTATCTGAAATGCCAGGATCGAAGTTTTGGTAAAATTTTTCCCAGTTATTTCTTTGCAAAGCAGAATACATTTTCTTAATCTCTGCATTAATTTTATTACATTCCATTCTAGTGTCTTGATCCGCATTCTTTTCAACAAAGATGATTTTAAACAGGGAACTTCTTTTCAATATGTTATCTAGCAACATTTGGCGAACAGCAGCAGTAGTATGGGATGGCCCACTTCCTGTAAACTCGAGGAATACTTTTCCGCGCTGCAGTTAAAATAGCAGTTTTTAATATCCGGTAGGATTTAGCAGGATTTTCTAATTTAGACTTAGTGCTTAATAATTCAGTCAATTCCTCGCGATACTTGTTCCAATTTGCCTTGAAACATGCCCCAGAGAAGTCAACGAGAGAATTGGTGTAGCAAAAATGTTATTTCTATGTTGGATTATGTTCTGTGGAAAAGTAGTGTTCTTCCAAAACCGAAACGTCTAGTTCATAATTCTACCGTGCAAAGCATTATGTTGTATGGTTAGACTTGGACGTTAGATATTTCTCGCAAAAAGAAACCACTCTTTACTGAAATGGGTTTTTGGCGAAGTTCAGCCAGAAAATCTAGATTGGAAGAATACGTAAAATTCATGGAAGCTAAATAAAATGCGGTTCAGACGATAGTATTTAGCAAACTAAACTGGAATGGCCATGTTAGTAGAATGAGCCATAAACGTCTGCCAAAAGTCATCATTGAATGGAACCCGAGTGGAAAACGTTGAAAGAGTAAATCTAAACTGCATTGGAATAATTTTATAGATGAGATTTTAAGAAATTTTAATCTCAATAGAGATGTTGCCCTGAACAGAAAAAGTTTGAAAAGTGACTTTAAAAATATTTTCTCAGGTCGAGGAAATCCAATTTTTAGTGGAAACTCCTGAAGAAGGGGAAAAAAAAAAACAACTCAAAAAATTTCTGATTTGGGGCACTGTTATAGTTGAATTTAAGTTGCAGAAAGATTTATAGGCAAAACATAATGACCTCCTTGTTAAATAATATACTGCAGTAACTATGGTTACGCTGTGTAGGGAAACAATTTTTATTGAGGTTTTGCGTTATTTCATTATCCCCATCTGTAAAAGAAGCTTTGATCCCCTAGGATTGTATGACCCGAAAAATTACAGTGTTTTGGGGTTACAGTGTTACATACAAATTACAGTGTTTTAACAGACTTTATCTGCATTGAACAAAATATCGGACTTTCCAAAAATTTTGTAGGTATTAGAAAATACCACGTTTAACTGGTGTTTCTTTTAGTTTGGGTGATTTCAGCGACATACTTACTTATGCAGTATATTTAAGCACTTTCTTATCTATTAAACCATAAAATAACAAAGTATTTGAAACAAAATTGTCTACAGTAAATAAATAAATAAATAAATAAATAGAGTAAAGGCATATTTGCTCGCTCTGAAATTTTAAATGCTTTTAGCTACAAAGCGTCTGTACTTCATTTCATTTCTATTTCCTCGTACAAGTAGTTCTTTTTCTTTTTCTTATTTGCTTTATTTGCATACACATCTCAGAAACGACAGTTTAATAAAACTAGTCCTTGTGGTACCTTTTCTTTCTGCACAAGTAAATGCGGTTCAGATCATGAGTTCTAAATAAAAATTTAATTTTTCAATATGAAACTGAAATACACGTCTAACTTTTCGTATCTTGTATTTAAAGAAGTGCCTTTGGGTGACATAAACTTAATGAAGCCCCTTTTTATTAGTTTCTCCGTTTTTACTTTGACCATAAAAGTAAGAATACGCAACGCTAAAATTTAATAACACTGATTTCCATGAAATCTATATCCCCAGGATGTATATTTTTCTTTCCTATTGTAAAGCTCCAAATTCATTTTGCGTATTTCTTTTACTGAAAGACATTACATAGACTGCATATTAGATAATTTTATCGCTGTAAGTATATTGGCCATTTTCATATAACATCGATTACATGAACTTTTTTTATAGGAAGCAGATTGCTAAATAAAGCTTTTAACAATGACTGACCTAAATTCAAGTGAAGATAGTTTATATTTTACGAAATGGTATGTTTGTATAATACACATCAACAGTGGTGAATGAAAATAACTGAACCAAAAAACATAATTCTGAAAGAATTGCCTAAGTTTTAAACCCCAATAGAAAGTGATAAAAATGACTCAAAATTGCTGCAAGACGTGTGCTTAGGCAGTATACTCAAATCATCGCATTTTAAGTCTAATGTATGATATTTTTTACAAACATTATTTTTTTTAAAACAATCACAAGAGCATTCATTAATGGTTTGATAATTTTATTAGCTATTCTGAATGGTACCCTTTACTTTGAAGTTTTTATTTTATTTTATTAATTTTGTATAAAATATAAATTCGTTCAAAATTTCTATTCAACAAAGAATGCAAACTGTAGATCACTAGAAACCATGGTTGATTCTATGGTGCTGAATCACTTTTATGCCCTCTTTATGTCTAGTACTAAAATTAGGCTATCTTTTTATTGATTTCTAAACCCGTTATAGGTGATAAACGGATAGTTATATGCTACATCTTTGTTAACACGAAGTTTGTGATATTGGGTTTTCAAAGAACGGCCTAACTTTGCGATAAACGAAATTACTATATCCAGTATCATGATAAATTAAAAAAAATTAAACATTACAGCAATGTTAAAAATTTCTTTACTCCATCTAAAAGTTGGGACGCTCTTTGAAAACCCGGTATCACAAACTTCGCGTTAATTCAAGCACCACTTATTTAAATTAAAGATGGGTTTGATTCTTTTCACTGGTAGTAAAAATCTATAGCGATCAATCAATATTTCATTTACTGGGAAGTAGTTTTATTGTTGCTTTTTTCTCCTCCTCAGTTAAGGTTCAATATTGACATTCAGAGTCAACTGATCAAATATTTTTCATGCTAACCAAACATTTTACTTAGCGATATTTTATGTGTTGCAATTTTGTAACATATTTTCGTATATACTGCTCGTGCATCTTGATCAATAAGGGAAAGTTTTCTCATAAACGTGAACTTCATTTAAAATATTGAGAGAACATAAAATTGAAATCGCACATATTTATGCTAAGCAGTTAGGAAAATATTTTAAGATATTTAATATTATAGACTTTCTTTTTTCATTACCAATGATATTCAAGACTTAATATTATTATTATTATTATTATTATTATTATTATTATTATTATTATTATATATGTTTATCTACTTTTTAAATAAGTCACATGCTTTTTTCCGTACGTTCATCTGGTCCCGCAATAACAATACTCAATGGCATTACTTTGAAAAGGTTAAAAACGTTGTCTTCATGCAAGTGTCGTCATTTAAAAAATACTGAAATGAGTAATGTTCTTGAAAGAAGAAGAAAAAACCCCTAAAATGGTAAAAAAAAGTCGTGTATTACGTAAAGTTTGACTGATGGGTTATCTTGAGAATAAATCCTGTTTTTTGTTTTTTATTTTTTCTCCCACTAAACAGAGCTATAAAAGCGGACTAACGTTTTAAGACTTATGTGATTGTCAAAAAGTATATAAAATCTACGTTTTCGAATAGAGTTCCAAATCGTTTGGAGTTCGAACCTTATTCTTGTAGCAGCACCCTGTTTCTTTTATGCATTTTTCGGAATTTTCAAGAAATAAAACAACTAAATCAATCTGAAACATGCGATTTTTATTTTTTTTTAATTCGAAAATGCGTAAATACTAAAAAAAACTGTATCAGGTAGCTGCAAAAGAAACTTCTTAGGCATTTCAGGCTGACTTCAAACTGGAAGGAGAAACTATTCGTAACGCACTGTATGGGACAAACTACCTAAATCACCTTATTCGATAAGTTTGAAAAAAAAAATGCCTCCGCAACACAGCCGATTGTTTTCTCAGCCTTTTATCTTCTTTTTTTCGAAAATCAGACGACGTTTGGCCACACAAAAATCTGTATAAAGGATCTTCTATACATTTGCATAAAGACATAATTCTTGTTTGTTAGTAAAGATAATGTTATTATAAAAAACAAGCATGAATTATCCGTTAAGTAGAAAATGTTTTTAAAGGAGAAACTTTTATGAGCTGTACCATATTAAAGTGAAATTTAACAATAAAGAACAGGTAACAAAGTCTAGCGTTTTAAAGGAAGTTCCAAGCTCATAGCGATTTGCTTTTAAAATTTACTAGTCATATTAAGATATATTGATCAGAAGGGCATCTTTAAATTTATTGAAATTAGCATTATACTTACTATGTATTAGTGATAAAACGTTTTCTAATGACATGCAGCTCCTTTTTATGCCATATTTTTTATTAAGAGATCTTATGCCATATTTTAAATAAGGGAATATTTAAAAAAATAATAACGTTTTAGGGTGATTTTTTACTTTTTATGCTTAGAAAATAATTAACTGTTTCTATAAATGACCTACCAACACGTTTTCCACTATTCCAAATTCTGTACTTTCTTCGGGATCGAACTCAGAACATTTTACTAAATGTGAAATTCTAAGTTGCAATTTAAAACCAGTATCAAGAAATGAAAGCATAAGGGATATCAGGGCGTGCTTACTTTTGTTAATTTTTGAAAATAAGATACAGTAAAACCTCGATTAACCGAAACTCTCCGTTAACCGAAGTCTGTTTCTTCTTCACTTTTTTTTTCACTTTCTACTATCATCCAAAATTTCTCTTAACAAACATGAATTTTTCAAGTTTTTCTTTTTTTCCACATTCCTTATGTATGCAATCCGTCCTTTCGAAACTACGAGTGCAGATAAATATTTTGGAATTCCTTGTTATAGAATCCTTTCTCGCAAGCTCAATTCTCGGTATGAGTGTTTCTTCCCATTTTGAATTATCCCTGTTCTAAACAAAACCACACCCCATTTCGAAATTTGGAAGGTCATACTGCCGAGTCCCAGAACAATCGAATATTATTGCACCCTCTGATTGTGCGATTCCTCTGAACTCGTGCTGTTAAGAAAACTTCGGGATAGAGCTGCCCGGCAAAGGATGGCCAATTTACCCCAGATGAAGCTTCCATTTAAACCATTGTAATTTTTTGTTTCAGAAATAAATTTATTTTCATTTATAATTTTAATTTTTTTTTAGTTGTAACTCTCTTATGACTAAAGAGTTAAAATAGTCATAATAACAGTTCAATGACGATACTATATATTAAACTAGATGATTATTGATGAATTCACGATTATCCGAAAATTTCGATTATCCGAAGTAGGTTCGGTCCCAATTACTTCGGATAATCGAGGTTCTACTGTAATTATAAATAGTAATAATAATAATTAAAATAAATTAGAGAGAGATAGCTCATTATGTAAATTAGATTAATTGACAAGAGGATATTCAGGTATGTTTCAGTTTTTGATTCTTTTTTTCAAATTAATCATCATTTTATGCTTATTGCATTCGCATTTTCGCATTTACTCACAAATAGTTACATTTGAAATAACAGTACACAATAGAGCATTACGTGGTAAAAGACTTCATGAATTAATTCGTTACACATAATATTAATCTTTTAACAGTGCTAATAGCAAAAGATCGTTTTCCTCGACCGAAAATGTAATGGTTCCAAGGGAAAATTCTCTGCGATACTTTCGGTAAGTGTGAACAAGACAAGAAACTTTAAAATCATAGGCGCTGGCAGCAATGGGCAAGGGTGGGCGAATGTCCACCCTTGTGTGTGGAAATCACACAAAATGATAAATAGTCCATATACAAAATACAAAATATAAAATCCGATCTTTATTTAGTTTGTCTTTTCTTTTTCTTTTTTGTTCGTTTGTTTGAAGTTAAGCAAACCAGTAATTTTACTTAAATACATCACGGAGTAAAAATCTACAAAAAATACTATAACGCATGTGTATGTGTGCATGCGTCTTCCTTTGCTACCTTGCCCACCCTTATAAAAAATCCTAGCGGTGCCCATGTTTAAAATCCAGTAACTCAGCGTATATTGAATTAACACATGCAGTTTTTGTAAACTGAAGATAGGACTTCTTTTTTTCTAATCTGATTTTTTTGTACAGAATGCTTAAAGTACATCTGTAAACTAGCAGAGGAAATACGGGCAGAAAAGTTGCAGAAAATGTCCGGTTTGTTTGTCAATTTCCCGTTTTCAAAGAATCTGGACAATGACTTTCTATCTCACTAAAATTTCAATTAAAAAAAGTATTTTTTTTGCAACTCCGGAATCGAACTCTCGCCTTCAACAGTAAAGGATCGCTTCCCTCATTCACTAGACACTATTAATTTGACTTTCTTAGGGACTACCGATTGAACATTTTTTTAAGTTTCCGAATAGGGCTTTTAATCCTTTTTTTTGTCTGTGAAAATTTAAAAATAAGGTCAGGTGGTTCGTAACAAAGACATCTAATTATTTATGACTGCGAACTGAAATACAACATGGTGACGAATGTGAACCGTTTACTCCAATTTTAATTAATTGTAGTTTAATACAGGGATATAATCATTCAT
This sequence comes from Cheiracanthium punctorium, assembly GCA_038373885.1. Taxonomy (NCBI): domain Eukaryota; kingdom Metazoa; phylum Arthropoda; class Arachnida; order Araneae; family Cheiracanthiidae; genus Cheiracanthium; species Cheiracanthium punctorium. The sequence goes on from JAWZYV010011650.1 coordinate 238,111, forward strand.
CAAAATGCATTTGGTATCAATTTACCTTCTCATTTAAAAACGCCTAGCAAAAATCCATTTTATAAAAAGAACTGACAAAGTACAAAATTGAAAATAATAATAATAATTAAGTACGAAACCTCCGAAAGTTAAAATATTTTCTTTCTTTAAACAGAAAATAACCAATCCAAGTGAAAAACTTTTGTAGTTACATGATTCGCTAGAAAACTTTCTGTATTTAAAAGTATAATGCCAGTGTCACTAATTTTAAAGATTTCCCTCTGATAAAACGAATTGAAACACGCTGTATAGTTTTCAGTATATCTTTTGAAAGTCCAAAGGTAAAACACAACTTAACTTAGATTTTAGAGCAAATTATTTTTTATCGAGGCATCAAAATTACCAGCTCTAACCTTTGAATATATAAGCATGCTTTTAAAAGCTTCTTTTTAAAGCATCATTAAGTCAAGATAAAAAGTTCTCGAGTAAGTATAAAATTTATATCTTCTGTATTGAAACTTTTTAAAGATTAACTTTTTTATGCAAAAGAAAGACTCAATTAACTGCAGTTTGTTATGTATTTTACCACACAGAAACCCAAGCATGTCGGAGTAATGATATAAAGATTTAATTATCTCTCAATTAGGGTAATTTTTCTTGCTGAAACTCATTTTTTTTCTGAAAGGACGCCAAATGTCATCATAAACACATGTGGGAAATATATGGATAAAAAGTAAAAGCATAATCTTACATTCTCTCGAAAGAAATGAATCGTTAAAAAAAATGGAAAATATTTTTAACTTCCTGCAAATTATCTCTTTATTAGCTTATAAAATAAGGTAATGTAAAAATGGGAGTATGGAAGCATTTACCAACTTCGTAATTAAAAATATATTTTCAAGTTTTGATGGGTATGTACACTCAACTTATGATTTTAAACGTCACCATTCTACATTTTCAGTATTTTGTGAAGTGTTTAGAAATTGCGCTTAATGTATTAATATCCATTTGATTTTATATCAAAAACATTTTGCAATCGTCAACATATTAAAAATAATTTAACAGGGTGTTTAAACTTCTAAAAGGATATTTATTTGCTTTTAGAAAAGATTGTATGAAGCATTTTTCTTTTCTTTTTGGGGAAGATCTGCTTGTTGAAATTCATTGGCTTTTATATTTCATAACATGAAAGTATATTATATTTTTGCGCAAAACTTTTATTTCCTAAAAACTTTAATTTCCTAAAATCTTTAAAGAGCATTTATGAAGTTTAACATTTTTTAAAGAAAAGGCAAAGTATATGAATATTTTATTTGTTCCGCTCATATGATTTGGGTGACTTGAAAATCCAACAAATATTGATTTTAATGTTTCAACTTCTGAATACAACAGTTCAAACCAATGTGAAGCACAGTGGTTAAACCCACTGACATTGGTAGATGGCTTAAGTGAAGGAACAGGGTTCTGTCCTCTCGCGGGGCCGTCGGTCTAGCGGTCTGGAGTTTTTGGCGGTTTTCTCCAGATGTAACTTGAAGACGCTCTAGATACCTCCCCCCAAGGCATTTTCCCCTCCCCCCTTGTGTTTGTCCCTTCTTTGACGTGGATTTATAAGCGGTTCCTCGTGACGAAGCACAAAAATCCGAACATATGTTACACACATTTGTCATTATTTCAGAAACACGTAAAAAAGTGCTCCTTATTTTGGAAGTTCTTTATACTAAATAAAGGAAAAAATCACTTTACCATATGAAATGTTTCAATGTATATTTCTAAATCTTCATAAAAATGGTAGAAATATATATTCAAAACTATATCCATTGTCCATATTTAGCTTAAAAAAAGATAAAGATTTGAAACATAAAGATTTTCAAGGCTTTATATATCAATACAAAGAATACAGAATAATAAATATACTAGAAAAATAGTTTTTTTTTATATGCATTCCATTTTAAAAATATTTTAAAATGGATTTTGTGATATTGAAGAAAGCAATGGTAAACATAAGGAAAATATGTTTCATTTATACAATTTTGAAGTTCCAAGATAAATCAGATGTAGTTGTAAAATTACTTTGATTATCAGCTGTGATTATTATTATCATTATCATTATTATTATCATTATTATTATTATTATTATTATTATTATTATTATTATTATTATTATTGTATTGTTGTTTTTACAGCTTTCTTTCTTCGTACCTTCTATATTTCATTTGGTAAGTGTGTACTTTATGTATTTAGTAATTTTGAGTTTTATTGATTTAAATCGAACAGCGCTAGAATAAAATCAGCATTACTGTTCCTCATAATGTAACATAAATTTTGATGCTGTATTTCCCATTCACAAAAATTAATGAAAGCTTTCAGCAGCTTAAAAATTAGAGGGGAAAATATTGGCCTTATGATACCCCAACAATGCAAAGTAATAGAACAATGCTGAGTCTAAGGGGGAAATATTTTCAGAGATTAATCCTGAACGACATGCGCGATCACTACTGTCTCGATTTAATACCATCTACGCCGTAGCCTCTATCACTGTGTCAAATTTGGTCAAGATCGCATAATAGGTCTCGGAGAATTTTGCTTAAAAACATCGCAAAATTCAATAATTCAGATTCAGGTATTTTCAGCGATTATTCCTCAACTGCATGACTGATCATTACCATCGCACTTTTGTACCATCTCTGACATGGCCAGTATCAGTGTGTCAAATTTAGTCAACATTGCATAAGCAGTCTCGGAATAGTTAGCGAACAAATATGTAAAATGTTTTCAGTGATTATTCTTCGACAACGTCAAACCTGAACAAAGATCTTACAAACGATCTCAATAAAGCTTCTAAAACATAAAAAAACAAACAGCCATTTGTGAAAAACGTGTATAATATACGCAGAAAATTAATTTTAATGTTTAAAATCGATGGTTCTTAAACTTGGGATATTCGAGTGATTTCAATAGCATTGACTTATTTGGAAATGGATCAATGCCAATGAAATTATGACTACAGAGACTTAATGCTGCAGACATTGTCATTGTAAACATGCAACTAATAATGAATCAGGAGTAAAACGCGTCAATTAAATAAAACTGCATCACTTTGAAACTATAAGTACATGATTATTTAAATCTCTTAAAAATACCAAAAAAGGGAAGGACAATCCGCCTTTTAAGTGTTTAGAATCTGTCGCATTTGTTTGGTTCACCAAAACTTTATTCCTCTTCACGTGATCAACTCGACAGTGGAGTTAGAAATGAAAACATAAAAAAAGACATTAAATTGATTTCAAATCTGCACGCCATTATTACGCACGCGCAAATAGTGTAGTTCAATAAAATTTGTATTTTTCCCCCGCAACCTGATTATTCATTCTTGGTGAGAAAGATCCATAAAACAATAAAGGCTTCCCATATCGTTTTGTCGATCGCCAAGATCATATACATGTACGAATGGTGATATATCAAAAGAAACTACAGGACATGACATGTCGACACCATCGAAGCTGTTTATAGCAACAAGAGCTGTATGTGGTCGGGCGTTGACCAGGTGAAAGATGGTGAAGAGAACCTGGTATAAAATGCGTAACTATGAGAAATAATAAATAAGAGCGAGAAATTCTTTTAAAAATTAATTCTGTTTTTTACTGTTTTGGTAAAACAATATTTTAACATATTTCATTCGCATTCATCGCGATTTAAGTTTGAGCAGTGAACAATTTACTAAGTCTTCTAGTGTTAATACTATGACCTATATTCTGAGACTCAAACCGGAAATGAACAGAAAACCGGAAAAACCGTTATTTTAGTCGGTACGAAAACCGGAACTGAACCGGAAAAAATATCGATTTATTTCGGTTCGGTATATCTTCAATCATTTTGTTACTGTAATCAACGTATTTTCTAATTTAACGTCAACGATATAATTAACGTCATAACATGTTCTGTCTGTTTTGGCTTCTCAGAGCCTTCCTCCCATTTACGCATGCGTCAGGTCTGATTCGATTTCATCAAAATAGGGACGAACGGAAGTTTAGAAACGCTTACACTTGTACGAGCAATAAGTGGAATAGTTTCTGAAATTCCAAACTGAAGTAAAACAAAATGGAGCTAAAAAACATCTCAACCTATCACCCCTTTTTCCATGTAGCATTGTCCTGTTTGCAGTTGCTCTGCTATAGCAAAACGAGCGGTACATTGCTTCTCGATTTTCTGTTTTGATGTTCACTACTACTTTTCTATTTCAGTTTCGCATCAAACTACTTGTAGAAGGCAAATTTAATTCATTTGATGGTAGAATTATATTTTTAGTACAATTAAGAATATACACAAAAATCTTCATTCGGAACTGAAGAGAAAAGCGGAACTGAATCGATATATTTCCTTTTAGTTTAACCGATACGAATAAAATTACGGTTCGGAGCCCTGTTATATATGAAACTAACCAAGCTAGTCAAACTTTTTTTTTTCGTCTTCGTATATTAAGTAAGTTTTTTCTGGTAGTTTCAGTCAAATTAAGATTTTTATACTGCTAACGAAATTTCAATGAAAGCCAAAAATGTAGGGAATATCCTAAAACAACAAAAAACGGTAGAAATTTCAGTTTCTCACATTCGTTACCTACCATGCGTAATGGTAATGTGTGTTTATATCAGAAAAGACTTAATAATTTAAGAATATAGCAAGGTAAATATAGAGTTATGCGAAAATCGTCCGCAATATAGTAAAATGACGTGAAATGACGTGCTGCACTGTTGTCACTCACTCTTGAATTTCAAATGCATATCTAGCCAGAGGATTTCAAAATGCATAGTAGTATAGCCAAAAATTCGAAAAATAAGCACTGGAAGTTCTTCATAACTAGAAGAATATAATCAGTAACATGTAAAAGCTATTGGTTGTGAAATATTTTGGACAGAAAACAGTTAGTTTTTACATTAAGTGTAATAGCGTGAATGTTGCTGCTTTAATCTCCATGAATTTTGTCCACAATCATAGATAAGTTCGATTTTCGGCTTGAGTTTGTTACATTGTCCATCCCATTGTAGGAGAGTAATGTTGTCCTTTACTAGGTGCTTCCTTACTAAAATTGCCAAAAATTCCAGCCATACAGGTTGTTAAAGCCTGAATGGCAAGTAACCGCCTTTGGAAAAAATATTTTTGATTTTATTTCCAAAGCATGATATCCCCAGTAGCACAACTAGTTCAATAAACGTTCAAATTACGTTGGAAACACGTTTTCCGACGTTAAAAAACGTGTTTTAAACGTTTTTTGGACTAATTGTGCTACTAGGGATGGCGAATTGCCTACAATATTGCATAAAATGCAAAAACTGTGCTGTATTTTGTGTTAAAAAAAAAGCTCAATAAATTCTTATAAATAAAGTGTAAGAAAGATACTTTTCTTTAGAAAAGTTTTCCCTTCCCTTCTACTTTCTGTTACTTCTTTTCCTTGAATGTAGTATATTGATGTACTGCGCAGGGAGAAACCTAAACCAAACCAAAGTTTCAGTAAACAACAAAAATGATGCTGCTAAACGGAAAGCATTAAAAGAGGAGGTAAACAATGAGGAAGCAGACACTGAGAAAACCAACTGCTGCCATAAAGGAACAAAGAAAGGAATGCAAAAATAAAAAAACATACAAAATAACAAAATCTGCGAGTGATCGATAGAAAGCGGATGGAGAAAGTTAAGAAAAACAAATAATATATGGAAATGAAAAATAAATAATATGTGGTATTGGCTGTAGAAGACAGGCTTAATAGGATGTTTCAGTAACTACTTAAATAATAGGCATATTCAAAAAGATTTATCCTATTATGATTCAGTTCAATTGATCTTTACAATCTTATAAAGCTCCAAAGTAACTTTGCAGTAATTAATTGAATTGAAAGGAATTTGATTGTATGATCGATAATGAACATGTAGAAACTATTTAAATACTTTTCGGGAATAAAAATGAAATACGTAACAAAATGTAGATCTCTAAATCCCTCTAGAAAACTAATCATAAGAGATAACTGATTCAAAGTTTGGTAACCTGTGAAACATATCTCAGATAATTTGGTAATAGAGAGCTAATATCTTTATTATGGGAAAATATTTCTCCTTCTTTATTGCTTGAAGTAGTTTAGAAATACTTGGGTGCATGATCCTATATCACCAGAAAACAAAACAACTAATGTGCAAAAACTTACTATCGATCTATCTATTTATCTCTCTCTCTGTATATATATATATATATATATTCTTCGAGGCTATCCTTCCATAAAAAATATTAACCCCCCCCCCCAATTGTAAAATTTTTATTAAATAAATATTAGGATTTTTACTTTCCGAACAAGTACCATGAACGGAAAGTATTGTAATCATGAAAAAATTCGACTTCGAGATTTTGGTGTATTTACACGTTTTGAAGTCTTCTGAATTCATTTATGCTATTTTTACAAGATGTATGTATGTATGTGTGTGTGTGTGTGTGTGTGTGTGTGTGTGTGTGTGTGTGTGTGTGTGTGTGTGTGTGTGTTTGTGTGTGTGTGAGTGAACACGATAGCTCCTAAACGGGAAATTCGATTGAGCTCAAATTGGGTATATATGTTATAAACCACCGTCGCAAGATCGGTATTGATTTTGGTGTAAATAGGACTTATAGTTTTTCTATAGGTCTACGACAAAGATTTCTTTTACATTATGGCCTATGGGGGAAATTCTCGAAGTTGCGCTAGCGTTTAAACGGTACATTCGATTGAGCTCAAATTGGGTATACATATTATAAACCACTATCGTAAGACCGGTATTGATTTTGATGTGTATTGGACTTCTACAGGGCTACGACAAAGATTTCTTTTACATTTTGGCGCATAGGGAGAAATTCTGGAAAGTGCGCTAGCGTTGAAACGGCGCTTTCGATTGAGCTTCAATTTAGTATATAAGTTTGAATTATTCATCGATTAAAATTTATTTAAATGCTTGGTAATGGTCTTATCGTAAGTGTTCGGAAAGTCGAGTGGAGTCACTCCAGATTTTTTTAATAGTTTTAACCGTCTAGCATAAGCATAGTAGTAATAAAAGTTGCTTAAACTAGAATGGCAACACCATTTTTCACTATTTACATTTTTTTAACATTGGCAACACATATTACTTGTTTTCATTAAGATTACCATGTGCTCAAGTCTGGTATGTAGATTATAATTGCTATTTCTATTTTTTGTTATCTTTTTTATTTCTTTTTTTCCTTTTTATATAGTAGGGCAGGGCCTAGAACGTATGGAGTTAATATCTCTTTTGATAAGCCACACAACCGAAACCCTACTATTTGGTTTGCTTTTAATTATAATCCACTGTTTGTGGCCCTTGAAGATGGTGACAGTGGTTATAATTTCCGTTCCATTCTATTTTCACAATAATTCTTGCACTTTATTTGGCTTAGCTTTTATTAATTTTTATTTATTATCTTTTCAAAATGTGGTTTCTAATTCTTGCTTATAGCTGTTATATTTTTAAGCGAGGTATGTCTTATTTGCAGTATGTTTTGTGTTTTACTTATTAGTTATATTCTATTCTGTTTGTCATAGCTGCAGTTGCGCGTTACAAATAGGATATCTTCTAAATAATTAATTATGGATCCTTGATTTGACTTTATATGCCATTGCTAATTATATATATATATATATATATATATATATATATATATATATATATATATATATATATATAAACAGGGTGATCAGGAAGTGAGTATACATTTGAAAAATTAATAATTCAGGTAATAATGTGGCTAGAGAGGTGAAAATTGACACCATGCATGGAACGACATGGGGTTTTATTGCAACCACAAAAAAAAAGTTTAAAAAATGGACGACAGGTGGCGTTTCATGGGATAAGAAAAGTAATAATTAGCTTAAAAAAATGATGGAAAAGCAAAGACGATGTTCTTCAGGACAAATGCTCAACATGTCGATCATCATTCCTCAATAATAGCTGTAGTTGATGGACTGTGTTGTGAACAGCACTGTACAGTAATCTTCATTTCTTCCTGATCTGTCTGAGCAGCATTAGCACTTGTGCTCGGCCGGCCGCTACGAGGCCCGTTTCAAGCAACCTGTGGCTTTGAACTTCGAAATCATTCTCTTCATAGCTGAATCTGTCATAGGATCTTTACCCGTTCGAATACCCTTTTTATGGCGATAGGATCTTAAGGCTGCAGTAGCAGATTCCCCATCCCATTCTGATATTACAACTGCAATTACAGTGCCTATTTTGTTAACGTCAACATGCTGCGATGCTGATGATGCATCTTATTCCCTCTCTCGTTGCATCGCCTTTTATGCACAATTCTGAAGCAGCGTTACTGACATTTTGCTGTCCAGCGCCATCTGTTGGTCATTTTTGGAACTTTTTCTTTTTAGATGTTGTAATAAAACTCCATGTCATTCGAAGCACGTGTGTCAATTTTTACCGTTCTGCCTACATTATTCCGCGAAATATAAATTTTTCAAATGTATACTCATTTTCTGATCATCCTTTATACACACACACACACATATACAGGGTGGCCATAAAAAACTTTGCCGATATACGGATGACTAGGGGGCCGGTCTTTTCAACCTACTGATATGAAATTTCAGAGATAGTTATTTAGAAGTAGGGATCGAGATTCCATGAAAGGCAACAACGGGGCGCTTACGGTTACGGTCGAAATTTTCGAATGGCAACATCCATTGTTTTTCATCGCAAAAGGATCAGCGCATACTAAAAACCTAAAGAAAGTTGGGACGGTACGTATATCACAAGAACCGGACACGCTATTCAATACACGCATAAAAAACACGGTGTGGTAGCTCGACCTTTTACCAAGGTATGCTATGTCTGTCCACCGACTAAGCGGCGACTGTCGCCTGTTACATAGGAGGAATCCTTCGACTTACGAACACAAAAAGCAGAATGACATGCACGCACAAAAAATAGCACATGCAGCTCTACCTTTTGCATTCGCAAGTCGAAGGATTCCTCCTATGCAACAGACGACAGTCGCCGCTTAGCCTGTGGAAAAACACAGCCGCTGATACATTATTACAGAAATTCCCAGCCGCCACGCTGTTTTTTTTTTTTTTTTTTTTGTTTTTTTGTGTGATGCACGTCCCGATCCAACACACCTTTAGAGTTTTCACATGCGCTGCGCTCATTTTGCGACGGAAAAAACATGTGTTGCCATTCTAAAATTTCGAATTTCTGTACCAATAATCGTAATTGTGAGTGCCATTTTGTTGCCGTTCACTGTCTCTCGAGTCCATACATCTGAATAACTATCTCTGAAATTTCATCTAAATCGATTGAACAGACCGACCGGCCCCTAGACGTCCAAACATCAGCTTAAGGTTTTTTATGGCTACCCTGTATATATTAAGGAAGGAAATTAAATTTTAAATGTTGACTTGAAGTCAAGTTAAAAAATGAAATGATACTTTTTACTTACTATTGTAACGAAACGTTTTCATGAATAAATCGACGAAAAAAAAAAAAAGTCTATAAATGACAAGCAAGGCGTAAAGTTAGTAATTAATAATGAAGTCATCATGCGTAAACAGGGTTTGTACGGTCCTTAGTTTGCTAAAATTCCGAACTTTTCAAAAATTGTCCTAAAACATCCTACTATTTGAGATACTCGAGAGAACTTCTTTCCGTAGTTCATAAAAGCAGGACCACTTATAAGATATCAGGCCATTTTAGGACAAAATTTTAAAAGATCGGAATTTTAGCAAATGCTGGATCCGTACGAACCCTCGTAGAATTTAAACCAATTTATTAAATCTTTTGAGCAAGAACATTATCTAAATTCTAGAACCTTCTTAAACACTTCCCTTTCGCAAGAAGTATGTGTATAAGAATGATACAATGCCTTTTTCTTAAGTGTGGTTCCTCATATATAAATGGAATTTCCTCTTCTATTTTTACGTTTATATAAAAAATTCTTCATATGAAAAATGGTAAATGAAGACTGGTTTATTTGCGTTTTGTATTTTCTGAATGACATTTTTGTTGATAATTGGAATAACATTCTTTGAAAATGTTACTATTGATAATATTAAACATACATTACTTGTAAATATCGTTTAAAACTTAATTTTAAAAAACTGCAATCATTTGGCAATTATTTTGCAGAAATTTATACAGATTACAAAAGAAGAGACTTCTAAACCTATCATAGTATTTGCAAAAACGTTAACAAGCGTGTATCGCATTACTAAATGGTATTGCATTCTTTCTCGACCTAAAGATTATATGTCATCCATGGCTATTTACAAAAATTGCTTTTGAATAAAAATAACATTATATTATGACATTTTATTCTGAGAATATCACGGCTACAGAAATAAACATGGATTACAAAATCTTAGTCTTATGAACTTATTAAAATCTAAAAGGATTATCCAAAAACTTCAAAGTAGTCTTTATGATGTTTAAACGAAATTACATCCTTTCACTGTGTTTTAGCAGGGGGCGAAAATTTAGTTATCTTTATGCATAACTAACTGCAAAGTTACTGAAACTTATGATTAAAAAACATATAGTTATACTTTATTTAAATGCCATTGTGTTTTCTATAATAATGCATCGAATTATTTAACGTCCGAAACTGCCTGAGAATGTTTTATGCATAAAAATTAGGTAACGTAGATAAACGTAGGTAAGAATAGATAGTTAATCAAAACAATGCAACACAAAAGTAGAAAAAACACCGTAGAGTCAAATGGATTCTAGAAATGCTAAAAGCAACTCACAATATGTTAAAATGCATCTCATAAACTAAAATATGTCAAGCATTTAATTTACATGACAACGAGAATTTATTTCCTCCCATTAACGGATCTGTGATCAGTGAATCTAATTAAAATCACGAACTCTGGTGCTGACATGGCCATACATATTTTATGCAGCATAGATTGCATGCCAAAAGGATTCTGCACTTTCTATCACTTGGAATGATTCTCCAGAGAAAATGGTGGAAATCGTACATGGGAGAACGTGTGTGTTAGAAACAACAATAATTGATTTTGTTGTAGTATCCATGCTTTCTACATGTGATAGCATTTGGGATTAGAGTTCAAGTGTACTTATACTGATGACGGAGCCGTGTTACAGTAGCACAGTTTCTGAACAAGGTTACAATAGATGGAGCTTTTATTTTTTATTACGGAAAGGCAGTAGTGGCTTTTCGCACGAAGCAGGCAATGTGGTCTTTCACAAAATGTAAAGTTTGAACCTTTGCTCTGAGATTACAATGATTGATTTTGTTGCAGTACCGGCAAAATCAAGCTGTAGGTATTGCTTGTATGTACTCTCACGTGTAAAGTCTACGTTTTCCACGTGAGAGCAAAGGAAATTAGAATTCAAGTATAGCTATACCTTTGAAGAGACTACGTTACATGGCCATATTCTCAATACTGAATTATCACTCCATCATCCGTGGCTAAGACGAAAACCGGGTTTGGGGGAGATATCCTTATTTTCAGCGTCGAAAAATCCGTTACTGTTGCACTCACCGTTGGTACCTGGTACCGAGCTCAACCTGCCGATGTCGAAATATTATTTGAGGATTATTTTTGCCGGGAGTAAGACCAAACAAATGTGTGTGTGCATGCTCTGATCCTCCCAGCCCCCTCCTCCAGCCCCCACCCCAAACACACAAACTGGGGGCGAAAAAAAATAGTTTCAGAACCTGGTTTTACCTTACTCTTTCCTACCTACAGGTAAAGACAGTAATGTAAATGTTCTTAGAGGGAAAACTGAGAAACTAAAATAGATTTCTCTATAAAATATTTGAATGAAATAAAATATTTTGGCCCTAATATTATACAATTTTGCTTTTATGGATATGATTTTTGCAAGTATCTTAATTCGAATATTATTCTTATCAGAGAATGTGAATGAGCCAATTAGTTCAAGGCTCCAAGCAAAATCATGTGCCGGATTATTTTTCACTGTTTCTTTTTGCATTAAAATGATAACTTTTTTGTTCCACGTAAAGAAAAAATTTTTTGAAACTGATCATTGAAAAAAAAATCTCCTTTTTTTTTCATATACCGGAAATCATTAAACGAATTAATTTCTTACAGTACACTTGCCAGCACCTCAAAATATTTTATGCTTCCAATTTGGATTTAATGTAAATTATATTGTAAACATTTGAAAATCGTATGCGATATGGCGAGTCTCTTCAGCAAATAATTAGCGTTCATCTTCCGTATTCTGACTGTAACGTCTCGAATTTTCGGCACTCCTCTATGATGACAATGTCATATCTGTACATTAGAATAAAATGCTAGAGGGTGTATTTAACACCCCGCCCAGTACCCGGAGCATTAATCTCAAGTCTAATGATCTGGCAAACGCGAGAAGCTTGGTGCAGAAAATTTTTTTTGAAAGGAAGAGAAGGAATAAAATAAAAAAGGAGCCACTGGGGCACCCCACCCATCCGCTCACCTTTTGCATTTGCCTCGTCTTCGACCGGAATTTTCACCTTTTCATTCCACAAACAAATCCGCGCTTCGATCTGTCGCCACACACACACACACGCACGCAATGCGTCAATCACATCTACTCCAGCCATGCCAAGCAGAACCTGAAATACTTTTAGGCAGATGGATATACTTTTAATCGTTCAAATACACATACATGTGTGTATCGTCACCGTATCAGCTAATGTCATCAGTTGACCTTTTGAATGAATTCCTCCAACATTAGCCGGGACACAATTGCTGTACCTTGGTATTTTCTAGACAATAACTAAGGCGAAGCTGTACAAGGAGAGGTTTAAAAGAAGATAAAGAAGAAGAGTGTATTGCACATTCCACCTATGCAATGATTTCCCATTAAAAGAAGACGCAAAAAGTACCAACTCTTTAAAAATGGAATGACATTTAGTTTAGCTGCATTACATTTCATTTAATAATGTGCGGTATTTTATTAACTTTTAGTTTCTGAACTGCAATGTTGATTTCTGAATAACAGAGAACACTTAATTCCTAATCAGTGCCGATTATTTTAAACACTTAACCTTCATTTTGCCCTCCTATTTGTGGAGTATCGAAAGTATCGCCAAGGGTGTGTACTTTATCGCTGTATCCCAGGGGTAGAACTTTAAACCTCTTCACTGACACGCACTTTTGTCTCTTCGATTTTAAGCAGCAATCCTCCCAAAATTTCGCTGCTTCAATTTTCTGTTCAGTCAAATAACTAATTTTTTTTTCAACTTTGACAGTTATCACAAGGTACATGATGGCAGAAGATTCATTCACAGATGCTTACATAGCGTGAGCACTTCGTGTAAAGTGTTTCATTATTCCAAAACAGGTAAAATTTGAGATAATGAGCAAGAAAATAGAGGTAATTCTACTTGTGAGTTAAACTACTTCAAAAGTTTGATATCAAATTAATTTCCGATTCAAATTAATTTATCTTTTAAGTCGGATTCATTGTTACTTTTTTAATAATTTTGAAGAGAAGTATCTCTCTCTCTTTTTCTTCAGTTTTTCAAACAACATTTGCAGAGATTAAAACAAAAAGTAGTAGGTTTAGGCGATATAATCTTCCAAAGAAGCTTTACCATTATGTGGTGATAGACGAGTTCTATGCAAGGCCATCAGAAGGAAAGATTGACTTGGTTATCGTTCACAAGAGAAGAGCAGAATTCACTTATTACCAGCAATTTTCCAACTTTACAAAGAAGAGTCATTATTTCTTATCCATTTCTTCATTTTTCAAAGTAGAAGAGGGTTTACTATGAATATCAGGATACCAATTCAGTTATTACCAAGAAACATGTCCAGCGCTATAGTTTACTTGGAAAGTAACTTGGTCTCACTCAGATCACATCCTGAAATGAGTAGTTTTTCTCCCATTCATAAGACGAGTTGAACGATCAACCTGCAACATAAGTCATTTTTTCTGTCTTGGAAAGGGAAGTAGCTGATAATTTCTAGCATCATGAAAAGCTTGATGATTCCAGGTTCAAAGAATTCCGTGCTATTGTTGTGTTCTCTTATTCTTCGATGTTACTCTTCGATGTTCCAGTAACCAGAAAAAATGTCAATTGCTACCTCATGGTTCCTTCCTTTAAGAAACGGTTTAGTTTTCTCATGTCTGAATCAGAAATGGGAGGTTTTGATTCAGGCATATTCCCAAATAGGTTGCTGCATTAAGCTCAATTTATTGCATATTGAATCAAGTTTCGCATTCTACACAAACATATTATTATACTTCTTATTTGTCGATAACATTTTGAAAAACTCGAAAGAAGTAGACCGTACACACTAGAAAAGAAAGAAAGAAGAAAAGATAACAAGAACTAAATTTGCTTCGAAAATTTTAAAATCGCTTTTAAATTCTTCGGAGCTAATTAGTTCCTTCAGTAATTTAGTTCTTTTTTTAAGCATGTAAGGTTTTGAAAGCTCTTGCTTGAGCTTGTTTTTTCACGTGTTTTGCGCTATTTATTCTAATTCGAAGAATTACAGCCAAATTCAGTATTATCACGTTTTTTAGTTCACAAAAGCTCTTGTCGGAATCAGCCAAAGGATAATATTTTTATTTCTTCTTTGAACGTTGGAAATCTCAGCTGCTGTTAGTGATGCGTTACTTTCGTAACTAATGTCGTAAAGTATTTTTTTTTAAACAGACGAACACTTAATGATTAGGCATTCATTGCTACAATGGCAAAAAGTATTGGCCATTCTATTATGGGGTACCCAGTGGGCAGCCAGCTTTAACCCTTATGAAGGGACGACAAGTTAACTGCCAAGGACAAGCCGGGAATCTAGCCCTAACCCATGGCACGATAGAATGGTTCTTTAGCCACTATACAACCTAGACGGCATATAATAAAGTATAAATATCCTTCTGTATGTCAGTATATACGATAAAAATTTTCTGCATCAGTCCACAATTACGATGCTTGCACTTGAAGAATAATTGCTCCTTTTGTTGCGTGTGTGACTCGTAGTTTTATTTTTTTCCAGAAATCATCATTGGAGAAAAAAATTCTGCTTCCCATCACTTCAAGAAGTCATCGCTAGGAATTCAGACCTCCCTATTTCGAAGGGGCTAAAGATGTTCATATGGATTTAGGAAGAGTTTTTTCATTCCTAGATCGGAAGCGGTCTTACTGCAGGAATCATTCTTCCCACTACTTAAAAGAACCTGGAGAAATAGAGGCAGAAGAATCATTAGGTATGCGATGCAAGAACTACCGTTATTTTCATTTCTTCAGTATCACAGTCACGATTGTATTGCAGTTAGACACAATCCTAACCTTTGTAAAGATCTGAAACCTTTTTATTTGATATAATTACCACAATATTTTCAATCTCATTACTGACACGCTTTCATTCTTACAAGTTCTAACACTTCTAAATCCAGTGTATATATATATATAAAGCAAAATATTGCTAAATATGTAAAATATAGTTCTCCTGTCAATAGTCAATTTCATACTCAAGTAGACTTTATAAAGCAGTATTTCATAATTACTTATGTAGATAAATAATCCAATAACTATGCTTTTATTTGTAAACAGTTATATCCTAGCTTGTTAGCCTCTACAATTGTAAATAACAGTATCTATTCCTCTACTAATTTGTCTACTGTAGTTTGTAACAAAAAAATTCTCGCTTTCTATAAACTTCTCAACCTACAACATAATAATCTAAACTATCCTTATATTGTACTAATCCCTAAATTTCATAAATCGCCTTTAAAGTTTCGAACTGTTACAATAGGATGTAATACATATAGCAATGTAGCAAGTAAACATCTATTAAAGATACTGTCTGTTATGCATGAGTATTATATAAAACGTAATGATTACTCTATCTCTATCCGAAATAGTTATGATCTACGCAATACAATATGTACTATTAGTAATATTACCTCTTTATATACCTATGATTTTAAAGATCTATTCAACAATATTCATCTTGACGACCTTTACAATGTAATTAATGAATTATTTGAAACTTGTGTTAACAATATTCAGCTCCCTTCCCATGTTGATGTAACTTATTTCAGTTGTCTATCTAAATTTATTATCTATAATAATTTTATTCTACATAACAATAAAATATATCTACAAAATCATGGTATACCACAAGGTGGTTCAGCATCTAGTTACCTTGCAGATCTTTACTTATATTACTATGAGAAAGAATATACTAATACACACATCATTCTTAAACGATATATAGATGATATCTTACTTGTAAACACTACTAACAATAATAACATTATCTTCCCCATAAAATATCCATCTGCTCTGGAATTAATTAAAAATGATATGCTTAACAATTCTGTTAGTTTTCTAGATCTAAGTATCTCCATCACTCCTAGAAATAGCCTTAGTTTCAATGTATATGATAAGCGTAAAGATTTTAGCTTTAAAGTAAATAGCTTTACTCATTTTTCCTCCTGCTTACATAAATCTGTATTTCGCAATATCATCTATAATCACTGCTGTAGAATCAAGTTTCTATGTTCTGATGATTTTAAATCTCTATTTCTGTCAGCTAGACAATACAACTATCCCACTAAGTTCCTAAAATCTATTATATACAATTCTTGACAATGATGTGTCTAATGTCTTTGTTAATTTACTGGAGGTTGGGTGGGGTTTTGGTTTTAAGGTTGTAATTGGATGGTTGGGTCGGGCGGAGGAAGTTTTTCTCATTAAAAAAAAAGTAATATGTTTAAAAACAATTTGGATGTGTATATGCATGCATATATATATCTGGAGGAATTAAAAAAAAAAAAAAACCGGGGTTCCTATATTGTGATTATTCTGTCCTAAACATTATTTTTTATTTTTTTCTTATTTACTAGATTAATCTTCTGTCATACAATAACTTATTATACATACTTTGTCAATAATAATAATCATTATATTTTTTAAACAATATGTTATATTTAATTTTGCTATACTATTTATTTTATTCAATCATTTTAATTTATTATTATTCAATATATATTTATTATATTAATATACCTGGATATTCTTAAAATTTAATAATATTACCTTTTAGTATTTGGCAACTCCTATACTTCTTTCCACTTTTACACTTTTATTTAGTGGCAACACCATTTTTCACTTTTTACAATTCTTAGCATTGGCAACACATATCAATTGTTCAAATGAAATTTCCATGTGCTCTGCTCAAGGTCTGGTATGTAAAATTATAATTCCTATTTCTAATTTTTGTTATCTTTTTGATTTCTTCTTTCCTTTATATAGTAGGGTAGGGCCCAGATGTGTGGAGTTAATATCTCTTCTGATATGCCACACAACCGAAACCCTACTATTTGGTTTGCTGTAAATTATAATCCACTGTTTGTGGCCCCTGACGATGGTGACAGTGGTTATAATTTCCGTTCCATTATATTATCACAATAATTCTTGCACTTTATTTGGCTTCAAAATCTGGTCTCTAATTCTTGCTAATAGCTGTTGTATTTTTATGCGAGATATGTCTTATTTGTAGTATGTTTTGTGTTTTACTTGTTAGTTATATATATATATATATATATATACATGTGTGTGTTCAAATATTTACGTAGGTACCATGGAAGACAAAAGATGAAGCAATTTAATCAAATTTAATCAGTATCTCTCTAGTCTAAAAAAAAGTAAAGGCCGCTGGCGCTGTCAAAGCTTGTGGACCTATCTCCTCCTAAACCGTAGGGATTTGAGTTTCGACTAAGGTGCCCACAGATTCGAAAAATTCCGAGGAACCTGCTAAGCTGATTTAAATTTCGAAAATCGAATTATTTTAGAAGATATTAATAAAAAACTGAAAAAATAAACCGAATGGTTGCCAGATTTGGCATAAAATCATTCATTCCTTTGCAACAAAGCGTTTCCAAGTATCTTGAATCGCGTGAAATTTACAAACATGAGTTAGAATTATGCCCATTTTACGCCAAAATAAAAACTATATGAAATAAGTAACTCAAAATGTGTTACACAAAGTTTACAATTTTCAAATAGTAAGTTCGCTTAGACAATAGGAGTTTAGAATTAGGGATTATTCGTTTTTCCAAAACAGAATAACTAATATCATGAAAATGAAAAATAATTAAAATGCAGATTATTTTAAAGCCGTTTCTCGTCCAGCTGGATTATTTGCTACCAGTAGAAATATTTGGCGACGTTAACTATGCCATTATAGCAGTTATAGTACACTTTGGATATTTGCTAGCGCGACGAGATGGTATAATTCGTGGTGTTAAGTACGCCAATCTGCAAACGATTATGTAAATGGAAATATGGATAACGGTTTTCCGGTAACCTTAAATGAACAGTAAATATAGGTTGTGAGCATGTGTAAATCGCCAAATAATGAAAAGTCGCCATTGGTGGCAGGCTATTCTATCTGTTCCGTAGCTTTTATTAACTTTACATGTACGCAAGTCGCCAAATAATGAAAAATCGCCGTGGGTGGCAAATTCGCAAGATGTCCAATAGGTTTTACATTATTAAAAATACAGCTGAAACAGATGTTCTGATTTTACTAACCTTTAGCTCCTAATTAATATAACTTTTGAATGGCAACATTAAATATCATTGTGTTTCTGAGGAGTGCAAATAATTTTTCCGGCCATTATAAGAGGAGTCCACACTCCAGGTGGAGTATAGCTCAGGACCCGTACAACACGGATTCCCATAACAAAATATCTTCGATGCAAGAACCAAGCAATGTGTAGCTCAGTAACATTCTATCTGATCCAATCTTCGGGTTTTGTCTGTTGAAATTATGTCTTTTTTACGAATAAGCCTGATTAGGGGCCGAATGCCTCATACGGAAAGCAAGCGTAGCGAGTCTGGGGGCCTTGGCCCCTAGTTACTTAAAGACTGGATTGACTCTAGTTCATATAAGTGAAACTGTATGAATGATTTTGGTTCCTATAATCATCCCTTTGTTCTATCTCTTCACCAATGTTACTCAGAAAAAATATATTTATTAAGGATTTATTTTCTTTATAAAATTTAAAATCTTAAATACGACTGTAGTCTTTAAAATAAAGAAACTGGTGTACATTGTTAAGGAAGGATATTACAAAAAAAAAAAAAAAAAAAAAAAAATCCCAATGGCCGGCCACTGCCTTCAAGATTTTGGCCACAACAGGCCGGAATTGTTGGCCTTTGTATTATGGGAGCACCTAGTAGGTGGACCAACGTCGCCCCCTATGAAGGGACGGACAATGACAACCACGCCCAGTCGGGGATCAAATTCCCACGCCGGGAGTTGAACCCAAAATCGTCGTACAGCGCTTTACCCCCCATACAATCCGGTCGGCATATTACAAAAATAAATGCCAATGTTTAACTCCTACGTCTGAGAGTTATTTTTCTAACCAAAAAACATTTTTCTGTTTCCCATTTAATTAACAATGTAAGGTCATAAATGTCTTGGACTTTACGTCAGAATAATTTCCAAAAATTTCTGTATGCATTGTAATCATGCATAATTTTAAGTATTAAAATTTAAGTTGTTTAATATTTTTCAATAGATAAAAACAAAACCATGGACATTGCAATCAAACAAAGAGTGTCAAAATTTTTAAAGTCAATGGAGCTGTTTAGACAAAATTACACATTTGTAACAAATTAGTTACTAGCATAACACTGCCTTTCTCAACTGCGAAAGAAATTGAACTGTTGTTGCAATGTGTAATAAAATTTGCGTGTCTCTACACGCGCAACATAGTTTCACATATTCCACAGAAGAAAAACATTTGAAAAATGACGAAATCACGCACACACACAAAATAATACATTTTTTTAATGCAATACAATATTGCAAAAAAATAATAATACCCTAGCAATTTTATCAGAACAATTATATACAACTTTTTGAATATATTTATGCACACCATAACAGTGTGTCTATTATGAGATTCTTAATTTTAAATTTCCGTTCACCTGTTTATATCATTGCTTAAAAAAACAAAAAGAAAAACAGAAGCGTGAATTGTTTAGTACTGAATGAGCACGTTTCTTTGAGAGAAAAACAATCTCCTTTTACATTTCATATTCACATAGCATACGCACAATATAGAAAGTCAATTTGTGGTTTCAGTTTAGTTCTTCAAACATACAACAGTACATTGGCAGATCCAGAGTGGGGGGGGGGGCACTGATGGCACGTGCCCCTGCCCCCCCCTACTAAGTTGACAATACAGTAAATTGACTTGTTTTGTAAATTCAAGTGATTTTATAGCAAAATCACTGTCATCATTAAATATACCGGAAATCGGTCAGAAATTTTCGACAAGCTGTCCTCTTTCTAGCAATGTTAAAAAATGCAAAGCAGCAGACAAGAAAACATTGATTTCATATTCAACTCATTTTTTAATGTATTCTGCTGTGTGAATTTGCTCTGCGTATGTTCTGTACAATATAAAAATACAATACATCACAGTTTTGTTCATGAACAATTTTTATTTATTGTACATAAATTTCGTCATTCTTAAAAAATATTTTTAAAATCTTGTAAAAACTATTAAAGGAAAAATTTGTGTATTAAATACCCATGAAACTGAAATAACACCACACGACAAGTTTGGAAGTTCTCCTTCATTTAGAATCGGAATGTTTACAAACCTAAAGCAAAAAAGTTATAGGTTCGTAAATATTCTTCACTTGAAGAAGGGGGAGACCTTTGGCCTTCTCGAAATGCAAGTAAACTTTGTTTTAATTTCACAAATTTTATGTCAACCTCTTTATTAGCTTGCTCCGTTAATACGTCTTCCCAGTTCAGAATTTATGCCATTTGTCGTCCGATTAAGCTGAATCTTTGCACACACGTATAATTCCGATGCTTAACAGCTCGATTCCACCGAACTATTGATCGGACATTTTCAATCTTTGTATCAACGAGTAGTCGAGTTTGGATGGTAAAAGGGATGGATTGAAAGTCCATGATATTTTATTGACTTAGTTTCGAATCCCACTGACTACGGGGAGAATGCTTTTGTCTGTATTTTACGTAAACTGTAACTATCGGCTTGGAAAACTGTTTCACGTCTCTGTTTTCTTTTGGTTATTTTATTTATTTATTGAAAAACTTTTTTTCCCATTTCTTACTCATGATGCAGTCTAACATTAACGTTTCAGAGTCATGAAGCATCAGCAAAACAATTTTTAAATTAAATGAACAATATCAGACTGTCTGAACTGGTGCCCGTAAAACCATGTTCGTGGTACCAATGTCCTCAAACGGTCCCTCTTGGTGTGCCGATTTCAGGTGTTAGGTCTCTCATCTGCGATTGGTTCAAAATTAGGAGACCACTCATAGGGGAAAACGTTGGTCTGCCCAATAAGCGCCCCCCATAACGATGAAATGACGAACATCCGCATCCCTCGTAGTGGCCAAGCCTCCAGTAGGTCGCTGACCCGGCCATTAGAAATTAAAAAAATATATCAGACTGTTTTCTCATGTCATGTTTCCAGTTTACTTGAGATCTGAACAGTGTGCTGTTCTCATTTTAAACGAGAACTTTGGCACGAAGCATACTGCGGCATAATTGATTGCTTTAATAGTTTGCATTAATCGCTAAATAATTTTCATACTAAAAAGAATAAAGAAGTTTAAAAAAAGGCGTTTTTGTAAAATCAAGCTATTGTTCAAAAATGGACTAAAATGCATGAAATAACTTTTGAGAGACTTTTCAAGGCATAAAGAAAATTGCAACATATTAATCCGTCTTATCATATTAATCAGCAGGTCCCACCATAGCCGAGTGAATAAGACACTGAACATAGTAGTGATTAGAATTCCTTAAAATGTTCTTCGCCCTTAAAAGGCCTTCCCTCCCTTTGCAGATACGATACCCCTCGTGTAGGTTTGCCTTGAGGCGATCTTGAAACGTTAACACTTCCTTTCACTTCACATATAAGCAAGGAATTCAGCAATATATGTAATTTTACATTCAAAGAAGTAATATTGAAGGAAATTTTTAAGTGCCTCCGCCGCTGATCGTTGAGCTAAGCTGGATTTATATGGTGCATTAAATATTTGAGCTTGAAATTTCCCTTAAAAATAATCTTATAGTCTAGTTGTTAATAAAAACTTAAAAAAAAACTTTTTTAAATTATAATTACCCAACTGAATTTAATCGTGCCCGCCACATACATATACCCAGTGGCGGAATTTCGCTCCAGGCCCCCATAAAAAGCTATTTAAATTTATAAATTATCCTAGCTTTTTGGACATTACTATGACAAAAGAACAAATAAAACGACGGGTTTAGAAGTATTTAAAAAACGCACACACACACACACACACATACAAAAAATTCAGCGAAGACCTCATTGATTATAGATAATTCCACATGCAATAGCAAATTAAATAATTAAAAAAAAAACTTTATGTGCACTTTATTGAAAAATTCCTTCGGAAGATTTTACCCTTGTCTTAAGCTATGTTATGTCCTATTTTTACCTCTAAATTACAATTTTACATACCTAGAAAGAAAAAAACCCTTGTCAATGTAGCAGTGAAATGATTAACTTTGCATTTTACACATGCAAGTTCAAAGGTCAAAAATAACTAATTTAATAAAAATCTTAGGAAATAACTGGAGCCAGCACTTGCACATACATAGGGGAAATCCTTGCAAAATTTATTCACAAGGAGGAGGCACGGCTTCAGGTAAAACCGATTTCAATGATCTTTGGCATAGTGGTAGTATACCATGTGAATATGCTACCTGTAAAATACTAAGACACAATACTAAAATATATTCGAGGAAAATTAATATTAATTTTCGAATCACTTCACCGAAACTTTAAATTTAACTTACTCGAATCGGTGCTTGATCGCCGTAACGTAATTGGCAAGGCTGTAAACTACCACTCTGCCGTTGCTGGTTTGAATGTTGTGCTGGGGAGAAGTTTTCACTACCTCCTTACAGATTTTTTTCATTATTATTTAAATTTTATTTCTACTTGTAAAATCTTTACTTTGGAATCAGAATTTTACACATTCCAATCACACTCATTCATTTTGACACACGCGAGAATCAGTATTTATTTAAGACATATTTCTTCTTGTCACAAACGCAGGGCAATCATGTTTTCTTTTTTTTTCTAATTTTCGGGGATTTGTGAGCACAGCAACAGCATTTTCATTTAATCGTCTGCCATCTGCTGATTGGTTGCCAACTTTAAAATATCAGATTATACTCTACTCCAAGTCTAATATTTTTACGATATTGTTAAAATTTTGGGTACACGTATTTAAGCAATGAAATTCGTTTTGAATTCTATTACAGCTAAAAATATGTCATCAAGCGAAGCAAGTTCTTGTTGTGATGAAAGACCTGAAAATTCTATATACATTGTTGTTTCGAATCAGTGGCTAAAAGATGGAGTAGCGTATTACGAGAGTTTACTTCTCGAAAAAAAATCAATTGCAGAAACAGCTTCTGATACGCTGTCTGAAGAAGCTATGATGATAGGTACACAATTGTATTATAATAATACATTAGATATGTTGAGTGGAAGGAAGTTTATAATTGATGAAGAATTGATCCATGCCCAAGAAGAATGTACAGAAGAAAATTTCGAATCAGTTAAAGACAACTCATGTGATGAGTATGTGCCAGATGAAAAAAGAAATAAAATAAAGGAATGTATTCCACAAAAGAAAAAAAAAAGCGTTGGCACAGAATTGAGATTCGAACCCGCAACGCCAGAGTTAAAGGCAACAGCTTTACCGATTACGTTACGGTTCTCAAACAGGGTTATGCGTAACTTACATTTAAAGTTTCGGTGAAGTGATTCGAAAATAAATATTAATTTTTCTCGACTATATTCGAGCATTTCATCTTAATATTTTATACGTGGAATATTCATATGGTACACTATCACATGCCAAAGATCATTGAAATTGGCTTCCCTGATGCCGTGCCTCTTCCTTGTCAGTTAAATTTTATAATATTTGCAAGTGTATAAGTAATTTTTTTTTCTAAACAACACCTGATGGAAAACTCCTCAACCAATGTGTAGCACAGTGGTTAAAGCCACTGACATTGGTAGATGGTTCAAGTGGAGGAACAGGGTTCTGACCTCTCGCGTAGCCGTCGGTCTGGAGTTTTGGACGGTTTCCTCCAGATGTAACGTGAATACGCGCTAGATACCCAGAAAAGTCCTTCCCCAAGGCACTTAGCCCCCTTATGTTTGTCCTTTCTTTGACGTGGATTTATAAGCGGTTCCTCGTGACCAAGTACACAACACAAATCCGAATACATGTTCCAACAAAACTCCTGAAAAAAGTACTTGATTATGTACACAACTCATTTTACACCATCGATGGCCAACCTCCGGCACGCATGCCACAATGTGGCACGAAGCAGTTCAACAATGGCATGCGAAGACTTAATAAGATTTTTTTATGAAAAAATGGTAATGTCGTCTTCAGGAACTTTATAAAAATCTTTAAATTCTCATACAGTACTGAATTCAACAGCGGCGGGAAGCGGGTCTGCTTGACACCAGTATAACAATGTGGTACAGAATGGCCGTGGGACGAGTCCAATATTCGAGTTACTTTCACGCCGTTCTACAATCCCTATCCACAACCTAGACCAGGGATGGGCAAACTTTTTCGGTCGCAGGCCAAAAATCGAAAAAAAAAAGTTTGGCGGGCCAAGATAAATTTTTCTAACATTTTAAAAACAATAAACAAGTATTACAATTTAAATATGTTTGAGATGAATGAAATTGCGATTTCATTTTTAAAAGTTCCTCATATTGAGGTTCGAACTGAGATGTACCGATTGTAAGAAACGAGGATAAATGCTCATCTGTCAGTCTACTTCTAAAAGAATTCTTTCTAATGTTCATAGTTGAAAACACTTGTTCACATATATAAGATGAAGCAAACATAGCACTGATTTTCTGGACGTGAGTTATTAAATTTGGGAAACTTACTTTCGATAATGATTTGTAAAACTCTAACTTTGACCTATTTAGAAACAACTGCTTGAGATGATTGTTAGATTGCAACTCAATTTATTCAAGCTGCAAATCGGACGTCACTGCTTCACAATTGACTTTGAAAGGCATGGTAAAAATATCCAGTTCTGTTTGAATGGTATTGAAATCTTGAAATCTGCGTTCGAACTCAAAATGCAGTTTTTTCAAGTCATCTTCATAATTCATAATATGGATATATAATATATAAATATATATTTTAATTTAATTTCCGGCGGACTGGCAAATTAAAATTCTATCCGCGGGCCGTAGTTTGCCCATCTCTGACCTATAGACTTACCAGAAAAAAAGTGCTATTTGCGTAAAAATTCTATAATCAGCCTATAAATAACATTTTTTTCACCTTTTCATATTTCTCAATATAAGTTGAAAGTGTTTCTCTTCTCAAAAACGTTGCCCAGCCCTGTTTCGAACAATGCCCCCCCCCCCAAATAAAAAAAAATCATAGTAATATATTTCCCAAAAATTACTTTCGCCATTTTTTTCAACACAAAATCATCAACCTTTATTCTGTTTCAGTCCAGCAGGTAATAATGGGACACGATAAAATTAAATAGTCCATAATAATAATGCATAACCTACTATCCCCCGTTTTTTAGAAAAATTAAATTTTAGCGTAATTAAATAAACACAACTTACCTGTTATTACAACAAAAATTCTATGCAGAATTTTGACGAACAACTTTATTAGACAATTCAAATGTTGCCAACGCTGAAGAAGCTTAAAACTATTTTATGAAGCTTTTTTCTACATTTATTATTTTGTTGTGTCAGCATCAGCTTGTTGTGAAGCCTTTTCTAAGGCAAATGCTCCAACGCTAAAATGCTAATTTATTTCTATTATTTTATTTTATTTTTTTTTTTTTGCGTATAGTTTCTCTTAAAATAATAAGATTTCTAACATTCCTTCTATAAATAAACAACAACTGAAAATTGTTATTAACATGAGTAATCGATTCGATTGTCAATATAATCGTCTGCTGTCTTCAGCATCCATGCGGATCTCGGAAGTTAGGATTTTACAGTGATCAAATTTCAAATTCAACTGAAACTATAAAAATGCGGCAATTTTCGGGGCGCGACCCAGGCACCTTCCGTCTCCCAGTTTAGTACGCTATGCACTATGCCACTGGTCGGGGAAAATGCGAAATGAATTCCTTAAGAAATACTTTTTGGTTGGAAATTAAGTAATGAATAAGTTTTTTAATTAGCTCTCTCTCCCGCATTTTTACTTTATATCGGAAAAATATTATATTTCCTCTCAAGAGGATGGAAAAATTATTGATGGCCTCACCATGGCACAGTGGTTATGTCACTGGAAATGGTAGACGGGCGAAGTGTGAAGTGTCCCGGGTTCGGGTCCCATCGCGCGTCCGTCGACCTAACCGGAGTTTTCCGTAACTTGGCGTAAATGCGGGTTAGGACCCCTTAGACAAACCCCGACCGAAGGCATTCCCCCTTGTGTTGTCCTACTGACGAGGATTTATAAGGAGGCTTCGAGTCAAGCACACAAATCCGATATACGTGTTCACAATAACAAAAAAAAATAACAAATTATTGACAAAATTGGATACAGGGAGTCTGAAGTTCAGACTTTAGAAAAACTTATTTTTTGCGGATGGTTCATACTCTGAACCGTGCGTGAAAAATAAGTTTTTCATAATAAGTGAAGCTAATGTTGACTTGTAAAGGAGATACAGCCGGTCAGAAATTCTGTAACCTCCACTCAATTTATCCAAGGGTGTCATGAATAAGGAGAACAATTTATTAAAATAACTGAAAGCTTTTTTCCCTTTCCCTTTCCGTAGTTGAAAATTTCAAACAATATTTTCTATGTACTTTTTCGATTTTAATGTTTTGCGCCTCTTCAAACGATATGCATTTCCCTAGAGACAGGAAACTGGATCCTCATTCCTATTAAAAATTGTAGAAAAGGCATAGAGCTTCAACTTGGACTGTTAGATACGCTGCTGCCATCTGTTGTAAACAACTTAAAAGTATTCAAATGCATTCTAAATTTAAAAAAAAGGGGGGGGGGCAAAGGAATTTTTTACTCTTTAATCAAACAGTGAAAATTGCCCGAATAAAGTATATAAATTGAAAAGAACAAATCCGGATTATATCTATGACCTGTTCCGTCCAAATTCCAGTATTAAAAATTTGATACTGCCACTGAATAATAAAATTATTTTTGTTTAGATTTCGAAATGGGATGTTTGATGATTAAATTTCTTAAAAAGTATTGGGTCGAAAAAAAACTCGAGTTTCTGAAAAAGCATTAATTTATTAACAAAGCGCTCACAAAAGACAGTTAAAGGACATTCTGCCATAGAAGACAAAAGCAAACTTGTGTTCCTATTAACTTACTACTTATTCTTTTAAACGCAATAATTAAAAACATACCTGAAAGTTTTGCGTGAAATAGGTAGGAGAGAGAGTAGCAATAAGTAACGTTATGAGGCACTTTTCTAGAGGAAAATTGCTATAAATATATTTTATTATTTTTTTTAAAGCGAATATTTTTATTTTAACTACAAATGCGGAGGAATCCTAATATGTTACAACATGTATGAAAACTGAAGCACTGTATAGTATTATACAAATTTATAGCTCTACTGTGCGATAAATTTTGCTGAAAAGTTTTTGAGACTTCACTGTTTCTAAAAATATAAAATGTTCAGGATTAATTAAAATTTTGAGGCATTATGTAAACAGTTCATATCTCTAAAGTTCACACATTACAAGCATGAGGCAGAATTTAAAATATGTTTCACAATATTTGAAGTAAAATGTTTTTCTTTCTTTCTTTCTTTCTTTTTTTTGCGTGTGTGTGTGGGGGGGGGGGCTATCTGAATCGTAATAAAAGATACCCCAGATAAATTACAAAAATATTTCTTTTATCCTTACATGCATATAGCAAAATTGCTTATACCAGTTGCTTACGAATAGAGTACACTTTAATTTACTATGCAAATAAAAAAATAAAAAAATATTGCATAAGAGACCATGTTCATATATAAATGCGCACCAACTTTATTTTTTCCCAATGGCAACACCTAGGAATGAACATGTGACTTCATGCTTCAAAAATTTCGCTTATTTTAACACCGAATAACAATTTTCAATACATTTGAACTAAAAATGAATAACTTATGAACTTCCGAAATTTCTCCTCACCCCCCTCCTTATGTTAAAATTTTTTCATACTTAAATTCATATCTCATTGAATACTGATATTAATAAGCTGATTTTGATACTAGATTTTTATTATTGGAACTAAACGCCCAAAGATAATTTACAGCTATTTTAATTTTTTAATAAAATATTAATATGAATTATGAGTTATTAAATTAATATCGAAAAAAAGGAATAGCTATCTGGAAATTTCAACCGAAATATGTGCAGAAAATAATTTTACATGGCTGTGTAAAATTTCAAATTTTTAAGTTTAGTTGATTTTATATTAATTAAAATGTTCATTTTTATAAGTTAAGGAACCGTATGTGAATTCATAACGTGATAATTTTTCGAAAGTTGTCTTTAAAATGCATATATATAGATAGATAGATAGATAGATAGATAGATAGATAGATAGATAGATGGATAGAGAGAGAGGTAATACAAATAGTGGTAGATAATAAAAATAATGTTAGAGGTAATAAAAATAGCGAATTTTGGAGCAAATAAATTACAGATGTTTAAAGTTTGATGGTACTTTGTCATGTTAATTTCACTTTGTAGATATATAACCTTTTATAGAAAATAACACGCAAGACTCCTTTTTGAAATGCGCAATACATGAAAATTATGTTACACTTATTTCCCTATTTTACATGAAATCATTCTTCAACTTTGTCTATTGTTAAGGAACATTCATGATCGTATTGGTCCGGTAAGCAGAGACAGCCTTTTACTCTTAGCGGTATTTCTAGCAGCATTTCACCTGTCTAAGAGAATTTTCAAAGTACTTAGTAACAATTTCAAAAAAAAAAAATAAAATAGAAAGAGGTATTATGTATGTGCAAAAGTTTTACAAAAAACGTATTCGTATTTAGCGACATAACACTCTCTTATTACTTAAAGATGAATAACGTCATAATTAAAGTACGCTATTTAATTATAAAAATCTCGATGTATTAATAAAACTGAAAAATAATCCATGGTTTATTAGAACAGTACAATTTTAATAGTGATATTATAATACAGCAAACTTACAGGTCACTTGTATAAAACACCGTCAGGTAAATTACAAAAAGAAAAGGTCTATATTGTAAAAAAATTATAACTACGGTACTCCATGACTTCAGTTAAATTGAAACTGTAACTTTATATTAATATTTTCGATTCGTAATGTAACTTACAACTAACGCAAATTATCAAAATAGTTGTTTGAACTATAAAATTTCTCAAATACAAGTTGTCTTAAAAGTTATCAACAAAAGTTTGTTTATAACACAATTATCTGTACTGCATTCCCTTAATCGTTTGGAAAACTCAAAATTAATTGCCTATAAAAGATGGTCATAGTTTGATTTTTAGTTTTTTTTATATCATTTATTTTTTCATTACAGACGTTTTTGAGACGAGGAACATTATTTTCCTTATAAATAATGTATTTCTTTTTTTCGCAAGCAAAATTGATATAAGGCGAAAAATTTAGGAACCTTCATATACTATTCTGAATTTGGAGATAACCTTTTAAAATCGCTCAAAAAATAATTCACAATATCTTCGGAACTTATCGTAGAAAATTCATGAAAATTTAAATATGTATGTAATTTAAATATCATTTGAAACGTTTTCTTTCCTTTAATAAAGTCGAATAGGGTGTCGGCATTGAAAAAAAAATCGATATTAATGCAAAAACTAAGTATGGAGACAGCCCCTTATGCAAATTGTGTGAATACGAAATTAAAGTATACATTATTTGTAAATGAATGGTATATTAAACTTTGTTGTACGATAATCAACCGCCAAATAAAGAGAAAGTAGGCTTTTTTCAGGAGCAATGCATGTTTGTCTGTGAAATCACCTTATAAGACAAATATATGATTACAATTTCGATGCAAGACAACATTATTTACGCACTGTATGTACCATTAAACGATCTACTGCGGAAATTGTTTAGTAACTCTATCTACAAACACGGTTAGTAAAATATGATGTCTTAGTCTTCTCCAGACATCTTAATGCATGTGTGATTTACAGTGTAAATAAGGCTTTCGCCAAAAGGCTATTAGATCGAAGGCATCTATCCAAGTACTTATTTACAAGTCTCACTGATGGCAAATGCAACTGCTTTAAATTCTAGCAAAATACGGTGTTATTCTAAACAGATGAGTTTAAAACTCATTTAATTCCGAATAGCTAAAAACGTCTTTCGGAAGACAAGTTGAAGAATAATAACAGAGAATTATGATGACAATAAAAACGTATATTATATTAGAGTACTAATGAAGGTGAAAGCTACGAGTGTGGACATTTTTAAAGGATTTACTATTCCAAGATAGAGGGAATGGTTTATTAGTCCCATTATTTATTTATTTATTTCAAGTAGAATGCAATTGCCTCGAAATATACGGGATACTGGTTTTGAAAAGCATTTTGTACTGTATTTAAAGTTATCGGAAGTTGATAACGCGTGTAAGTTTTAAGTTAATGTTATTTTTGAATGAATAGAAAAATCAATTTGTTAATTGTTTACATGTATTGGCAGTTGTTTTAGTTATACAAGAAGTATCAGAATTCATGAAGGGGTAGGGTACACTAACAGTTACATGAAAACTGAGGGTGGGAATCTTTGTCTTCTTGGACCAGCAATTAAACTGTTAAAAAAAGGAAAAAGGTATGAAACTTTAGTTAAATTTCTGACTAAGGATGGTTTTTGAAAAAAACATCTTTTACCAGAAGATACACTTAACTACACATGTCAGTTGCATGTCATATTATGTTTCGGGAGGTGCAGATTTAAAATAATGGATTATTGTTGTATTTGGAACATTAATTTTCGGACTTATGTGCTTGGATCCAAGATTCCGCTTATAATCCTTGTTGAGTAAAGTGGACAACGCAATAAAACTTTTAGTAGCACTAAGAAAGGAAATCTTTTACAATCAGAATGAGAGTGGGAATCGAACCTACGACGTTACGCCTAGGCGATTGCCTTGGAGTAGGACAGGATTAACGTAATCTCCAAGCCGCCGGTCCCCGTAGTGTTTCTTTATATACATCGCAAGAGTCATTGCATTGTGACCACCCACACTTTTTTCAGTGAACTCGTCTGGATGACATGGAGAGCACATAATTAAGTGGGAATGGTATTTAACTGTTGCTGTAGATGGCAAGAAATCGTTCTTGCACTTACGTTACTTAGTGGTTCAGCTGAAAGCCCAATACAATGCAGGTCCAAGTAGAAGCATTTCGGAACACACAATTCAGCGGATGCTGTTGGATATGGGACAGCAGTGCAGACGTTTCACTGATGTGCCTCTGCATAGCAAGCGTCATTGCCAACTACGCCTAAAGTGGGAACATCGAGACTGGACCACGGATATGTAGAAGAGAGTTGCCTGAACGGATGAATCCCGGTTTCTCTTTCATCTCGTCAATGGTCGTGTCAGGGTCTTCCAGGAGAACAGCTGCCCCCCCGCACCCCGGCATATCAGAGCTCAAACACCATGTTCCAATATCTCGACTTTGTGTGGCCGCTGTTTAAATATTTGGTTCAACCTGTCTCCAGTATCTACCAAGAACTCGTGGCATTCATGCCCAGGCAGTTGCAGCTGTTTTGAAGGCCAAAGATGGCGCAACGCGTTTTTGAGTAGGTGGTCATAATGTAATGGCTCTTCGATTGGTTATACTATCTATTTTATTCAATAATTTTAATTTATTATTATTCTATATATCTTTAATTATATTAATATACCTGGATACTCATAAAGTATAATAATATTAACTTTTAGTATTTGGCAACACCTATAGATTCTTCTTTCACTTTTACACTTTTATTTTATGGCAACACCATTTTTCACTTTTTACAATTCTTAACATTGGCAACACGTATGACTTATTTTCCATGAGCTCAAGTCTGTTATGTAGATTTATCAATGCTATTTCTTTTTTTTTTATTTCTTTTTTTCCTTTATATAGTAAGGTAGAGCCCAGAAAGTGTGGAGTAAATATATCTTTTGATATGCCACACAACCGAAACCCTACTATTTTGTTTGATTTTAATTATAATCCACTGTTTGTGGTTCCTGATGATGGTGACAGTGGTTATAATTTCCGTTACATTCTATTTTCACAATAATTATTGCACTTTATTTGGCTCTGCTTTTATTATTTTTTTCAAATTGTGGTTTCTATTTCTTGCTTCTAACTGTTATCTTTTTTAATGCAAGGTATGTCTTATTTGCAGTGTGTTTTGTGTTTTACTTATTAGTTATATATATATATATATATATATATAGTATGAAAATATATTACTAAAATGTTGGCGATATTTTAGAATTTATGCATAGAACAGTGTAGAAATAGAAAAATATTCTGAAAGATTAGCGCATTTGCAGCATAATAAAACAGAATAGTCTCTACTTATTATAAAAGAAGGTGTCTGTGTGTCTGTGTGTGTGTGTGTCTGTCGGCAGCGTTACGGACAAACGGCTACACCTAGAAACAACAAATTTGGTACTCGGGAAGATGTAAATATGTAGTTGTGCACCTCGAAGCGATTTTTTCAAAATTCGACCTAGATTTTTTTTTTATTTTATGTTTTATGCGATTTTTGGCACTTTTTCTCACCTAATTCGTAATAACGGCGGAAATTACGCTCGCAGCAAAACGGCATTTGTATCATCGGATAGAGGAAGAAATTTTCTTTTAAAAACAGTTTGTTCTGAATACGTAACATGATTTACCGATTTTTAGGAATTTTTTTACTAAACATCTGCTTCGCGATTTTTTTTCGTAAAATAATTTTAAAACTGTCGCATCTTGAATTCTATACGTCATAACTTTTAGATATTTTGACAAATCGTGAAACATTCTTTTCTCTCTCTTTTAAAATATAAACGAAAAAATTATGTAAATTAGATGATTTTTTACGAATTTTAATGCAGCCTAATGTTTAGAATTTAATAGCATCAACGCGATCTTACGCCATTCATTACATTGCGATCACGGCACGAGAATTTATGTTCGGTTGTTGCTACAGAAAGGATTAGAAAAAAGGGTTTTTTCAACCAATCGAGTTTTTAAATGGGATATCAGAATTTCAATTCGCAAGTGAGGATCTATGACGTCAAATGCTTTAAGATACGTAAACTTTACGCCATAATTTTAACTCATTTATTCCAGCTCTATTTTCAACACAGGGAGACGATATTTTGAATAAAATTTACTGTAGAAATAAACTAAGAAATTCACGATTATTATTATTAGAAGTGGTATTTTAATCCGGTGCTTATTTAAAAATTGAAATGTTTTCACGGCGCTGAAAATGTTCATTTTAAAAGTTACAAAGTTCGTTTCAAAGTGCGATATATTAAAATTTTTCTATTTACTATTTTTATTTTTGGCATTTAATTTAGCGCAGGCGTTGCCTAACATACGCTTGCAGGTTGCCAGTATAGTTTTATTTTAACGTTGAATTACGTTCCTCTATAAAGGTCCAACGCAAAGTTTTAATGATACCGTTTGAAAACAATTATGCGAAATATCGAAATTAACTCCCTCAATCTACCGGGGTATCCTTTACGGCAGTCAAACAGTGACGTCATAAATTAAAAAAAAATGCGTGAAATTTGTAAACTCTGCAACTCTAACGCCCTGTCACAATTAAAATGGGAATAAGTAGCTCCTCGAGATTACACAGTTTGATGTTTTTCAGGAGACAGGACTATGGAGGATATAAAAGATATCAGTACAGATACACAGTAAGATGAAATGGTTTGCGGCGCTAAATACGCCAATCTTATAAAACTATGTATAAATTAAATATATATGGAGAGTTTCCTTAATGGCAACCATTATGTGAAATGATTATTATTTATGCTAATGCGTAAATTACAAAGAATCGCCACAGAATCACAAGATCCCATTGAGGCCAAATAATCTAAGCTGTTTCTTTTAAGGGAGCCTTGAAGAGGGAGAAGCGAGTATAGATAGTATTAATGTACGTAATAGGTAGTATTATTAGATTTGTAAAGATAATATGAATAAATCGCAATGTACCACGTTAATAAATATTTCATGAAATTAAAAGTGTTTATCCTTTTTCAACGGTTGTCTTACAACCAACTAAACGAAAAGTAATTCTAATTTGCGTTAATATATCCCGCAGTAATTTCAACAGAGGAGATTACTTGAACTTTTTTAAAAATGAAATTCTGTTTTGTCACATGCAGATATGATTTTAGTAGTAAAATATTCCCTTCTTCCCGTATGAAGAGCGGGTGCGCAGCTATTTTAAAAACATCTCTTGAAAATAGCATAAATGAATTCAGAAGACCTCAAAACGTGTAAATACACCAAAATCTCGAAGTCGAATTTTTTCATGATTACAATACTTTCCTTATATGGTACATGTTCGGAAAGAAATAAATGGTGCTCCATTTCATGTAGCGTCTTAGGTATTTAATGCTACAACTTGAGCCTAAAAAACAGTATTATGTAGAAATAAGGCATTTTGAAAGCCAGGAGTTCTCTGCAAACCATTAAGCTTTCCATTTTTTTGATAGTGAATGACACTGACGTAGTTTTTTGAGTCATTATCTTAAATCTTGTAAATAAATAAAAATGAAATTCTGTTTGTTAGTTTGTGGATTTGATTCGTATACAAATCCACAAAAATGGACCTATCGGCCTGAAATTTAGCACAGATATGTAAAATAATATAGAATAAATTGTAGTCCACTTTAAAACTTTGAAAGTCCGCCCGTTCCCGGAATTTAAGAGATTTTTTATGCTCTCCACGCAAAAAGCTTTCCGTAATTGTAACCCTGTAGTGAAAAAAGTGTGAAATAAGGATCGTGGTTGCCATGTGTGGCGATTTTGCCCAATGAAATGTTTTAAATTCTCAAAGTAAAAATAAAAGAATAATAATGATTTTTTTTGTTAGTTTATATTCGTAAGGTTATTTTTTTAAAAATTATAATATCGTGTGCATGGGAAATCGGAGCAGGAATGAAATGTTTTATACGCAAAACAATAAGAATTGAAGATTTCCGAGGCTAATATGTAAAATGTTTTAGTTTGGTGAAAAAATAAAGTGGCTGAAATATCGATTTTGAGTAAGTGAGTTCTACCGGTTTGCACAGTTTTCGGCTTGGCGCAATTTATTGAGAGCTTAAGGAAATAGATTTTTGAAAACAAGTGCAAAGGTTTTATTAGAATACAGCGTTAAATTTTAATGATCCGTGAAGAAATAATGCAGTTATTAAGGGATTTCAAGCGATCTAACTTCAGAATTCTCGCCAATTGAGTACATTGATTTAAGTTGGGGTAATTCCGCCAAATTTCAGAAAATTGAAATCTTCTCATTTAGTACATCGGAGTAACGATGAATAAAACACATTATAGTTGATAATTTTAAAAAATTCGGCTGTATTAAGGGATTCCACTTTTCAAATAAATGCGTGCTTTACTCTTTGGCGTTCGAACCATTTCCGATATTGATTGCTGCTAAGTCAATGCTTCGAATGATTCCCTGAAAAAACTCTTGCAAAATGGCGTATGTTGGCACTTTGGCGAGGCTTAGATTTGAAACTGGATTTTATTTGAGAGTGGTATATATAATAACACTGGTTATAGATAAAAATGAATGTTGGTATGTGTTTATGAGGTTGAAAAACTCCAGCACCGTTGAGCACAGTTGCACCATAAAATTTCGTTCACCTAAGTCTTTTATGATGGATAAGGTTTTTATGCTATCCGTTTTCCTTAACGTACCACTTGGTGCCGCAGCACAACGTCGAATTCTATTCCGTTTAGCCGTTTGCTATGCGAATATCGTCCAACCGATTTCGATGAAATTTGGTACACGCGAATATTAGAACACGGAGAATATTTTTCAGTATCCATTTTGCTGTAACTTGCCGCTAAATGGCGCTGAAACGCATCAACTTCTATACCGTTCGACCGATCGGCATGAAAGTTTTTATACTTACACATTTGAGCACGAAGAATATATTCTAACTGCGTTCCTTTTGATGTTACTCACCACTAGATGACACTGCAATGCATTATTATTTTAACTCGCCACTAGATGACGCTGCAGCAGGCCAAATTCTTGACCAATCAAACGGTCGCTATGAAAATCAGTATACATAGCTATTTGACCAATGAGAATATTTTGGCGTTATCCATTTTCCTATAACTCGCCACTTGACGGCGCTGTAACAAATCATTACTTTAATTAACCACTAGATGGCCCTGCAGTGTATCACTTCTTGACTGTGCAAATGATCGCTATGAAAATAGGTATACATAGATATTTGAACACGGGGAAGAGTTTGGCGCTATCCATTTTCCTATAACTTACAACTAGATGTCGCGTCAACACATGAACTTCAGGACTGTCCAGCCGATAGTCATGAAAATTCGTATACATCGATATCTGAATGCGAAGAATATTTTCGCCGTATCCGTTTTGCTAAAACTCGCCACTAGATTGCGCTACGCCGCATAGCCTTCTGCACTGTACAAACGATTGCCTTGCAATTCGGTATGCATGATTATTGGACACAATATAACGCGATATCCATTTTGCTATATCTGCTTATTACAATGAATAGTAATCACCACAAATCGTAATATCAAAAAGTCCATTCATTCCCGTGCGAAGAACGGGTACTTCAGCTAGTATATAATATAAAATAGCTAAACTTACGTAATATGGAATCCCAAGTAAAACATTAAGTAGTAGCACATGATAACAAAAAAGTACTGAAAAACTGAAAACATGATATAAAAATTGATAATCCAGTAGAAGGCCAGAGGCAAGAAATTGTATAAAACAGAGCTGTCAAAGCTAGAGAGAAATGGGAGGACAAGCCAAGTGAGGACAGCTCTGTTTTATACAATTTCTTGCCTCTGGATTATCAAATTTATTTCATGTTTTCAGTTTTTTCAGTACTTTTTTGTTATCATGTGCTACTACTTAATGTTTTACTTGGGATTCCATATTACGTAAGTTTAGCTATTTTATATTATTTATATATATATATATATATATGTATATATATATATATATAATTATATTGTATATATATATAATGTAATTAGAAAATATCAATAACAACTCAAATCTTTTAAAGTGATAATTAATTCGTGCATGAAGCCAGCGTGGAGGAACACGTTCTAGTTCACTCAATGGTCAGTAAAATAACTAAACTAGTTTAATCATCGCTTCGAAAAAAATGAAGTAGTAAGTCAACTTTCCAAGAATGATTCCTGAAAAATTTTAATTGATTCTTCTCAAAGTACTTGAATAAAGTGAAAATTTAGAAATCCACTTAATTACATCGATAAAATTCGCGAACACGAGCTCATTTTTTTATGAAACTTAATTAAGAAAGTAGATACACACTTCAAAACTCTTTGAAAATGATTATTAACTACTGCTTAAAGACGGCGTTTTTAATCCTACATTGCTATATAGATCCCATTCATCTTTGAGTATCTAATACTTGAAGTATGTACACGGGGATAGTTTCTGCTTGAATTTCTCTTTGTTCAGATTGTCTAACACAAAAATTTTGTTTTAAAGAAATCTAAAAATTATTCCATTTTTATACTGAATAAAAAAAATGCAAAACGTTTTTATTATTAAAAAGTATTTTGCTTGACCTACTGGTGGTGGTTATAAATGTGATATCACGTTCAAAGCAATGAATGCAATTTATGAATTTTAAAAAAATCTCTGATAGTATATACATAAAATCTAATACTCTAAAGCAGGTATGGGCAACCTTTGGAAAGTTGCTGGCCAAACTTTAGGATGCTAGCAAAGTCGCGAGCCCTATAGTTGGATTTATATGGGATTTTGAATGGTTTATATCAGTTTTATCGGGGGTTTTGATATGTTCCGCTGGCCAGATTAAAATCAGGAGCAGACCACATCCGACCCGCTGGCCGGAGGTTGCCCATACGTGTTGTAAAGAATTTATGTTTAATACTTCCACGAAAATAATTATTGCAAGAACGTGGAAAATGTTTTAGAAAGTTCTTTTATAATCTGTGTCAAAACTGTTTTACGAGCCCTCTTGTTCATTAGAAAGAAAAAAAAATATACAAAATATTTTAATGATAATGTCAAAATAATCTTAGTAACGAATATTTAGAAAATCTTGAAGTTTAAATGCAACGTGATAATGTTGCACGAAAAAAAAAATATGAAAACATAGCACAGCGCTCAGTATTATATCACACTGCTCACACCATTATCTAGTTACTTTTACCGTTATTGCGATGTTCACTGAAACAAGATTCATTCTTTTTACTAGTTTTTCTTTTATTTTATTTCATGAAAAAATTTTACAAATTGTTTTTCAGTTTGACAGGCCCGGACTGGCTCTCTTGGGGGCCCTCGGCTAGAGATTTAAAAGGGGCCTCTTCAGGAGCCGATTTGTCGATTTGGGAGCCCCGGGCAAAAGCTTCATTGGGGGCCCCCTCTTTCGAAAACTTTTCAAAATTTACAAATTTTTAAAGAAGAATTTGGGGGCCCGAGTCGCTTGCCCCGAATGCCCTCCCGGAAATCAGGCTCTGCCTCCTACTGAGGAATTTAGAAGGAATAGAATATTAGAATATGTAATATTTGAAAATTATATAGGCTTACGCGCCTAAAAATCACATTTAACTATTTTAGAGATTTGGGGTGCCCTGACTTCTCGGAGCCCCTTGTGTCGCGGGGTTTCTGGGATCCTCCGCTGCGTCACTGCGTAAGATTGCTAGAAAATAAATAATCAAATTACTCTTATTATAAAGTTGTATATCCACTTTTGAATGCCTCATCGGGGCCCCCTTGGGCCGAGGGCCCTCGGCGATCGCCGACCAGCCGACCTAGCCAGTCCGGGCCTGGATGTTTTACCACTTTTGCTGACTATTGAATCCCAGAAATAGAAGACAAAAAAGAGAGAGAGAGATAAATATAACAAAAGCAACGATTTCATTTTCAAGGAAGTTACGCTTACTGCAAAAAATTAAGCGGGAAGTGTTAAAATGCCAAAAAAAAAAATATGACAGTAAAGCTTTGATTGTCAAGAAATTCAGACGAAGAATAGCAAATATATTTATGCTTGAAACAAAATAAAAAAATCACCTAAAAATTAGAAGGGATAAAAAACGATTACAAACAAAGGCTAAGACAATATTGAATTTAGTCATATTGTAGTCATTAACAAAATGATATTTAAATCCAAAACAAACAAGCAAAACAGCTGACATGAATAGGATATGTGAACCCCCCCCCCATCCTCGTACAAAGTACCCATGATCACAGTCGAACAATCGCACAGTGGGTTCTATTACTTCATCTTTATAGCCGACAATCGTTACAAAACCTCATTTATAGGTCGGTGCGATATCGCGACAAAACCCCAGGTCAAACTACGATGCTTCCACCTCGGAATGTCTAAAGATCGATGATATTCTGGAGCCAACTGCGTGTGCTTTGTTCTCTTCATAAACGCTTGTCCTCTGGTTCCAGGGAAATTTTCGAAAACCATAAACATAAGATTGGCCCATTCGGAAATAGTCCAATTCGCAAGTTGCCGACACTACTTTAATCGTGCCTCTCTGGATTGGACGAATAGAGCAACAGAAATTCTTGGTACCCGGGTGTATACTGCTCTCATGTGAAGCTTACTGCACACAGTAGTAACAGATATCATCTTACCAATTGACGCTGCAACCATAGATGCCACACGGGTGGAGGTCGCTCTTACATTCCGCTTGGTACAACAGCAATATATTGGTCTTTCGAGAGTGCTGTAACCCTTGAGCTTCCCGACATAGGTTTTCGGACAATTGTTTGACTTGTTAAGAATTTTCTGCTTAATTTAGAAATAATAGAATGATGTACGCCGAAGTAAAGAAAAACATGTATGACTCATAGTCCTGCTTCAAGGCGTCAAAGTCAATGCCAAAGATCACTGTATCTCATTTGTCTTCTGGAAGCCATATACACAGGTTGATTCGAAAGCTAATTTCAAGAATGTCCCAAGCAATTTTTATTAGCAATTACATGTGACTACTCTAACCCTTTATAATGATGTCTTCTTACAAGACTTCCATTTTTGAGATTTGTGCACCAAACCGTGATTGGCTATTAAAAATCGAAGCATATTTCTACCTACTTGTGCAGCGAATCGTAGCCTCTCAAATTCATATACCGAAAATTAGCAGCTTCGTCTCTTATGCTTAACTTTTGACAGTGAGTTTATTTTAATGATCGCCACCTACCAAAAATTAGGGTTTAATGCATAAAAATTTTGCTGTTGTATACTGTGTAAAAAATGAAATTTCAAACGCTTCAACGTAATTCTATTTCTTTAAACTGAAAACACACATAATAAATATGGGAAAAACATAAACTTTTATCTTACATAATAAAAAGAAAGAATTTTTAATCCATAAAAGCTTTAGAAAAAATGAATTCAGGAGAAAAAATGTCCATAAAGAATTTCTTTTTGAACATTTCTCGGAGGGAGCGCGCACGGAATGCGCCCTCCCCCTGGATCCACCTTTGGGGGAAGGTGGACCAAAATTTTCCCTTTAAGGAGAAAACCTGCGTAAAATAACATAAATGTTATGTGTTGTGGGATTAAGGCCAATTATCTGCACGGGGGATCTAGGCCTATGGGTGGTGTGCCCTCCGTGGGGGTCTTTTGAAGGCGTCCTAACACGTATTTACGCCAACTTTCGGAGAAAACCACGGAAAACTCCGAACGGTTAGGTCGATGGCCGGGACCCGAATCCGGGGCCTTCACACTTCTCTCGTCTATTTCCAGTGACATAACCACTGAGCCATGGTGAGGCGCAACATAGATGTTAAATAAAACTTTGGCTCTTCGCCGCAATATTTTACGCTATATTTTGCATTATAAACATATTTTAATAATATTTTAAACCCAAATTGAGTAACGAAAAAAAATAGAATTTTGAAAAAGAGGTCCAAAGTACCATTTTACCCTCACCCAAGGGCAAAATGATCCTTCATTTGAAAATAATTGTAAAATGTTTTTATCGACAAAATAAAAGATGTAAAAGTAATTATGACTATACATAATGAAATAAAATAAGTTTTACAATAATATATTATGCGTAGTTTATTTTAAGAAAATTTTAAAATAAAAAAGTGTCACAAACAATAAAATGAATTATTTCAAAATTATAATTCAAAAATTATGGCCTACAATAAACGCATAAATAAATTTAATAATGCAGTGGGCATTCACGCATTTTTAGAATGTCTGAAGGATTCCGCCCCCCCCCCAAAGGGGGCCTCAAATTGTTCTTTAAGTTTAAAATTTTTCTAAATTTTGAAAAAGTTTTCGAAAGAGGCGGCCCCGCAACTCGACAAATCGCCTCCTGCATATTACTGGAGCACGCCGAAAACATAACAAACTAAACAAGTGCATTTCACATTTTAAAACATACTCTATTCAGTAAACCAAGTCATATTTCTGTACATTAAAGACTGTATTTCTAAATAAATAGGAAAGTTAGTCCTTACCTTATAAGAGTTATGATAAAACCCAGTTTTTTGAAGAATTCTACTCAGACACGTAATACACCGATCCCTTAAATACTGCCATAGCTTCTTCTTGACTTGGCACAACTAGTTTATGTGTTACCTGGTAGATAGTGCTGTCTGTGTATCTAAGAAAACATATGTGGATCATTTTGTCCGCTAGAAATATTTTGGGCCCCTTTCACCTATGTTTTGGAAATTGGATGCAAATTTATTAATAGTCTTTTAGTACTAGAAGTAATTCATATAATTACTATGCAATCTGAATGATAATTTTAAGAGAGGTCGAGTGTTCATTTATTCCACAGTAAGATAAAATGGGACAGCACTGACTGATTGACAAAGTCTCTCATTATGTTTTGACGTTTATAGGATCGATTATTTAATAAAACGGACTATTGAAAGATGAATTTACAGATAACACTAGTTTCATATTATTTCTCTCTTAAATATCGTCATAGCTTCTTCTTGAATTGGCACAACTAGTTTATGTCTTACCTAGCAGATAGCGCTGCCTGTCTGGAAGAAAACCTATGTGGATCGTTTTTGCCCACTAGGATCATTTTGGGCCACCTTCCCCTGTTAATAATACCCGGACTCAACTGTAATGAGAATTTTTCCAACAGAGGTGGGGGAGTACTACTATTTTCCATTTTCGTTTATTCAATTGTTTAATCTTGAACACAGAGTTAGCTTATTCGTTTTAAAATTTCAGAAAGAAAATCATTATGATTACCTTTCGGTGAAGCTGGGCCTTTATAGATCAATGAAAAATCAATAATCGTAATAGAACAGGAATCTTCGTCGACTTATCTTTGCAAGCATGGGAACGAGCAGGTGAAACATGTATTCAAGGAAGGAGATAAATCTCATAACAACCCTCTATTGCCTTCGCTTTTGCTGGAAACTCAGTGTGTCAATCTGCTGACAGATGTTTGATTAACAAAGGACGATCTTCCAGAAAATATTGAAAATTATTGAGCTAACTTAGCATATCCAGTTAAATAGCCCACCTTAGGCTATTATATTTTAATAAATACAAATAAGTCAAACGTACAATTAAAATTAATTTATCTGTTGTTCAAACTGAAAGATAGTCAAGCCTCTATTTTACATCGGTCTCCATTGATTGTTCCTTAGAAATTCAATTACATTGTGTTTCACGGAATAATACACAACCATTCATTACTTAATACGCAAAATATATTAGACTAGAACAGAAAACAAAGCTAAAGTGTAAATAATTGGTCCTTTCAATTAAATTACAGAAATAGAGATTGTTTTCATTGAACAGAGAGTGGTCATAAATTATCCAGCGTGTTTCTCTGATAAATGGGGTCTGCAAATTACAGTTCGCAAGTAGGAAGGTAATTTGTAAAAGCTTTGCATTTTTGCGCAGAATTTTTGTATGAATTATTCTTTATAGTTGTAACTGAATTAAACGTAAAAAAAAATAATTACCGAACCTTGTTTTGTAAAGTGCATTAATTATTCATCATTAAATGTGCCAAGAAGATTAATTAATTTGTCAAACAGAAATATTAAAGTGTTATGTGAATTTTTTAGGTTACGCGTTTTAAATAAAAAGATATAAGTACAAGGCAAGCAATCTTCTATACTCATAGAATATTGTGATTACTATTAATTATAAAATATGTTATTGTTTTTAAAATAGGAGATAAAAGGATTTTTTTTTATTGTACAGCTCCGTGCACACAATATTTTAAATTGCAATATAGCAGGTTACAGAAAATTTTGTTTCCGTATAGTTCGTATGAATTTATACAAGGTCTTTCACTACCAGACCGACAAACTTGCAAGAGGTGTAGAGGGCAGAAGACACGACTCGGAATCACATGGCAATGCAGGGTCGAAAATGCCGTAGTTGCGAGCTATGGCGTAAAAAAAGCAAAGAAAAGGAACAGAAACAGCAGCAACTTAATGGGTCAGAAAAAAATTCATTGAAAAGTTGTACTGCAGAAGATATTAGAAATAACGACCAAAAGTCGTCAGGCAGGCTTGACAGTGGCGCTACATATAGAATTCCTTAAGTTCTGTACGATTCCTGGCGTGTCACATAGCTTTCCGATAGCTACAGATATTAAAGCGGCGAGGTCTTTAAATGAAGGAACGGAGGTCTCGTACGCGAAACTTTTCATTTGATCCCAGAAGTCCATGAGTGATAGGTCTAGCGATCTGGCATGAACCGTGCCACTACGACCAGTCCACAGTTGTCCAAAGGTTACGTCGCGTCGAGGAGTCGGCGGACGTCACTCTTATAATGTGCAGAGCCCCCGCCATGCCGGCATGACATGAAGCGGCGCGTAATGGCCTTAAAATCCGAGCAACTTCGCGCTGGACCAACTTTTCCGACGGACTTGAAGGTGTGGTTATCTTTAAGGGTTGCAAAAGTAAACAAACTCTCTCTGACGCGAAATAGTCATCGCATCGCTGATTTGGCGTGTAGGTTCTTATTTTACTTATCGTGCGTTGGTATATTTACATCGGATCGGCAGCAATTTCGGCAGCATCGGATGGACAGCAATCTCTAATTCCAAAGTGCACTTGAACGCGGCCATAATTTTATTTACACGTGATTCTGACATCGAGCCAAGCTGCCAAGCTTCGAACATAGTCGCCATTGCTCGAAATTGCTTCTGACGTAGCAGGAAGAAGTACTCTGATTGGCCGAAACTTCGTCCGACTCGGATTTTTTCCTTCGGAAAGGAAAAAGTTGGAGTCCGCGGTCGTCAAGGTAACGGCGGAGGAAATCGGCCGGAAACTTGATTTGCAAGGAAAGTTGGTCGGATTTTTCTCAGTGTGATAGCCCTATAAGACGACTGAAAAAAAATATGTGTCAAAACATTCGGACAAGACTTGCTTCTGGAAAATTGTCGGACCAAATATTGACTGAGAAATTCCGCTGAGCTGCACGTGGTCGCCTACCATGGGAATTCTCCAAAGTCCATACATCTATATAAATAATGCAATCTGTAAACTGTCCGTTAGTTAGTTTGTCTGTCTGTCTATCTGTGTCTCGCGTAGCTCGCAGACGGGTGATCGTAGACCTATCAAATTTTGTACGGAAATTCTCCAGGACGGGTCCCGACACACCTCGAAGCGATTTTTTCGAAATTCGAATTAGTTTAGGAGATATTGATAAAAAAAACCCCGTCAAAAACACCAATTTTTGCTTTCCGCAATTCCGCAATTGTAACCCCTGCAG
This sequence comes from Cheiracanthium punctorium, assembly GCA_038373885.1. NCBI lineage: Eukaryota > Metazoa > Arthropoda > Arachnida > Araneae > Cheiracanthiidae > Cheiracanthium > Cheiracanthium punctorium. The sequence continues at coordinate 283,104 of JAWZYV010011650.1, forward strand.
TGAAAAAGTGAGAAATAAGCATCGAGGTTGCCATGTTTAGCGAATTTATTAAATGATTTAGACTGTTGAATTTAAAAAAAAGAATAATCATTTTTTCTGTTTAGAATATTTGCTAGGTTATTTTTTAGTTAAAATATCGTGTGCATGGGAAACCAGAGCAGGAGTGCAATATTTTTTATCCGTAAAAGAATAAGGACTTGGAGATGTCTGAGACTAATATGTATAAATTTTTTAGTTTGGCGAAAAATAAAATGGCTGATATGACGATTTTGAGAAAGTAGTTTTTAGTGGTTTGCACAGTTCTGGCTTGGCGCAATTTACTGAGAGCGTAACGAAATAGTATTTTTAAAAACGAGTGTAGGTTGTGTAAACCGTGTAATACGTATTTTATTTTACAAATTAAAATGTATGGGGATTCCTACTTTCGTTCTTAGCAAAGTTGGCGGCAAATATTCAAATGTAGTGTTATTCTGTTTTTAATAGCGTGGGCTTTTACGTTTGTATTGCTAATTCCATGCCAGGATTGTGATGAGCCGATTTTACGACTGTATGCCTAGATAATTTTTTTTTAAATCCCGCCAAACAGGGTGAATAAAATAGGGATTCTGTATAAATGTGAATGGTTTTGAAGATGAATAACAATGGTTTCTAAGCCCAAAAATATTAAAGAGTATTGCCTTTATTGTGAGGTTTAATTTGGGATTCATTTTGGCTATTTGCCATCAAATTGCGGCGTTAATTACGCCAATATAGCAGTTCTAACAAAGTAAACATAAATAACTAATTCATTTAATATTCTATTTTTTACATTGCTACAGTTTCCGTAGTAACGGAATCCACTGTTGCCACTTAAGTTCTTAAATTTAACAATTAAGTGAAGCCAATAAGTCACCACGTCAATTACTCGAACCTGCAATTTTGGGTTTTTTTAACTAAAGGCATTTTTGAGGTGTCTGAAAAATGCTAAGTACTATGCTAAAGCCCCGCATCTTGATTCCGATTAGTTTACTAGAAAGTAGAATAATCAGTATAAACTGAAGCAATGAAACTTTAGGCATTTCGAAATTGAAAAGTTTCGTCTGCATAACGTAAAGTTCTCTCTTTTTTTGATCGCCAGTGACACTGACGTGGTTTTTGTGTCATCAAGTTGCAATCATCTCAGATTTGCACTCATGACGTAAACGTTCCGTCACGATTCCAATAAATTTTCATTTTTTGTGATTCCGCAGCACTAGGTTTGATTCCATTTATATGCGCAAGGAAAATATTCTTTTTCTACTGTGCGGAGAACGGGTACGCAGCTAGTAGGCGATATATTGATTGAAGCCTCCCTCAAGCGTAAAGTATGCTTCATCCGTGAAAAATGCGGACACAAGCAAATCCGCTGCTTGCAGCATTCTGTTGCAGGAACCATCTACCAAACGGTCTACGGAGTGAATAACTCTCAGGCTCTAATGATTGGAAATGTTGAAGATGGTATGGGCTCATTCGGTTTGCTACAAGTAACCTCCAGGCAGCGGAGTGAGAAAAATCCACTAGTTGGTCTATCGCTCAAGCACTCGTAGTTGGATTGTCTTCCGCCAGAATTAAGACTGTCTCCTTATTGTCAGGTATCCTCGCCGTTCACTATCGATTCATTATAGCTCTTATTAAAAAATCTGGAGTGAATCCACTCGATTTTCCGAACACATAAGATTAAGATCATTACCAAGCATTCAAATAAATTTTAATCAATGAATAATTCAAACATATATACCAAACTGAAGCTTAATCGAATGCGCCGTTTAAACGCTAGTGCACTTTCAAGAATTTCTCCCCATAGGCCATAATGTAAAAGAAATCTTTGTCGCAGCCCTGTAGAAAAACTATAAATCCTATACACATCAAAATCAATATCGGTCTTGTGATGGTGGTTATAACATGTATACCCAATTTGAGCTCAATCGAATGCCCCGTTTAGGAGCTATCGTGTTCACTTACATACACACATACACACACACACACACACACACACACACACACACACACACACACACACACACACACACACACACACACACACACATACACACATACATACATAAATACATCTCGTAAAAATAGCATAAATGAATTCAGAAGACCTCAAAACGTGTAAATACACCAAAATCTGGAAGTCGAATTTTTTCATGATTACAATACTTTCCTATGTTCGGAAAGTAAAAATCAGTCTCAGGTAACTTTCTGTTCACATTTGCGATGTGCTGACCATTTCTGATCGTAATTTCGAACACCTCTGTAGTACTAATTTTCAGTAGCAAGTTTTCTGTCCCATTAAATGTGCTTCTGTTTCCTTTTCTTTTTTCTTTTTTTTTCTGTGCTTCTTCGCACTATAGCTCGCAACTACGTCATTTTCGACCCCGCATTTCTAGGTAATTCCGAATCGTCTCTGTGCTCCCTAAACCTCCTGCATGTTTATGTCTGGTAGTGAAACATCCTGATGTACTGACACATTAAAAATAGTTAAAATATCAAGTCATACGAATCATCCAAACTATTTATCAAGTAAATATATTTTCCAAAAAAGTATGAAAAAACACTAAAATATTTACGTAAATTTTGTTTTACTGGTGTAATGTAAAAGCAGAAAAATGCATAAATGTACTTTGCTTTAAGTCCTCGTGCGCTGTTTTTCAAACGTATCTTTAACTTCCATTTGCAATGAATGCTATGGTTATATTTATGCATACTAAAATTAACAAGAAGACTTTCAATTCACCGCATGAATTTTTTAAAAGGCAGATAATTAAAAAACAGTAAATTTGTTAAAGCCAAAACAGTGAAGTTACGCTTTGTCTGAAATCTTCATAGCTGAAGAATGTGATTATATTTGTGAATACATATAAAAGTATATATTGCTATTCTCTATCTGTTTTAAATGTTAGATTTTATTTAATTTCACTGAAATTTCTCAAAGCAAAGTCTGTGATGCAGTTTAAAAATTTGTTTCAAAAACTACAGCAGATTGTTGACAGGATATCCAATGGGTTTCATAGCAAAATATACTTATTTTTCTTAGTGCATGCTAACTGGTTAATTTACTTGTGCACAAATCCGCATTCTTAAGTTATTGACTATAGTTTAATAGATCTTGCTAATTACTTCTGGAATTCTGAAAATGGAACTTGACAAGCTGTGGTATGCACTGAAAGAAACAGAAAACTTCTTTCGGGTATGAAATGTTCTGAAAAAATTGTATTTTATTTAACCCCTTAAAGCTCACATTATTTTCAAGAAAACGGTCATAAAAGTTCTTGTTTTTTAATTCAAGAAAATTGTATAAAAATTGTATAAATATGTGCATGAACAATATATGTATTCATTTTAAGGTTTTGGACATTTTTTAGCGCGACAGAAAAAAAAAAACGGGTTAAATGTCTAGGAAAAGCCAACATTTTGGGATACTGAGACTGAATGTGTGTTTTCTAGTAAGCAGGGAATAATTAAAAATGTATACTTTAAACACTAACGGAGAGAATTTTATTAAACTTAATTTATAAAATAAATAAATATTTGTAAAGTTTTCTTTGGACATAATTTTAAAAAGTCAGCTAAGATTGCAGAATGCACATCACAAATACACGTATATGAGTACTGCTACCATCTATTTAAAAATAAATTATCTCCAAATTAAGTTGAAAATAGTCTAGTATTGACGTCTATTGTGTAAAATGAGATATAAAAAATCACTGCATAAGAATTGAAATGCTCTTATCGTACTGCCGCATAAATTTTGAACTCTATTGCCCGGAAATATAAGAGGCATGGGAGATAGAGGGAAAAAGCTTAACCCGTGATTTTGAGCGGATTGAGAAGGAAGGAGTTAAATACTTATCATACGATAAATTCTTTATTATTTCTTAGAAGTATTTCAAAGTTATTTCAAAAAATCACATAATTGTCAAAGGTTTGTCTTTTTTTAACGCATATTACATACTAAACGTACAACGTATACTACATACTAAATTAACAAGGCCGTACCCAGCGTGGTCCCTCACAGAAATTTTTTTCCGGGTACGGCCCTGTAAATTAATTCAACTTGCTTGATACACGTGGTTCATTTTAACGAATCATCAATAGCTATTGGGATTTTCAAAATGCTATCTTAATTCACAGCCTTTAAACACATTGTTATGGTCGATAAACTATTCTGAATTACTAAATGGCTGTTTTAATCAGTATGAGCAGAAAAAGAGATACTTAATATGTTGACTTTTAACTTCATCAAAACTGTAAATGAAATTTTAATTTTCTTGCTTTAAATTTGACGTCTAAATTCCAATGATTCAATCATAAGCATGCTTGTTAAATTAAGAAACAGCTAGATTGAATCAAGAAATAGTTTACCCCCAAGCATTGTAATTAAGATTATTTTTTTAATTTTACTTCTATCCTTTCTTTTAAACAGAATGATTTCTTGTACAGAAATTAAATTTCAGAGAATATACGCTCAGTATAAATAAGACGTCGTTTTGGTCATGAATTTCACTAATGCGGAATAAATACCCTGCATAAATCAGATATTTTTGTAACAAGAAAAAAAATTTTAAACTATTAATGTAAAAAAAATTCAAAAGAGAAAAACTAATTGCAAAAAAAAACGGGGAAAAAATAATTAAAAAAATCCCTAAGTGTTGTATTATAAACGCATTAATCTTTCTTATGGATAACACTCAGACCAATTTGAATTATCAAATTACTCTTGTTTCTAACAAAATGTCAGAAATTAACATTTATAAAACGTGTAAGTTACCAAACTATTTTATACAGCAATTTATGATTCATAAACTCTCCAAACGAGCTAAATTAATTATTTCGCTTAACCGAGGTGTCGACGATCTTGACGTAAACATTTTCTCGTGTTAAATTCACAGCTGATGAAATGAACAGATTTTATGATTCCCGCGGAAACTGAAATTGCTTTTCACGAAGCTGTTTAAGGAAGAAAGAATTTTCTTTCTCAGAAATAAAAACAAAAACTGATTTTGAGATCGACGGACTTTTTTGTAATAAAAAAAGTTGGTGTTTTTCGTGTATTTTTCACGTATTTAAAAGAATACGGTAGACAGTAAAAAACACTTTCATTGAGGTGGTTTTAGATCGTATGTTAACATTTTTTTTTATGTACTCAGATCTAAGATATGTCGATTCGTGATCATCAATTCGAATTCATTTGGAAGGGATTTAATAGCAATTGAATTGGAATATTAAACGAGTGCCTGTAAGGTAGTAATAACAACATTTTAAAAACATTAAGTATTTCCCCAGCCAGCATTAGAGTTGCAACTGTAATAAATTGTAATATTTTCCTATTTAAAATTGTACGTGTGTAAAATGTGCTAGTTGTTGTGAAAAAAAAAATTACGATTGCAATGTATAAAAAGGCCTTGTATGAAAGTGCATAGAAATGATAATTTTTAAACCATCTTTCTTTCTGTTTTGTTTTACTTTTGTAAAATTATCACATACAAAATTAACTGCTAAAACGTAAAGGCTTTTATAATAAGTTATAAAGATACTGGATATTACTACTGCATATTTTGAACCATCAAACATAAGAAAAGGAAATTTTTCTTTTAGTTATTCTTTACATTATACGTCTTAGTTTCGAAAAACCAATAAATCTTCTCTTCATCGAAGACCTTTTCAGTAAAATGTTTTATTTCTTAATATTGATCCCGTAATTACTCTCATAAGATAAGTAATACATATGTTTCCTTATCGTACAACCAAAATGACTATTTGTGTAGTCTGGAGTAACAAAGACTTGTCTGCAAATTGTCTTAACCTTTTAAATTTTAAATTGTTGTGGAGGAAGATAAACGAATAACTTCTGTGAACTCTATTAAAATTCTTAAGAGTGTTCCGGTAAAAGTGTTTTACAATTCGTTTGATAAAAATATAAAAATGGCTGTATCGTATTTTCAGTTTAATTGTTTAATTCGGTTAAAATTTTCGTACAGAAGATAAATGTTTGGAAATCCTGAAGAGTTTTAGTAGTAGCAGTATGCTGATATTCGCAACGAACATTCACTTGATCAAATTAAATTTTAAACATTTTATCGTTTGAAATGAAAATGAAAATCAGAAAAATATTGAGTTAAGTTACTGAATTCGTGTTTTTTCAAGGCTCGCAATTAAATTAATGGAATTCCACATTTTTTATTTTTTTAAACGATGAAAGAACTTGGTGAATTCATACTTAATACAGATTTATCAAAGTCATAAAACAGTATCTTTCAAACATAAATAAAAAATACAGAGGTGCGGAAATTATTAGAATAATTGTGATTTTTTTTCAGTTACTCTTGATCCATTTTATATATATTTGCAATATTTCACAAAAGGTTATTTGTTTTGTTGATTCAATTAACTTGCACCCCTTTAGGATAGTTTTGGAGAGATAATTTTGTTAAATATTGACATTTTTAAAAAGAAAAATATTTGATATAAAGTAATCAAATTGTTTGCTTTGCATAAAGAATTTGCTTCATTAACAAACGAATTTAAAATAAAATTTTATAATAATATTTTTACTATGCTAGTATTTTCTTTCCTTTCTTCAGTTTTCATCGGTTTTATTTTATTGTTAAAACAATTCTTTTCGCAGCTCTGACTATAATTGGTACCTTTTTTTTCGTTTGTCAAAGGATCATTGCGTGATTATGGGCAAAGCAAGTGATTTCTCCTGAAAAACTAGCTGTGATAAAGTGTCTCCTGCAAGAAAATCACTAATACACCACGAAATCACTAAAAAAAAACAAAAATTTCTCGAGCATCTGTGTATAGAATAAAAGATCTTTGGACTATGAATATGGAAATTCAAGCGTAGGAAAGTGTGGAAGGAAAAGTAAATGTACAGCAATAACTGAAAGGAAATTGATTCAAATAGCTAAATCTTATAGAAGAGCAGCTATAGTCATGGACTAAAAATCTCTCTTCAAGCGTATGGAGTGAATGAATGTGATTCTTCTATCCATGTAAACTCATCTTCAGTTGAACTCAGTGCTCGTTGTCCGCGAAAAAAGGCTAAAGTCACATCTGCTATGGCAAAGAAGAGATTTTCTTAGCCAAAAGTTGTGCAAGAACAATTCAGAAATGACTGGAGCAAAGTGAGAAATATTAATTTTCCTTTAATTAATCAACTGAATTCGAGTTGTTCATTTCTTTTCCTGAAATCATGTTTTTTGCATACTGACTAAAGATACAGAAATGTTTACAAATTTGATTAGAAATTTCTTTGTAAGAATATTTCTCTATAAATTACATACTTTAAAAGAATTTTTTTATCTCTTAGGTATGTTTTTCTGATTAATCAACGTTTACGACATCAGAATAAAGCAATCAGAATGCAAGGAGAAGTACCAACGAAGAACTTTCCCTAAATTGCATCGCACAATATGTTAAACATCTTACCAAAGTAATGGTTTGGAGTGTAATGTCTGTTCATGATACTGGACGTTTATACGTTGTAGAAGGCATGATTAACCAGTATCAGTGTAAAAATATTGCTTGAACAAAGACTAATTCCACAATTAAAAGACTGTTTTTCAAATGGAGGCTTCATACTCATGCATGATGGAGCTCCGTACAATAAAGCAAAATCTGGGACCGAATTTTTCGATGAAAAAATATAAAAACTCTTCCATGACCCGAAAACAGTCCATATATGAACCCAATAGACAATCTTTGGACCATGGCAAAGAAAAAATTAAAGAAATGCAACGTCACAAGCAAGAATGGTGTGATAGAAAGACATCTAAATTGCCACCATAACAACAAAACACAACCTAATTGCCAAAAACTCGTACAAAACATGGCAAGGCGTATCAAATATTTAATAAAAAAGACAAGGGTATGCACACTAAATACTAAATGTTTCGATATTTTTAATAGTAGGGGAGACCGGGGTTAGTTGTGCCAGGGGCAAGTTGTGCCATCGAGCTTCCAGTTTGGAAGTTTTGCGTTGTTTTATTTTCGAGATAAAAATATTTATCGAGATGAAGACTTCCTATGCTCCTCAGAAATAAATACAATGCATCAACTGTAAGTTTTGTAGAAATAAGACCGCTCCGTAAAGTAGGACCTCGAAAGGGCAAGCGCTCCGCTCGTAAATGTTTGAAATCTGCCATTCTAACAAGCACGCCTATAAAAGAGAAAATTCGAGCAAAATGAAAAACAAAAGAATGCAAGAAATAAATAGAAGAAGAGAAAGCAAAAAAGAAATTATATGGAAAGTCCAAGAAGGACAAAAAAGAATTACACCTAGAATTTTGAAAAAAAAATGAAGAAGCAAGAATCAGATAGCTCTGAAGATGGCGAAAATTTCGTATGTTTAGTTTGGTTAGAGCAATACAAAAATTCTTGACCAGGAGAAAACTGGGTGAAATCCATGGCAGGTAAAAGATTGGCGCATGTCAAATGCACCAAAAAATAATCCTTTTTATGTTTGTATTAACTGCAAATCAGACGCTGAAACAAGCGATGAAAATGGGAGATTAAAAATATAGATAGGCTTATAGGATATAGATCTACACGTTGTAGAAGGTCAAGTCGAAGATCAATATAATCAAAGATTAGTGTTGGCTACTTTTTATTTCTTTCTTATTAACCTAGGGTTTTTTCTTTTATTTTATTGCTGAATGTCTCTAAAAGTAACTTTATAAAGGACTAAGAGTTTACAAGTGTTAGTAATTTAACTATTTCATTCTCATTTGATTTACAGTGTTATTAAAAACATAAGTGTTTGTATCGTGTTAACTACGTTATAAATGAATAAATCTCTCATTATTGATTTAAAACTTTAAATTTAATTGCATTTCTTGCATAATTTGTATACGTTATAATGGATCTGTATGTGTCACAATGTGCCCCAAGCATGTCACTACTAGCCCCGCTACGGGGCAAATTGTGACAAATTTTGAGGTTAAGCAGAATTCATTTTATGTTATGAAAAAAGTTAATAATGTTAATGATAGTTTTATAAATATGTTACACAAGATTTATTCTAACGTTTGATACACTGAATGTTTTACTTCAGTTCAAATCTTGCGGATAATATCAAAAATATCGAAAATGTCACTACTAGCCCCGGTCTCCCCTATATTATATTTTTAATATAATAAAATTTTATTGCAAATGTCACAATTATTCTAATAATTTTCACACCTCTGTAAATAGTGTGGAAAACATTAGTGGAAATGTTTCAATTACGCAGTGTTAATTCCTTACTTAAAAAGTCTTGAAAAAATCAAAAATTTGCTGATTTATATGATATTGGAGATTTTCAAAAGAAAAACTCTGGAATAGAGCATTTATGGTTAAAGCTTTTGATAGTTGTAACATTATATATCAGTCATATATAAAATATCATGCCAAAAGCACTAATTTCATATATGCAAAATCCATCGACAACTAAAAAATGCAATTATTTGATAAATAGTCTGGAGAATTCTAAGTTGGTATTTTTAATTACACTCCTTGAGTCTGAAAAGTAAACTCGGTGATTATGATGCTAAAATTTCATTTAACTAATTTCACTTCAGTTTTCCTTCACCAGAGATTTTATACCTTGAAAAAAGCCTCTGATGAGAATTTTAGAAATTATTTACTAACGAAACGCATGAGTTTTATACAGCATATATTTTTAAAATAAAGTACGTATTTTTTTTAAATAAGCGGCTTTGAAAGTTGTGTAATCTGATAAAAACTACAAACGCATCCCGCTATTTTCATATGTCAAATGACGATTTTTTAAATGATTTTTTAGTGTTTTTTTTAAACAGGGTATACTCTTTGTGGTGTGTGAACATCCGGAAGAATTTACAAACACAACAACGGATGTTTTTATATAATTAATTCTTGTAAAATATCAGCTCTCTAGAACGACCAGGAAGAAATTTTGAGATTTCACACATTACCCAGGAAGCATAAAAATGTTATCATCCCATTCTCAACAAAACAGGCTCGTATGTGTAAAGAAGCATAAGAGTTGCAGTGTAAAAAAGTGTAAAAAATATATCAGCCAGAGCAGTGTAAAAAATGTATCAGCCATTTCTTCAGCGAAACCTCAGTTTCTGAACATTTTTTATTCTGCCAAACTTTTTAAACGAAACCTGTTGAAATAACAGTACAAGGCCTCTGTATGATCCCCTTTTAAGTTGACACCGGTTCAATTTTTCTTCGTGATTTTAATTTATATGCCATTGTGTCCACATTAGAAATGCATAGTCATAAATTGTGCGCATGGTCCGTCACGTTCTTAAACGTTACTGTAATAAAAGCCGTTTATAATAAAATAATTTAGTAGTATTTGAAAAAATGTAGGATCGTTAGGATACTTAGAAAAGGACAATTCTACCCTAATTCTTTCATAATATTCATAATTAATAATTGCTTTATAATTCATCAACAATTTTTACTCCATTATCAAGCAAACTCATGAAATTTTGTAAAACTTAAATTACGCACAACTATATATTGACAGGTTATATTTCATGTTTAACTATATATTTAGGCAAACATATAGGGCGGTTCATTTTTAAACGCATAAGTATTTATAAATAGACCCGTTATCTACGGTTAAATCGCTACACTGTAGCTTGCAAAATATATTTATAATATGAAAGATTTGATTAACCATACACTTGAACTGACAGACACTAAATGTACTCAACAGGAAAAGGTGACGTAAATCTACGTTGCTCATGGTCAGAGTTCAAATTCGGTATCATATTATCAAGGGGAATTAACCAGCGTAATATATGAAACAGGAGACATTTAGAAATTCATTAAAGCTGTGTTATGAGCCCTGCATGGGATAAGTTGTTTATTTTCTCTAAACCAGTATTGCTTTAGAGTTCAATTCATCGTCTAGTTATATCTCTTTAGCAACAACTATTCATTGACTGAATAAATGTCAGCTTTTTGTTATATCAACGTTGGTTTTTGATTTTATTTCTGACTTTTCTTACAAAAGACTTTGAATTTCATTTGATTTACTGTAATGGTAGCTACGGATACTTCCTTTACTGATTTAGTTTTGAATACTTTTCTAAAGGATAATCTGTTATTGGCCAAACTTATATCAAGATATTCTAAAACGCTACAAGTTGCTACTGCTAGTTTTATTATAAAGTGAGCAAAGAATTTTAATGTACGAATAGGTAACAATGACTGCATATACTTAAAAAAATAAATTTCCCATTACCAGCAGTTACAGGGGATCAATAAATACTCGAAATTCATGTTTAATTGGGATTTTAAAATTATAACTGTATTTTCATTTAAATGCATTCTAACTGCATGAAACACAAACACTCATACAATTCACCTTTATATTTAACGAAACATTTATATGTGAAATATGCAGTGAAAGAGCACTCACAAATGAACTTAAAAAATTAATGGTTGTCTAAGTTACATTTTTACTATTCTTAATTTTTACCTTTTATTTAAAGGAAATGCATTATGACAATACACTGTTTTATATTAAAGATTTAAGCACAAATAAATTACCTATGAGTGGTAAAATATAGCTTTTTAAATTCCTAAAAAAATGTAACAGTTATAAAAATTAATGTAGAAATATATTGTTAATAATTCGGGCCTTTTGCTGACAAGTCAAAAGTTTAATATTCTTATAAAAATTTTGTGGTTTGTGTATAACTCCTTCTCTCTGAAGAATTATCATAAGGAAATACCGAGAAGTTTTTTCCACGTTTTATTAATTTACCAACTAATTAATTTTATTCACTCCAAAACATAAATCGCGGGCATATGTTTAAAAAATGTATTATTCACACTGGGCGATTTTTGACATAAAATTATTAATTTTAAGCCACTTCAAGATAATTTTGTTTTCACGTGATTCTCCTTTTTTATGTATAAGAAGAGAAATAAAATGAATGATTTATAATACAGAGGAAAAAAGATTCATATACAGAATTTTTCTTTAAGTATTAGCTTAACTTTTTCCTTTAAACAGGCTGGTAACAAAAGCACATTTTGGCGAACACAAGCTGTATTTGTACTGAAGAATTTCCTACATAGTTTTTGCCAAAGTCAACCCATAAGTTTGTTTTTACATTCGTGTCTCATTCGATTACTCATGGAAGCCACTAAGTATGCTTTAATGGACTTTTACCGGTTTGCTCTGGCTTTTGCATTCGCAACTGTATAAATTTATGAAAGCAAACGCAAATAGTTTTTTCTTTAATGTTATTGGTTGAATCTTCATCAAACTTAAAGCGAAGACCTTGAGACTTTTCAGTATTTGTTATTTATTAATATATGCTTATTTCTTCTCTTTTATAATATTTCTGCAGATGTATTATTACTTTGTTTGTTACATATATAATAATACCAATATATATGCAATTAAAAAAGTATAATACCCACATAATCCATATAATAAAACTCTATGTTAAGGATATTAAAATTATTCACACTGATAATAATAGCAGTGTATTACCTATGAATTACCCTTGAATTCTAATATAATAATTTAAAAATTAATTGCATGAACGGATTGTAGAAAATATTTTAAAGTCAATAATTTTACTCTGTTTTCCTTTTGTTTCTCTTCTTTTCTGGTGTACAGAATAGAAAATTCCAATTGTATGGTGCAATACAGTAGTCAATGAATTTAATAGAAAATGAGGGTAAAACGTAAGATGGCTTTAGACTATGGGAAAGAAAAAGGAAGTTTTAAATTCTACTCGTAGTTTGGGGAATTTCTTTTTGTTTCGTACAATAAAACAATCACTTTAGTATGACGAATATATATAATATGAATCTAGACTTTATCAGTATATTTATTAATACAGTAAACACTATCACTAAAACAATTTCTATGACAACTTTAAAAATAAATTTGAAAAATGTTTACTTAATAGCATGCATGAAAAGTTACTAAACCCAATGATGCTATTCAAATACACCAAAGAAAAAAAAACGTATAGTACTTGGTATACTTGCCAATATGTTATAATACATAACATCTAACAATCATGTGATATTTCCAGTTCATTTTAGTGCTATTAAATTTACGGTCCTTTGATGCGTGTTCTGAGTACTACAGATTCAAATCTTTAGTTCTGTTACGACATGCATAGAAAACGGCACGTGAATGTTAGTCGTAAAAGTTACGAAACGTATTTACATATTTTTTAGAGATAAAAAATAATACCTAAAAATAAGAATTCATTAAAATTATTTACAGGGGTAAAAAAACTGCAGAAATGTTAACTCAGCTAATTAAAGGGTTTTTTACGTCATTTCAACGAATAAACTTTTCACTCAGTGTAAAGTTCAGTGTTATATGCCGGAGTAAATAGTTTGTGATATCTGTAAAAAATTGTACTTTTGTATTTATTAGTAAAAAATAAAAGTGATTAAAAGAATTCTCTAACAAAACTCTTCCGATCATATATCAACTTCTTATGATATATATATATATATATATATATACCTATACTCTTTTATTAGATTTAATTTTCATAAATGTATTTTTTCCGTAAAAGCGATACTGCTAAGCCTTAAAAGAATAGCAGTAAAGAAATAAATAAATTGATGAACACATGGGGGAAATGAAATAGTAGCTGCAAAAACGAAATATTTTTAGCTTGTTAAATTCGTATTAGAACTAGAAATCTAGAAAATGCATTACGTTAATTACTAAAGTGGTAGTATTTGCTTACCACTAAAAAGTAAAACAATGTTTCAGAGTTCAAAATAAAGCTAAATAATTTCTGGTTTAATTTCATTCTGTTAAAAGCGTTGTAAGAGATTTTGATGCTGGAGAAAATTGTACGTTTTTTATTTTTTATTTTTTATTTTTTTTAGGAAGTAGAAAAGATAAAGTGTAAAAAAATAAATGCTACTAAATTTAGTACTGTAAATGGTGCTTAAATGTAATTATCAATGACACCGTAAAAGTGCGCGGAAGTTTCTTAACTATAATGTGCAAATTAGAGATGTGTAAAATGTATGCAAATTATCTCATGGAAAAAAATAATCATACATTAAACATAAAAACTTCAAATAATCTGTCAGACTTCGAACGAAATTGTGCATTTATATCGTGTTTCTGTGAAATGTGGCTTTTTTATAGCTTTTACATCTCTTTTTTTTCTTTGTTTTCGACATTTTCTTTCTTTAATTTTTCTTTTTTTTAAGAGGTGAGGCAGTTATTAAAATACTTAAAAAGTGGCGTTTGTGTTCTTTTTTCAGATGTAACTCAACATTTATCGAAAAAAAAGTCAATTACATCCATAACTGGCTGCATAGCCCGGAGTTGCCCGGGGTGCAATGCGCATTAGGGTATAATTTGCCGGAATACAATGCCAGGCAATCGTTCGCTTAATCTAGTCCCGCGGCTTATTTACACAGCTATTAATGCGCAAAGTGAATATGAATTTCAAAAATATTAGTCCGTATATGTTTGCGATTCCTCACATTCTGTATGTGATGCAGAAAAGTACCAAAAAATTGTTTGACCTGCTAATCAAAAATTATAAATTACACCCTTAAAAAATTGGTGCAACATTTCACAAAATCGTGGCAATGAAAAGTACCATGCTCAGGTTTAACCATTCTTTGGTGAAGCACCAAATGTGGGAACATGGTTTCAACATCTTACGGAGCCACTTTCTCTAGTACCATGTTTTGATGAAATGTTGCACATAATTTTTAAGAGAGCATCCCTGTACCCCGCGGTTTTACCCTCGAAAAAAGCGGAATTTTTTTGTGAACATCTGGTTCAGCAGTAGTGAATATTCAAGACAGTCTTACTACAACCTACGAACAGTATGATCAACGACGGTTGAAAATGGCTAGAAATGGCCAGAAATCGCTTGAAGCAGAAAGAATATGGCTAAAATAGCTACTAGTAGTTCTATCGAAAATTTCTGGCTAATTCGGATCATAAAGTGGCCAGATCTAGTTTCAAAGTGGCTAAGTTGGCAACCCTGCTTTCATCGAAGGAAATCATCTGCTTTCTCGCAAAAAAAAGGTGGGAAGAAAAATTCACGTCCTTTAAGCTGAAACCATTATTGTAAAAGCGTAAATTTACCTTTTTCTTCGATATACGTGCATATATATTAATGTCGTACGGTGATGTTACATAGCTTAAAATCTTCCACATTATATGGGCGACCTAACGTAAAACATTTTTTTTTCAAATTGAACTGAGTTACTCCGTTCAAATACTGTCTCTTTATTATATTGTTATAGATACTGTCTTAGAAATGGAATAAATCTACCAGTGTAGTGAAAACACGTCTTACTTAGCTTAGAATGTATAGTTTGTGAGCTGTGGAGATTAATCGTGTACTATAAGAAAGTCATTCCGTATTCTAAAAAGGAGAAAAAGTACATAACATGTAAACAATTTTAGGAGTTTTAAGATTCTGGTAGAAAGAAGTTGCTAAGAGACCTGTAACTCTTCTGCCAGGAGAAAATACTAGCTAATCCCATTGCATGATCTGCTTTTCCCTTTTCAAAAGTCATTCTCAACAGCCTATCATGATCTGTCCCTCAATCATCGTCCATTAACATGAAACAATGTTCAATTTTTGCAACATTGGAGACTAGCAAAAGGTTTGAAATTGTCATCTCTACAGTTCTGAGTTAAAGACCCATTTCGATCACAGTGTGGTAATACATATACTCCGCCAGAGGAATATTTTACGTCCGAATCTAATAATTTTTGTAGGAATACATGAATGCCTTAGGTGTAATGTTCCCGCCATTTAAAAATACTTCTATTATCAGATAAACAGTAAAATGAAAGTAGTACACAAAAGGTTTATTGCTTTATTAATTTTTCCTTCAAGTACTCTTTTGTCCACTGTCTATTATGTGTTATAAAATGTCTGTTAGTCTCTAACTGTTAAAAAAAGATAGATATCATGGAGTAACAAAGTTGTTACACCATGACCTTTTTAGTTTGATTCTTCTACAAGACATCAAGCATCAACTCTCGTTTAGATTTATTGCCCCCTATTAATTTCCATCTGCATTTCCAGTTTACATAAAACGATTAAAATATTCAGTTTTATATACCACTCATTGTGATACTCTAGTGGCTTCCACTATTTTTTGTTTGACTAGCTTCTAAGCTACCAACAACTCTCCAGGTTCTTTATTTATTGATTTCGCTGAGACATCACAAAGCATTTGTTACCACTACTGCTTAATTTAGGGCATCAAATACAAAATTTGTATGCAGCGTAAGTTAAAAATTTTAGGTTTTGCATTTGTAAGTTAAGGTAATTGGTTAAAGCAAAGTTAAATGAAAGCTATATGCCTAATGGACGAGGGATTTTTAAGGAGTTCTAACGCGTATTTACATTACGTACCGTTTTACTTTGCATTAACATTACATTACATTAATATCATTAGCAAAACATTAACATTTGCATTGTGGAATCAGAAAACCACCGAAAACACCAAACCGCAAGATCGACGGCTGCGCAGGAGGCCAGAGCTTCACACTTGAATCATCTACGGACGCTCAGTGTCTGTATTGTTATTACTTCCCTTCCTAGGTTAAGCGGACATGATTATTCGATATATATCTTGCTAGCTATAATTTAACTTTTTTAACGTTGTAATATGAATTATAAATTTATTTTATTGTACGTAGGAATAAAAAAATATCATTTACACAGGCTTAAACTACGAATAAACCTAAGTACAGCATGATGGACATTTTTACAGGAATTTCATTTAATAAAAATAAAATATGCGCTGTACGCATCGTACCGAAAAAAATATTCAAGTCGTAATACTAAATAAAGGTATAAAAACGGTGGAACAAAATCTTGCAATGAAAAGCATTCTGCATATAAAAAGACTTTCATGAAGAACTGACAAGTGCAGATGTAAAGGAGAAAAGGAATAAAAATAGGGTAACATTCAAGTTCTGTTCCCTTTCTACTTTAGAAGAATACTTTAAAACGCTTTTTCAAAGTAAGAATTTTATGAGCAATGATGCCCATTTTGCAAGAAAAACTTCAATAGTTGTTTGTAAACGTGCTATCACAACTAAAACATCCGTTTCTTTAGCTGGAGGGGGAGTAATAGATGAATTTAAATTCAAAAGATATTCATAAAGTTTTCATAAAGTTGCACTTTGATGCTTTATGGTTATTTCACAATATATATATATATATATATATATATATATATATATATATATATATATATAGGATGATTCGCTACCAGACTGACAAACTTGCAGGGGGTGTAGGGGGTACAGAGACGGTTCAGAATCACATAGCAATGTGGGGTCGGAAACGTCGTCTTCATGTACCTGTTAATAATCACTTTGGAAGAAGTGTTGAAGTGTTCGTCTAATTTCCTAATCAAGTTTCATAAACATTGGGCTTTCCTCAGACCATTTCAAAAAGGTAATGAATGAAACAATTCTGAAATAACAATTTTTATCAAGTGCAATCGGTGAAAGAGGGATTAGGTTTTGAAAACCCATGGTCGGAAAGTTTACTACCACTTGAACACTTCTTCTAAAGGGATTATTAACAGGCACGTGAAGACGACGTTTCCGACCCCGCATTGCTATGTGATTCAGAACCGTCTCAGTACTTTCTACACCCCCTGCAAGTTTGTCAGTCTAGTAGCGAATTACCTTGTATATATAGCCGAACCTCCTTAATGGAGTATCGGTTAAAGCTGTATCCCGTTTATTGTAATAAATTTTCAGTAAACCAAACCGTAATATTTAGTCAGTGTAATCCAGGGAATACCCTGCTTATTCAAATAAATTTTCGAGGTAAATTGGCTATTCCATTAATCGTCTTACACTATATATACTTTCTGTCAGTTATTGAAAGTTTAGCAAGACAGTTATGCAAGAACAGCTATTCCACTGCATTTTCTCGCCACTGAGAATAACTTTAATCCACAAAGAAGATATTTTTGCTAATCATGAACGCATCGAAAGATGAAAATATTTTAATGTCTGTGATATGTGGATAATAAACTGAAAATAATAACAAAACAAAAAAAAAAAAAAATTCAGAGTACAATTCAAATAGATCAGCTTTAAGTATTTTAAGGAAGCGGTAATGCACTGTTTAATGAAAATTATTTTAAATATACTAAAATTCCATACGTGTGCTATTATTCCAATTAAAAAAAAGAACTATTCAGTAGAACATCACATTAATACTATATTCTTTAAACTACCTGCTTATTTGTACATTGTTAGAGTGTACATTGTCATCTTCAAAGTGTGACACTGTAAGCATCCATGAGCTTTTCAATAGATTCTAATTCAAATCCGTTTCCAGAAAAGAGGTTCTAAATTTGCTGTCCATTTGTTTTTTGTGATAAATAAGAAATGGTTCTGTAGAAATGTCTATATATTTTTTTATATTTGTACTTTAGTAATTAATTTCGCTGCTCTTTTAATAAAATAGAATTAACCGCTTGAGCAGCTGAAGTGTGAAATTATGTTGACTGTGGGCACCAGTAGCGATCCAGGTCTCCTGTAATGCAGCAACATTTTTTATTAACTGCAACCTACTCGTATGTATCATTAACTGTATTATAACTCTAAGCTTATACTTTAGCCAATACTTTATTGCGTTTTTTATCGTCCTGCAGACAATTACTTAATATAGGAAATTATAAGCCAATAGAAAAGTTGCCAACTTTTAAATTTTCATCCCAGTCTTCTGCCCAAAAATGTTTTTAAAAAACTTGCTTATTTTTAAATTATTCTATTCTGTGCGTATGTTTCTGTAGCCCTACATAGAGCTTCTGTTCTCTACAATCCGTGGTTAGCAACATCAAAAATTTTTAATAAATGATAAGGAATTCTTTTTCTTTTTTCCTCCTACTTAAAACACCACTATTTTTATAAGCATATTTTTAGGTAAGTTACACAGATTATAAATAAAATGCGATTATTTAAATATAATCTAGTTAGGTGCAAGCGTGACTGTGTGTACAACATTGTGCAACTGAAACTTTAATGCAGTGACTGTCGCAGAGGCAGACGTATTCGTACCTGACTCTTCCTAAAATTAGCGATTCAAAGTGGATGCCATTATTAAGGAGCAGTTAACACTTGTAGCGGGCTTTAGTAAACGAATGTATGTTCTGAGAGTACCCACATATTAATTGAAACGATTTACTTAAGTGTCAACAAGAGGATATAAAATTCTACGTACGGTACAAGAGCAGGTGATCGAGGTTCTTGTTCACCAATAACAGTAAGGAACAAAATCTCCATCAGCGTAAGGGAGAACAGAAAATTAGATACTGTATCGGTGAATATTTTGCTCCTGAAAAAGGGATTAATATACACGACTGGCCATAAGTATTGCAAGTTTCAGAAATCTAACCCTTTCCAAGATTAAGGCCCCCTCTCCCCCATCAAAATTAAAAATTAATATAATCGATATTTTTTAATGTCAACATATTAAATTAATTACTTCAAAGACAAGATAGCATTAAGTTAAAGAACAAAAATAATTATTTAATTTATTTAAAAACTAGCATAAAAATATATAGGTTATTACAGAAATCATAATCCATTTTGGTTTGCCGGAATAAAATTAAATAAAGAATTAATTTCAAGTTATTCTGCAAAAAGAGGATAATAAGTAAATGCAATTGAACTAAAAATCATTTATTATGTTGCTGAGCAGCCTTGACTTTGATCACAACAGCCACTCTTTTAGATATGGAATCCACAATGCTTTACAACACTCCCTTCGGTTTTTCATGGTGCCAGCTAAAGTTATTGGTTCCGGAAGGTCTCATTTTGCTTTTTAGTAATTTTCAGATGTATTCTTTCCAATTATACTACATAAATTCTCAAAAATATTTAAATCTGGCAAATTTCCTGTCCAATTTTTCTGGGCTCGTTCTTGAAACGATGGTTAGATTTCTCAAACTTGCAATACTTTTGGCCAGTAGTGTAACTTGTTTTTGCAATTTCGTTGGTGCATTGTGATTTCTGTAACGTGTAACTAAATAGCGTATGTAAATGATCTAACGCACCTTTTTAACACGCTTTTATTAGCTTCACCTGTATGTATGTTTGTATGTTTGTAACCGACTCCTTTGAACTCGATTTTGTCCCACTTTTAACGGTCAGATTTAATTTAAACATTTTAGATATGTCAAGGATCGATGACAATACAATAATTTGATAAGTTTATCCCATTATCCTGATTTTAAGACGCTTTTTTTGTATTAGCTTCACCTGTATGTATATTTGTATGTTTGTAACCGACTCCTTTGAACTGAAATTTGGCACACTTTAAAAGGTCAGATTTAACTTAAACTTTGTACATTTATGAAGAACCATTGACAATACAATAATTTTATAAGTTTATCTCATTAACCTGATCAGGATCGCCAGGATTAAATAATTTCCTCATTTCTTATCCTGATTGAAAGTAGAACACTTCCAAAGATTACAATCTTAAGAAAACCTTATTTACTGTGGTCGTGATCGTATAGTGGTTAGTATATTGCGTTGTGGCCGCAATAACCCAGGTTCGAATCCTGGGCACGGCGATATTTTGATTTTTACAAAATATCGTGATCCATCACATTATGGAAGAGTTGAGTACAAGAACATGTTAAGGCCATTCTTTTTAACACGCTTTTATTTGTTGATTAGAAACCTATTTTTCCTTTTTAGTGAGGTAGGTAGCATTTAACTGCAGGTTGATTAGTACTTTGGTGCACAGCAGGAGCGTAACAAGTGGGAGGAGGGGGCTCAGGGGGGTGCTTCCCTTAGCTTACAAATACTTAGCTTACAATTTGAAATTTAGCTTACAATTGAGCTTTGCTTTAAATTTGAAACCCAGCCCACCCCGAAATAAAATCCTGGCTACGCCACTGGTGCACAGTGAAAATAAATTATCTCACAGTTTGTACTTTCCAACTTAGTGTTCCTTAGTATCTTATGAGAGATATCGAAAATTAAAAATAAATTTTAAATACATACAGTTTTTAAAAAAAACTAAAAAACACGCTTTTATAGCAAATCAAACTAATAAGTGAAAAATAAAAATATAGTTTTAAAAAAACCAAAAAAACACGCTTTAGTGATAAATTGAACTAAATAAAAAGCGAAAAATAATTCTTAATATAGAAATAAATTAATGAACGAAAAATAGTATTGTTGTGAAAAAAGCGTGGGGTGCTCCATATATTGAGAATATTCGATCATTCTTGAGAATATTCGATCGGTAAGATTAGTACAAAAATGATACAAAAAATATAGCACAAAGCGCCCCACGCTTTTTTCACAATAATACTATTTTTCTTTCATTAATTTATTTCTATATTAAGAATTATTTTTCGCTTTTTATTTGGTTCAATTTATCACTAAAGCGTGTTTTTTGGTTTTTTTAAACTATATTTTTTTAGTTACATACTTATTTGTATTGTACTTTTAATTAAATAAGGTCTGATAATGAAGTGAAGCAGTTACCTTTATACTTTCTGGTTCTCTAAGAAAGAATTACTTACCACTGTGTTTAAAAGAAATATCGACTAAAATATTAATGCATCGCATTATTTTAAAGCGCATATGTTTCATAAAATTATTTATCGTATTTGTTCGTTCCACATTTACAAACATATAAAACGCTGATACAATAAAATGCAATGCACACCATTTTCAGCACTAACGATGACACCTGAAGCTATTGCTATGACCTGTATTACTTTGGTGCATCAGAATCATTTTACATTATTCCCAGCTTTCACGTTTTAGTTATGTGTTGGTTTCGATCTGTCAGTGTCGTGTTATTGATTAATAGAATGTGTAATTAATCAAACCGTAAAAGAAAAAGCGAAAACCTTTAAAAACAACTACTCTGTGATTCAGAAACTACTCCCTTGTAAAAAAAAAAATCAATTTAATCTAATCTAGACGAATACATCTGTAGCTTAATATTCGATCCATTGCTATTTAATTTATCTCATATTTAAAAATACGATTAATTTTGAAAACCTTTATAATGATTTCGTAAAAAATCAGTTTCATTCTGTATCTTACCCGTTACTTTATTACGCTTGAATTGCTAAAACAATGGGAGACTATTCTTTTTATTATTTTCTTGATGTTACTATTGATTGAAAGTAAGCCTCAGTCGGCCTGCTAACTCCCTCCCTCCGACTATAGTATTCGACACGAGATCTGGGTCACCAATTGCGTGACGGTCAGGTTCGACAAACCTCCAGACTTACCAATGTATCGTGGCCTAGCGCATTGGGAAAGAAAGTAAAATATCCGGAAAACGAGTCAACTTTACAAACTAATATGTTTGGGATTGAGAAAGTAAATTTTTAACTTATAAATTGGTTAGTTCAAGGAGCTGATCGATTGTTAAAATACAGCTGTAGTTTGTATATTGACTACCGCCAGATTCTGCTTCAATAAAAAAACACGCAGCAAATGTGCTTATGGCAAGTGTGCTATTTAAGAAAAAATGGCTCCCTTATTGTTTGTGTATCGAAGTGCAAATTGTATTTATGTATACTTAGAAAAAAAAAGAGATAATATAAACAGCGGGACTCTATGAGAGATTGTAAATGATGTTATTATAGTCTGTGGATACCTGCAATTTAAGTAAGAAGCAACAAAATAAGCGAAAACAAAGGATAAGATAAACAAAATTGTATCATATTCGATAAAAACGAAATGAAAACACGAAAAAGATGCGTTGAAACAATTCATCTCGGAAATAACGAATAAACATCTAGTAGTATATACATTTTTTTTTTCTAAGCGAATAAAATATAAGCGCTTTACACGAAGTTTACGTAAATGGCGGTGATCGTTTTAATGCGTGTCAACAACGACTGAATTGGTAAACCGTGACTTAATTTTTTACGGCTCATCGTTATGTGCCTCAGATTCACTTTAAGTTTTAAATTCGCACCTGTAAAGGCACATATAATTTAGTCTAACCTAACTCAGTAAGCTTTGGCAGAAACTGCATTGAACATGATTTTAACATAATGAAAGTTTGCTTTTTAAATTGAAACCATTGAAAAAATATCTCAGAGTAGAAGTGAGAAACAAGTTATCTTTCTTGGTATTGCTTTTTTGTACTTAGCATTTCTTTGAGCATACCGTGGTGTGCTCTAAGATCAATGTGCGGAAGAAAATGCTGGGAACAGAAGAGGAATTTTCGGCATTGCTTCTTTACAACAATAAGGGCAAACAGATTAAACCTTGGTTTAATATTTTTCAAGGTTTTCAAGAATATCAGAACACTTTGCCCAACTAAGACAACTAAATTGAGGGTAGAACCTCCTACTCGAAAAGATTCTGCTTAAGCTATTGGCTGTAACTTATCTAAATTTAAGCATAAAAAGCTATGACATACTGGTAAATTTCATGCTTAACAATTAATCTTAAAACATTTGTTTGCTGTAGTATTATTATCGATTATAAGTTGTAAAAATGATAAGTTTTCGGGTTGCATTTGATGTTCAGGTTTTATCGAAGTTCCCTATCAAATACTTTTTGATGTTAAAATTATTAAATGCACGCACAGCAACTTTAAAATACCTTTCAAGCATTTCAGAGGATTTTTGAGCAAGTAATATATGTTTAGAAGATATTTTTTTTTACTAGGAGATAGGAAATGGTTATGTTTATGTGATAAAATCAATACCAAGGAGATTCAGGTTTTGGAAAACCTTGATTTATGCATTGTGAAGAAGAATCTAGAGTTACGAAACATTCCGTTCTGTTAAGCAGTAGAAAATGAAAATGAAAAATCATTTTACACTGACATGCATAAATAAGATATTCATATACAACACAGTGATTTTGTGGTCTCGAATAGTGAAAATTACACCAAAGAGATCTAAAAGGTATCTGTGATAATTTTTCAGCATTAAAATTAATTCTTTTGCGCATTTTTAATTGAAAAGAAATTAAAAACTTAATTTTTGAAGTTTAGCTTGTTTCCTACCATCTCCGAAAAGACAAAAGGGTGAATATTTCACTTCTGTGTCCACTGGAAAATTCTACGCTTGCTACTGAATTCAGGCAATTAAATACATTAAAAGCATGAAATCAACTATATAGCCAAGAAATATCAGCTGTCAACATTACTATCGTGTATCAAGGTAAAAAGCTAGCTTATGATGTGTACACTTTTTTTTAATGTGGCCGTATTGCAGTGAAACCTGAAGTTTTACATCTCACAAAGAGAAAACCAGACTTTCGATTCACCAGTTCCAATGAACATTTGAGGAAATGTAACTTACATGAAATGCAATCAATGACATAAAATGTGAGACTCAATAAGAAGACATCATCAAAAAGCAACGCTCTAAAACCTGAAAATCGACTTCCATAATTTAAATGATTTGGAACGTTACTCTTTGATCAACCGTAAAGTGATCAGTAAAAAAGCCTGTCTAGTATGAGATGGCGGTTTGGAGTCGCGGTTGGGGCAATAAAAAGTTGTTCCTTAACTCGTTTGATACCATATATTTAGTTAATTAACTATATGAAATTAGATTCGAAGCCACGATTTGCATTCTGAATTCATTTCATATAAATTATTATTATTTTCTTAATTTTTGCAAGGTACCTCTAACCAGGCATACACATAAAATAAGTGGATTTACACATGCACTGTCAGCCAACTGCATTTATACTAACAAACGCAGTTTACCAACGCTGTATTAAGCTACACGTGTTTATTTAATTATTCGAATTAGTTTAAAATCGTCGCAGTGTTCTTTTAAAACATATTTAGGGATTTCACTCTTACGAATTGTTTTAATATCATGGAAACACGCTTTTATTTAACAATATTTCTTAAAATAAACTAGCGATTCTACTTTCAGATTTAGTAATGAACAGTAGAAATTGCATTTCTGCTGCCTCTTACGCAATATTTAAAATCGCTGAATTGGAAAGATACATTTAGGATGTAACACATTTAAAAACGATGAAAATAAAAGGAAGCATTTTGGGATTACACTTTTACATTTTTTTCCCCGAGAAGGTAACTCTCTGGAAAATATCCTCTGGGCCAATCTTTCTGATTATGTGAAGGGTATATAACACATCTTGGTCTCCGGAAAATTTCTTAACTTTTTCTTTCGACAACCTTGCCGTTAACCATGACGGATTTCCTGTAATAAAAGGCGAACACTAGTCTTTGTTGTTGAGGAAGTCTCTCAGTTTATAACTCCCCTCAATAATCAATCTAACTTACTGAAGTTTTATGACGTCCTGGCACCATACCGTAAGGAACTGCTTGAATTAGCTTTCATTCTAACAATATTTTTATTGCTTGGCCGTCCTTTACCAGCATCGAAAATTTCATTCCAAGATGCTTTTAAAATTCATTATAGCCTTCCGAATGAAGCGTATCTGTATCGATCCTATTTACCCTTTTAGGAGAGCTTCAGCGGGAGTTACAACAATAGATTTATTCGTCTTAACGCTACAATGCGAAAATGAAAATTCAAAAGATTTAAATTAAAGGGAGAATTTCGCTCTTTAAAGATAGAAAGGATAAAGACATTTGAAGAATTCTTGATACTTGCTAATGATTCCCACTATTTCTAAAGCTAAAATAATCTTCATTTTGCGATTTTTATGGTATCAGCCATTCAAGATAACATACAAAAGAAATATAAAAAAAAGGTACAGTGGAGAGATTGTTTGATGTTGTTGGAAAATTTGTTATAAGAAAAATAGATCTTTACGTAGTTTTATTTACTAAATATTACTAACTTTACCGTCTATGAAATAAATTAACAAGCTTTTAATTATTAATTCTATTAAAATGAAGAAGGAAATATGACCATTTTTATAAAACTATTGTTTTTCATTTCATGAATAAAATGATAAAAATAAAGACAGATCACTCATTGAGAGAATCATGATATGCATTTGATTTACTTCGCTTTAAAATTGCTGTTTTACGTTTATTTTCATTCAATATTCCCATTAAAAGTTTACATTTTAAAAGATATCTGAAAATGTTACAAATTTTCTCATTACCTCTAAACCTAATGTAATGATTTTGAATTATTGTAGCATTTTCTTATGATGCGGTTTCGCTTATTCCACGATTTCTGTCATTAAGCTCATGTAAATGAACAGATTGTGCTAAAATTTAAAATTATCTTCAAAAGTTATAAAAATAAAGATAGCGATATTCTGTTTTTGATGGAATTCTACGGTATCGCATTTCATACTTTTTTTGTGTTTCACAGGCATAGGTAAATGTTGCCAGTAAGGAAACTGTCTGAATTATCCGGCCAAATGCTGCAAATAGACAAAGTGTCACTTAAATGATTACTCAAGCAGTTGTTGCCAAAAGAGAAAGTGTCACAAATATATCCGACCAGATTCAGTAGAAAACATTACGGAAACAGTTTGTCGACGGATTCTCGAAAGATGATCCGTAATAGAAAATAAACGTAAAGAATCCGATGCCTCAAAAGGTTTTTTTCCAAACTTGAGTAGGGTTGACTAAAACAACTTCACTTCAAGTACAGCCGGCAGATATTTTTCTTAGAACTATTTCTATCTCCACAACGTTTGATATTCTAATTAATGTCTTTCGAAATGCTATGAAAAGTTTTGAAATTTGAGCACACAGGCCGGTGTGAAGATGCTGAAAATTGGTCATGTTCCGAGAGTGAAAGTGATGCATCTGCTCCTGGAAGATAAATCTTCACCTGACATCATCCGAATACTTGTGATTTCAAACGTTACAGAAAACATATAAATTAGTATCTGTACGAAAACTTTGTCTTGACGTGCATGCATTGTTCATATTGTTCTAGGAATTTAAAATTCTTAAACTGCAAAAGTCCAGTTTTTAAAGACAAATGACTTCATTATAAACATTGTTCTTTAAATTAAATACAATGGGTACTCAAAATTTTCTTTTTCCTATATTCGTTTTTATATGTCCCTAAATTAATGTTTCTTTATTTCTAAATTTTTTGTATTATTTATGAATGTAAACTTTTTTCTTTATCCAAAAAATTTCTTTTTCCTCTCTGTTCTCAGACACTTTTCAACCACTTTTTCATTTTCTTGGACGGGAAGCACACTTTATAACACTGGAATATCAGTGCTTTATTATTTGTTTGAATAATACGCATTTCTATAAATTAGTTAAAAGTTTTATTAGTCTTCCTATTTTATAAGAATTATATTTAATATTTAATAAGTTTTTCTTTGCTGCAAATTCGTCATATACCTAATGCAACAAAGAAAGTCTGAGTAGAAGGTAAACGACTACTCTTTAGTATTAGCAGTATATTCATTCATTCATACATTGTGTATAATAAATAGTACAATCGATGAGTACATATTTATTATTTGTATTGCTCCTGAATGCTTTTTTATGTCGTTTCTGAAACGAATGTTGTTTCTTCAAGAATATTTTTCAGATAGTACTTCAAAAAATTTCAAAATGTCTTTCTTCAGTATTTTATGTCGCTCTCCTGTTTTTCAAGTCAACTTTCTGCCGTGTGTAAAACAAAAGTGTAAAAGTTTGTGAATACGTTTTACTGTGGATTTTCCTTTAAATAACAATATAATACCAATACTTTTTTTTAATTTCGTAATTTTTCTTCGAGTTTTGTTTTTTACATGTTTGCTGTAACATTTTGGCCTACTTGAGTCATAAGTTCTGATTTTAAGAAGCAACAACAATTACAAAAAAAAAACAGTACCTCGAACGAAAAGCTTCTACACTGATGGATTTTCTAATGGCTTGAAAACTTAATTCAAATCTGTGAAATCCGATTGCATTTGAGATTTTAGAAGTCTGAAGGTACCTACTCAAGTAAGAATTCTCGAGTTTTACGCTCCCTACATACAACACAGGAATAAGGATTTAAACTTGCTCAAGCATTAAAATTTATTGCCTCGCACAAAAGCAAAACGGAGTAAACATCCATCGGATAGCCATAGGATAACACTATTAATTTAATTCAACTTTTCAATCGTAAGTACACAGCCATTCCTGAAATGCCACTGAGGAATTATCTGCGTAAACACTGCAATAATCCCTTTAAATTTCAAAACGCACGTACCTAAATATTGCACGCTCACTCAAAACTTCTCTCTGGAACTAAACATCTATAAATTCACGTATAGGGGTGAAATCTTTAAAGATATTGATTGAAGAATAGTTTTCATTACTCTCGAAACTTGTTTAAGATTTTCGGTTGAAGGCTGCCTAATTTCTGTAATTGCCGACTATTAAAGTAGTTTTCCTCAACAGTTGAAAACTTCAGGTAATGTAAATCATTTCATAAATGAGAACGTGACAAAGGGTTCCAATCTTAAGAAATTCCATCTACATTTTGAATCGAGTAAGGCTATTAGTAATAAGAACAAACTTCTTCTGAGTGCATAAATGAGAAATTTCATTACTAATGTCTTTTCTAACTCTGTCTATAATTTACGGGTAAAAAAGTCTATAAAAATACAGTATTTTAAATTAGAAGACATTATGCGTGTGTATTTCTCACCATTATTATAATCACAACTTTTTAATTAGAGAAAAGCGTGCTTTCTTAAAAACTATGGTAAATGATGGTCTATTAAAGAATAAAAATGAATTTTATTTTACATAGATATGAAGTACAATAGTTTAAGAAATGAAAATCAACTTAAGTAATCTTGGGGGGTTAAGCTACGAAATTGTAAGACAGAAATATTCAAACATGCGCAGTTAAACTAACTTTCTAAAAATGTGAGTTTTTCTAAGGCAATTTTAAGTAAATATATTTTTAGTAACTTTTTATGAAGCTACTTTTTATTGCGTTAGTCACAAAATAGTAAATTTTCTTCTTTAAATAACAAAAAAGTTTTCTAAATTGTAGTTTTTTTAATTTTCTTTATTTGGTACCTGGTACATAAATTATTCAAAATTTTGAATCAATAGCATAACTTATAATATTAATGTAACACGTCTCCTGTGGCAACTATTATGGTTAACCTGTGGTTACATTAGTCACAATGCATTTTTTCTGTTTCTAATAATTATCTTTAATATTTGCAGCTAATTTAAAAAATACTGTAAGTATTATAAAGACGGATAACTTTATTTTTTAGTCAGAAACTAAAGTAAAAACTCGCAATGGAAAACGAAACTAAAATTTTTAGTCCGAAACTGTAATGAAAACTGACAATGGTAAGCGGAAACTAAAATTGTTTAAGTCAGAAACTAAAATCAGGAACATGTGAAAGAAAGAAAAAGAGTCGCACACATCAAACCGACGCAAAGAAGCTTGCAGGGAGAAACAAATTTACATATGGCGCGAGAGCTTTAAGATTGAAAAGGTAAGATGATAAAAAAATAAATAAAAAAGAAACTGAAACAGCCAGACTATAAGAATCCACAAGATGAGAAAAGAGAACTTAGTCTTTTGTAATTGTGTTTCTTTTGAAAAGGGATTGGCGTCACAGGACTTTTGAACAGCTTAAAAAACAAAACAATGGTGTTAAACACTCGAAAATATTAATAATGCTTCTTCGCCAAATGCACTATGGGCTAATAATAGCAGATAATTTATAAGTGTTACTCAACTGTCAGAAAAAGCCTTAAGCACAAAAACTGTTTAGCATTTTTTCCTAAGTGTTTCGTCGCTGTTATAGGTTCAGCTTGTAATCGTCCTTAATAAAACTTGTAAAAAGACATTTTAAATATTTTCGAGTTTCTAGCGCAAATGGATTCTTTAGAAAACTGTTCAAAAGTTGCATGATTTCTTAAAAAACAGCTTTAAGTCATGTGCCAAATTCCAGTGAAAATCCAAATTTTAAATTATTTAGAAAAGCAAGGACAAAAATTAAGAAGTCTTTATCAAATACTACAAGAAAAGCAAACAGTTGTTGAGAAAATAGCTTCTGGTTTGGGCCTTATATTAAATCCCATAAAAAAAAAATATTGTCCTCTCAAAAGATGTTATTGGATGTGTAACAGCTTTCTATGACAGAGATGATCGCCAAATCGCAAAGACATTCAAATGGTTTACAGGAAATTGCAGGGGACCGGAAAGAAATGTCATTTTTTAAAATTAAATTGAAACAAATAAATTTTCAACAATTTTTAACTACAAAAACGCTGTGCCTAGACATAATATTCATATTTGTTGCATTTTAAAGAAAGAACTTTATAGATTTTTTTTACTTTCAAGAAAGGTATGGGGGGGAAAGGGTAGGGATTGCCTTGTATCTTCCTTGGTAGACGAATCTTAAAATGTCCTGAAAAATGATTTTTAGGTATTCATGAATGTTGTATTTTACAGCAAGAATTTTATAGATATTTTTTTTTCTTTGACATAAAGAGAGATACGTGAAAAGAACTTTTTGCCCCACTCCCCCTCCTCCATAGGTTACGAATTTTGGAAAGCGCTGTCTAACATAGCACCAATGTTAAAAAATTCACATATTTGCCAAATTTCATATTATTAGCTTCAGTACTTTTGATTAGGCGAAATACTGACGCACAAAAAAAATTATTACCCTCTATCCCTAGACTATGGTTTTGTAGTCATTTAAAACCATAATCAGTTTCATCATCTCTATATAGAAAGCTTTCACACAGTTAATGACATATTTTCAGAGGCCAATATTTTTATTTAAATTCAAAAGGTGAAAAAAAGTATAACATTATTTTTCATTAATGCCTTTTAAAATGTCAAACAAAGTTCTCATTCGGCATTCGATGTAAAGTGAAATGTTAAAATATTATTCAGTTAACCCATTTATGCCTAGAGTCCCTTTTTTAGGACGGCATTTTCTCTATCGAAAACGTTCAAAGTCGAAAACGTTATTTTTTTTTCTTAGCCTTTATTCACGAGTATTGAACCTCAACTCCACAAACTATTTTAACATGACAAAGTAGAATATTGGCATTTCAATTTTTAAACATAATGATTTTAAAAGAAATCATCCCTTGCGCAAGACGTTGATATCAGAAATTTATCTATTATTGCTGGTATTTTAAAAAATCGAAGAAAGTCGCAAAAATATCTGTGCACAAATGGGTTAAAGAATGTTTTCCATGCGAAATTGTTAAAAAATGTTTACCGTGGGAAATATTATTATTTTAGTTCCTGTGAGGACAATTTTTTTCATTACATTTTTTTTCATTACAAGACTTTAAGCAAAACACCTAACGGAATCCGATAGCTCTTCGTTTGGTAACTAACATTAATAATAGTTATCTAACCTCAGACTTAACTGTTTGTGTGGTATAACAAGCCTACACGTAGGGCGTCTGCCTAAATAGGGATACCTCAGCAGGAGGACTTTTTAAGGGGATCTAACGCGTATTCACGCTACATCTGGAGAAAACCGCCCCAAACTCCAGACCGATAGATCAATAGCCGCGCGATGGGCCTGAACTCGGTACCTTCAGCCATCTACCATATTAAGCGTCTTATCCACGCGACCATGGTGCACTCATGAGACTTAAGCTTACTATAAAATAATCCGTATAAGTTTATAAAAAAAATATAAATTTATTTTAAAAAACCTCATACATAATAGTTTACTTAAAAATGTTCAGCTTATGCTCAGAGTATTTTGTTTGCCAGACATACATTTTTATATTTTCTCCTACGCTATCTCCAATGCACAAATTATTGTGCCTGTTGATACTCTTAAACAAATACTTAACAAATCTTTCTCCTAAGAACTGGGAAAATGTGCGTTCTACCAAAGCTTAAGGACTGCACTTGCTAACCGAATTTCAGCCTTATACATATAATCCAATTTACTGCATTTGACATATGTAGTAAGCAAATGATAAGTTCAATGAGAGGATTTCTAAATGCGTAACTGAGCTCTCTATGCTGAAAAGATGAACTGGGACAAAAAGGTGGAAACCCCGCTAAGATTCAAAAGAAACAGTGGCATGCGTATGTGACAGTTATGAAATGATAAAACATTTATGTACCTCATAAACGGTTAAAGTATTAAAGAATAAGAGTATTAAGGCTCCATAATGATATTCGCAGTTCTTTATGGCCTTTTTTGTACCTGCTTCGAAAGTTAAAAGAAAAGTGTTGTGTAAAAGGAAACAGGTATGTGGAAAGCATTATGTACAAAATCTGAAAAATGTCAAGTAATATAATTAATATTACAGGTTATATAAATTGTATTATACGAAATTACTCATGTTTTGTGCTCTTTTATAGATTTTCGACTATCCAAGAGAAAAATAATGCACGGTTTCAAAAAACGAATTTCAGTAAAATTGCCATCCCTCCATTAAAAAAAATGTACAAAATTAATTTTTAAAGAATGGCAGTGTCATTTAGTATAGATTACAGCATTTAAAAATCTGAACGTAATCGACCATATTTTGTTCGATGTAACTTACAGATGAAAAACATTATATAGTTTTATTCGATTATTATACTCGATTATTGTTGTAGCATATTTTTCTTAGGGGATCATCTACATGATAAAATAAATCCAAGTTTTGAAATTTTTATAGCGACCCCATCCTATTATTTCATATTTAAAAAAACTATATAACCGGTAATGAATCAATATGATAAAATTAGTCCAATATTCTTATTGAAAACCTGGCAATTCTCTCAAAATGCAGTAAAAGAAACTAACAGTTATCTGGAGGTCAATGTACAGAGAAAAATCCAAAGAAAAACGTTAAGTAAAAACTGCATTAAAATATGAACCATACATAATATTTAACTGAAATGCATAATAAATAGGTAGATGCGCCAAGAAATGTTTAATGCTTTTGTTAAGGAAAAGTCGATATATGTACGATGCAGTTTCTTCACATTTGTTTAAATTATTGATTCCCTATAAATGTCTCTGAAAAACAAAAATTTAAGCAGCTTCGAAAATAATTTTCTTTTAGAATGTAATGTCTAAGAATTACTAATCGTTTATTAATACATCATTTCATTGTTTTTCTAACAAATTCAGAAGTTTTGCACGATACACTGAGTTATTTCAATACTTAATTTTCATATAAATAAAGTGCAGTTTTTCGGAGATAAATCGTTATGCTGGATGGCTTAATATTAGCCATTTATATGGGCAATGTGGTCGCTTTTAGGTAAAGTATGTTTAACCTTGTTAAAATTCTATACTTTTAGTAAATTTTAAAATGCCAGTTTTTTTACAGTATAACGTAGTGAAAATGTTAATGTTTCTGCGAAAGGTAATGACACACGATTACTGGATATTTGAAGCCTTTTACTTTATAAAACCTTTCACTGCTTCTTTAAAACGCATTTGCCCAGTTATATTCACAAAATCAGAAATAATTGGGAAAAATTTCTGAGTTATATACACATTCTAGGAATTTTCTTTAAGCGAGATATTCTTCAAATTTAACTTGAATTTGAATATTTTTTGAGAGTGGGTAATTCTATATGGTATAAAAGACTGTATGCCGATATATCCTTAGGACCTTAACTGATGTGAAAGGGAAATTGTTCCAAATAAATCAAAACTGAATACTATTTTAAATCAAAATACCTTTGATTAATATATTTAATATTTAGTGAAACATCTTAAACCAAGAAATATATTGTTCTTAGACATAAAAAAACAAGCCTTGATCGTTTAATTTTTGGTAAAATCGTGATACGTCATTTGGGATCGTAAGTCATTTGTCCTTGACATCAGTAAGAACGCGTTGTATCAAATACATTGTCAGTTTTTTTAAGACCGTTATCATCCAAATGTATTTAAGCAATGATTTCCAACTTAAGCATAAACACCCCGTACAAAGAAATCATTAAACTTTCACAGATGCATCCCCAAAATCATAAACATGTTTTGAAGTACTTGACGAAAACTGCTCAACAGTTCTTTAATAACTGTGATTCTTCTCCTTTTACTTATACTTTTTAACAACTTCATCGTATCATGTTTAATATATCTGATGCAACAAATTCCATACAATTCACTGTTCTGACATTTTGGAAGGAATTAAAAAAACTTCTCTGAAAACTAATTATTTCCTAGAACATACCAGCAGTGACGCCATTTACTTCAAAATCTATTGCAGAAACCTTACGTGATACCTTATTAATGAAGTTAGCCATGGGAAGATTTCTTACACTATCGAAGACCTGACAACGCTGGTAGCTAGGCACCCGGAACTGAAAATAGTACG
This sequence comes from Cheiracanthium punctorium, assembly GCA_038373885.1. Taxonomy (NCBI): domain Eukaryota; kingdom Metazoa; phylum Arthropoda; class Arachnida; order Araneae; family Cheiracanthiidae; genus Cheiracanthium; species Cheiracanthium punctorium. The sequence continues at coordinate 317,309 of JAWZYV010011650.1, forward strand.
TAGGAATGAACGCACAGAATACTAGAAATGGACAAAAATTAAATTCCGAAGTAAGTTTTATCTATATTAATACGAAGAGTATATTAAAGTAAAGCAACAAAGTACCTCATTTCATCTATATCTATGACATTTAAGATCTGTAAGATACCCCCTCCGCAAACACACGTCAAAATTATTGATTCTCTATAAATGTCTTAGTAGAAAAAGAAATAATAGTTTCATCTTGTACGTTTCCACCGGTGTTTTCAGCCTGATGGTTCTTTAATAATTGTTATGTATATAATGATTTTTCCCGTTCTTTAATTTTTATAAGTTCGCAATATCATGCATAATACATCCAAATGCCATAAATTCTATACTGTTAATGGTGTTCTCTGTCATTATGACTGAGAAAATTGTACACTGCTAAAACCCGGAGGGCATCTAAATATAACATAGAATTTAGTCTAGCTTTTATTTTATTCTTTCTTGCTTTAGTGCAAAAGCAATATTTTTAACATTAAAATACTTTTTATTTCTCCTTAAGTTTATAATTTTATGCGGTATTTTATTGGATGGAAACAAACATACGACACTGGCAACACATAGTGTGACAGCATATGAAATCCCAGGCGACAACTAAGTAAATTGGAAAACTTCTGATTTTTAGCTCTTTTAAGACAATAATACCGCAACGATATTACACTAGAAGAGCACAGGTTCTTTATAAGAAAAAACCGTTAACCTCATCTTGTAAAGAATAATCAAAGAACCAGCTACTATAAACTAGAAATTTTGACTGAGTTTGATGTGATTACAGATGGGGGAATATCCGATTAAATTACATTTCATACCAAAAGCAACGCCATCAGACAACTTGCCAGACTTTTTGAGTTCTCAGCCCGACATCTAGTTTGAAAATTTTTAACTCTGAAACAGCTTTTTGCAGGCAACTTGAAAAGTTATTAGAGTTAAGGAAATAAAGACACACTACAAAAGCGACAACGGATTTCACTGACATTTGCGCAGTTATAATAGTCTTGCACATAACAGAAGTTCTTTCAAAAATACATTAGAACAAATAAAGCTGCTTCTCAATCACATCAATAAACTTTACTGACGTCGAAAACAATTAAAATCCAGCCACACAAGCATAAAAATTATCGAAGCGATGGATCAGCTAATATCATAGTTTGGACCTTTTCTTGTATGTAAGCCGATGAAAGCAAAATGGTGGGAATCAAATGAACACGGCTCTCAGATACAACAGATTTTGAAACCAAGTAAGTGATACACTGCTACTTACTGACAACTTTTGCTGCTATCCTTCGGCAATTTTTGTAACTTCTGACTTGCAACACACTGCAAGTAGTCAGAGCCCACGGTGCAGACTTTAGAAATGGCTTTACTTTTGACCAGAATTTGACCGTCACCACTTTGACTATAGATTCTAATAGAGACTATATATTCGTACTATATATTCGTAATATATATTCGTAATATATATTCGTACTATATATTCTGACTATATATTCGTAATAGAGATTGTAAATAAATGCGCTCTTTTTAAAATGAAACTGATTAAATGAATCTCGTATTATTTTACTACGCCAGGTATCAGATACTGATACAGTACACTCCAGTAAAACTCCCATAGACTATTTTACAACTCATCTTTACAAACTTTTCGATTTTACGAACTATTTAAGTGGCCACTGCAGGTTCGTAATAGCGATCGTCGACTGTATTTACTAAAAATCACGGATCAAAGATTTCCGCTTAAAAAAAAAAGAAAATAAGAAAATAATTCGTGAAATGTTAAATCAAGTTTTTTTATATTTTTATAAAGACTGAAAGAAAACATACGCCAATTATCAGGAGGGGCCGATTTAGAAATATGTTTCCCACATTATCTGTCAGTATTTAACCATATTCGGGATGTAACCAACGTCTGCCTGGGAATCATCTAGTACTCTTAAAACACATACGTAGCTACACGCTTAAATCTATTGATTATAGCTAACACTCATTTATTGATTAAATTTCTTATCGGCCGATTTAAATCCTTTTACGCCAAAAAATACTCATTCAAGACAATAATTTGTGAATGCCTCAATTCGCCCCAGCACTCCCCATGCGCTATGTTCTATTTAACTCATTTTCCGCAAAAATCTTGTCTATTGGAGAATTCTGACTTCTCCCCCACGACCCATATCCTATTACTATCACGTGACCAACGCTCTTAACGGATAACGGTTCATAGTAAAAAACGCGGGCATAGTTGTGTGTGTATTCGCTGGTGATAGTTTTATGTTATATCCGCATACCAAATGCATCTTTTTCATATTGAGTTGTGAAATAAATTCAGCCTAGATATGGAGGAGATGCTTTAGGTAAAGATTTCGCTTTAATGACATAGTTTCTTACGATTGGATTATAAAAAGCTGTTGTAAAACAAATGAAGTTATGATATCTCCACCCAAAGTGAGTGAGCAGTATTTTACCTTTTTCGTGTCAATAAATTGGGTTGCTGCTTTAATTAATTTTCACAGCTGGTTTAACCATGATTGCATTTCTGTATTCTGACTGTACTATGAATTCGTTTTATAACGAGAGACTATAGTGAAATTATATTCTATTTATTAAAAAAATACTTTTTTATAGTGTATTAAGATATATGTAATGTATTTGCCTTGGTTTAAAATTTATTTTCTCGGGCTTATAATCATAGATTACAACTCTGATAATAAAAAATGAAGAAAACGAATCATTCAATATATTAATCAAAAACAGCAAATTTCAATAAAACACCCTTTTTCTAGCTTAAAATAATAATCTTAATTGAGTACAGATATGTTAATTAAAAAAGGGCTGATTTTGCAAAAACGCTCATTCTATAGCTTAAATAATAATCATAATTGAGTACAGTTATAATAATCAAAAACGGACAGACACTCCTCATTTTTTATTATTATTTAGCCTAAATAGAGCTGTTGTATAATGCTCAAAAATTGAGAATTTTTCGCTCCATTGATTTTTGTCGATGAATTGAGCATATTTTACTCAATCGGGAGAATGGCTGTTTGAAGTCAAAAATTGAGTGAAAATATACTCCGTTTGATTATTATTTTACTCAATAGATTTATGTGTGTAAGACGATTTCTGATTTTGTCTGAGCATGCGCGTATTCTCGACCCAATCTCACTCATAGTTCGCTGGACGCATGACTAATAAGATAAACCTGTTTCTAAACGTGTATGGCGGCAGGATTTTGCCACTGAGCTTTCTGGCACACTATCTTATATATATTACTTAGGATTTTGTGTAAGTGGTATGTAAACTATGTGTTTAGATGAATCTGATAATGTGCGTGAGATACAAGGAGATGGAAATCGTTTATTTCGTACACTTTCCTTATTAATTTACGGAAACGAAGAGAATCACTTCCTGATTCCAAAAAAAAAAAAATGTGTAACAAGTAGTTGATAATTGGAGCTCAAGCAGTTTTCATTTATTAATAGAGATAGTTCTTACGGCGTTAAGATTTCTAATGATCAGGATTATAAACAGATAATGTCAAAAATGGGTCATATGGGGGGTTATCTAGAATTAAATGCGGCAACCAGAATTTCTAAAGTTTTCATAACAGTTGATAAATAAAACTTTGGATAATAACACTCATAAAAGTTTTCAGCCAAAACGATCGTACTGTTTGATAAGAACCTTTTTACGTGTGTTATAATATATAGAGATTTTTAAACTCTATATGGGGGCGATTGGTTAATTTCCAAAATAAAATTTAAATTGACAAAGTATTCGGGATGTATTAAAAATATTATAATGTAAAATTTTTGTTTATATACATAAAAAAATAAATATTAGTGCAGTGTACATTAAATGTATATTTGGGTTTCATGTGCAGAAAAATGCATTATATCTGTAAATGATAAGAATAACAACGCATCACCTTTTAGACCGTTGCTATTGTTCAAACATAGCACAAGTTTTATGCATAAAGCAATACTTTATTTTCAATTGAATATTTGACACACAAAAGAAAAAGTTTAAGCTGCATCTGACATCCACAAACAGATTGCCTTCGAAAATGGACTGAAGTTTTAAACCGTTCAATGCTGAGTGTATAAAGTTTGATATCAAATGTTTTTACGAGTGTTTCTGTTACACAGAATCTTCAAGAAATTCTTTAGTACTAAGTTAACTCTGGTAAAACAATATTTTCATGCTTTATTAGCTGTTTGACACATTTTTTTTTCTTTTAACAATTTATCAACCATAGAGTGTGTGTGTGTGTGTGTGTGTTGTGTTTTAAGGCAAACCTGCACGCGGGGTATCTGCCTGGGATGGGGGGTGCCTTGGTAGGAGGACTTTCTAAGGGGTTCTAACGCGTATTCACGTTACATCTGGAGAAAACCTACCAAAACTCCAGCCCGTTAGATCGACAGCCGCGCGATAAGACCCGAACCCGGGACCTTCACACCTCGGCCGTCTACCATTTTCAGTGGCACAACCACTGTTCCATGGTGAGGCTATCAACCATAGAAATTCTGCGTAAATACTGTGTGCTCATAATTAAAGTTTCCCATTCAGAGTTGCGTACTGCAAAAACTACTGGTCAGAATGCTACCAAATTTGCAGGAAACCTTAATAAGACTGTGGGAGAGAGCTTTACTTGGGGAAAAAATTAGTTGAAAAAATCCCCACCAGGGGTCATTTCACAATGTTTTAGTTCGAATAAAACAGGCAAATAAACATTGAAAACAATGAAGAGGTTGTGGAACAGGTGTTTAGAGAAAATTTGCATATATCTGCAACTCTAACATCGTAAAACGCCGCCTGGTGGGTATTTCTTTAACAATTTTTATCCATGCAAATTTCCCAATATTCTGAACAGTAGTTTTCGCTGTACACAGCTCTGAATAGAAAAACTTTACTTATGAAAACTACATCTGATAATCAAGTAAACATCAACAGGCTAATAAAAGCTAAGTTCAGTTGAAACGGAGAAAAATTTTGAATGTCTGTAAAGTTACCAGCTAAAATAAATCAAAAACCATACACTTGACGCTACTGAAATTATGATAATACTGACATATTTATGTACGTTCTTAATTGATGAGATTTTCAGAAGGCTTTGAAGTAATTAAGACTAAAATTTTACGTTGATTTTTTCCCCCAATAGTCGATTGTTACAATAATGATATTGTTAGTGACTATACGTTAAAAGCTTATTTTTTCAAAATTTTGTGTGTATAGGGTCGCTATAAAGGATTCATCCGATTAAAAAAAGCCAATTATTCAAAAACATTAAACGCTCAACTATGAGAAATATATATTATGCATGAAGATTGTACTGTGAATTGGATTGAGCAGTTTGCAGAAAACTTGGTTAAGTTTGTGGTTAGTTTCATATATCATCTATACTTGTATGAGTCACACTTTTGAATATATAGCGTTTTCAAAATAAAGGTGTCTTTCATAGTAAGCCTGTGTATTTAGATTACCTTCCAAAATAATTTAAAATTTCCGGAAATATTTAACTGAAAAAAATACACAAAATAACAGCATATCCATTGTAAAGACAATGTTTAGCTAAAACTGAGTATTTTTTTTTATTTCGTATGTAATTTGACTTTTTGATCAAAATATAGTATACAATACTTTTACAGTTACATAGTAAGTTATAAAGGAAACACCGTTTATTTCTATATAATGATAAACCATTCCATTTTAACATTTCTTCGAGATCTAATGGTTTCGTTTTGTGGGAAAATCGACATAGGTGAGAAACAAAATTATAAAAATAAGTAAATGGTTTTATTTAAGGAAAGAAAATAACACTAACACTAAAAGTATTGACTTTCTAACGGAGACTGACCCATATTTATAATATATTTAATGATAGATTAGTCTGATATTTTTCGTTGGCACATGTAACATTTTAGACATTTTATCTTCAGATTGAGACACATATTTTCACATTTTAGATTGCATATGAACAGACTTCCGTGAATAATGGTGGAGTGAGAAGTTTGAGTAACTTTAATGACCTTTTAAAATTTGATCATTTCTTCTTACTTGCTGTGCTTGAAACTGTCCCATCACTTGGAGAGAAAATAAAGGGAGGGGGGGGGGGATAAAAGCTTCTGTCGCTGATAGAAATTATTATTGCTATTCGTATAGTTGTTCTTATTTTGTATTTTCGTGGATTTCCACAATGTTAGGAGCATCTTAAGATTTGAGACAAAGAAATATCGAAATATGATCAATCATTGGATGGAATCATTTTATCTCGTGGCACTCTTAAAAATTTCTGACAACTACTGAAATTTATTCGAGAAGTAAATCCAAAGTAAAATGTCTTCAAAGTAAGGATCAATAGCATAACTTCATAAAGATTGACAGATTATTGTTTTAGAACAGTATTTTTATGTCTATAAAAAATAGTTATGTTGTTTTATTTAAACGGTGGCGCATTTTTCCCACAATAACTCCCAGTGAATAAATAAATAATCCCAAATCAAAATGGGATTTGGGGCTCTAGTTGACCTTCAGACAAAAGAAAAGAAACTTTTTACGTGGATAAATGTTCATTATTACTGTTTATTGCTGCATAGAGTAATTTTTAATTCAAGTGCTTATCTATATATTAAAACAGAAAGTTTTGAAAGTTTAATAGCGATCCTATCTATTCACTTAATATTTGAAAACAAGCACACGAAATTTTATTAATTTTACAATGAAAAGTATAAGTTCTTTTAAACTTTAATCATATCTTCTAAAATGCTAAATGTGTTTATTACATTTTTTTAAATAATTCATAAAAGTCCAACGATAGAAACCGTTTTATTATTATAATTTTTCCATATATTAATTATAAGCTATTAAATTGTAGTTAAAACTCTCGCAACTAGGAACATAAAAATTTTAATTTTCATTAGGATTTTTGCACTTTAAAAACCTTCGCCTAAAAAAAAATAGCTCCATTTAGGCCGTAATTTTGAAAATATTAGCTAATATAGTTAAAATTTAACGTTAAAGGACAGTATACTATAGTCTGTCACTTTGCACAATGTGATACTGAGTTCACCTAAATGATGATATAACCCCAAATGCTAATTCATTCACTTTTCACAGACGAGTTGTGAAAATTTACATCACCAGTAAATAAGGCTCAAAAAACCAATTGAACAAATAAAACTAATGATTTAACTAGAAACTTCTTCGCTAAATTATAAATAAAAATACAAACGGCACCCCAAAAATAAAAAAATTATATAAAAAAAAGATGGAAAACATTCAACGATAAACAGATGTAAACAGCTTATTTCTGTAATTATTAGAGCTTTCTATACGCTTAGAATCACATTTTTATTTCTTTTTATTAGTAATAAATTATGGTTAAGATACTATCAAAGTATGACTATAAGAACTAAATATATTTATAAGTAACGCAACTTCTATAAACCCATGCAAAAGGAGAATAGTCTATAAATTGAATAATATTCTTGGCATCAATAACCTTATAACCTCTTCATCTTCTGATCAATTTTCAGATATACCTATTTCAATTCGACTTCTCATATGTAACTTCTTTGGAACGTTACACATTTGTAAGCTTTTGAAGTATGAAAAGCGACTTATCTTGCAATGCATGTTCTTTTCTTCCTTCATCTCAACAGAAAAAACAATAAATTTCACTGAAAGAATTTTTGCTATGAAATTCCACTATTTTATGCGTTACATTCCACTTGAAATTTATAAAAGAAATAATAATAATTAGATTATGAGATAGTAACTTTTTTTTACTGGCACACTGTAAAAACTGGGATGCCTTGTATTGGATCTTACGAGCATGTAATGCATTTCTTTTTCAACTACGGACTTTACTAGAATTCACAAGAAATTTGATTGCATTTACAGTCAGTACAGACACTGTCTGTTCAACCAGTTGACCATTTTGAAATAAGTTCACAGTGTAACGGTACTAAAACGACTATGAATAAAATCTCATTACAGCTTCGGAAATAAAAAATAATATTCAAACATACGCACCAAATTAAAATATTTAAGCTGATTGGTCTTTTAGATTCTTGTGATTTTGAGTGATTTCATGATCATTTAAACTAATAAATAGCACTGGAAAATTCCAAACTTAAGATAAATTGAAAATGAGCATTATAATTATTTTTTATTTGATTATTTCTAATAATTTTTAGTGTTGAAAAGGTATTCAAAAATTCTCTGTTAACTGAATGTTACAGCATATAGTAAATGTACACAAAAATGGTAAATCAAAATTATTAAAGGTATTCTTAAGTTTAAAGTCTCATACATATTTCCTTGTGCTTCTGCATGACAAATATATTTTTTATAATTTAAAATATATAAACAGCAGATTGCGTAAAGATATTAAAACAAACAGGATGAATTTTGATGTAATTATTTTTAAAATATCTTAGAAATCGCATAAGTCATACAGATTAAAACATTGATTACTTTTATACATATTTTTTCCTTAATTCGAAAACTTCCACAGTGGTTTTGGGTCTGTGAAAACCTTTAAACTTAAATTATCTTCTTTCAGCTTTAGATCTATTACTCATCATAGATTTCTGCAGTTTTACCAGTTGATAAAATAGCTCAATAAGCTAAATAATTGATAGAATTGACAGATTATTTATTGTCACAGCTATATACAAATAGTATGACCAATAAATCTCCCAATTCAAATACCATCAAAACATATAAATTTATTGGCATTGATTAGCAATTTGTTTTTTTTTTTTTTAGCTTTTATAAAACTTCTTCCCCTTTCTCAATGATGTTTTTAGACGTTTCTTGAGCATTTCTAAGACATAAATTTCTTTATTCAGTGTATTACTTATTGGTTTATTTTCTTCACATACTCTGTCTTAAAACTAATAATTCTTACTTAAATTTTTGACAGTAAAATAAAAATATGCAATTATTACAGTAAATGCTGTAACAGGAAAATCAAAATAACTTTCCCTCCTGGTATAGAATTTATTTCTGGCTCTCATAAACATTGAGGAGATAATTCAGACAAACAATTGGTCATTATATTGATTAAACTGAAATCTCATACTTCATATAAAATGCACTTGTAGACTATTTTTACTTGATCATTTCAACAGCTTTCCCGTGTCACCAGTGTTTTTTTAACAAATTGCTTGTGTCGGGATAATTTAATTCTCAATATTAATATTTAGTGTAAAAAAATATGTACATTGTTTATTTAAAAAATTCAGAATACATAATCTGTAGAGAGAAATGTAGCCGCAGAAAAAATAGCTAAAAAGAAACAAAATCATAGTCTTTCAGGATGATTGTATGCATGCAAATGATAAGTTTTATCGTAAAAAAAAACAACAACACGTGCTTTAGAACTGCAAACACATATTGCAGTCTTGCCTTTAGTTTTTTTTAATACTGTCTACTGAGCAAGAATTAATATTATTATTTAGTTATAAATCTCATAAACTGTTCTAGAAAGATAATCTAGAATAAATACATACTTTTTTCAACCTGTTTCTATACATTTGTACATTAAATTTTAAATAAGAATTTATTTGCTGTTGGAAGAAATCAGCTTTAAGGGGGAGAAATTATGAAATCTATTAACTAAAAATGGAAAATATTTTTATTGAAGTATCACCTCACCTCATCTGTCAAAATACAATGAAATTATTCGATTAAGATAAGATAATACGTAAGAGCACTTTCTGTATGTATTTACTAATTGTAAAATCTAATGACTATCAAAAACGCTACATTTTGTAGTAACTACATAAAAATGATAAAATTAGCATAGAAATGTATTCATCTAACCATTTTTCCCGTTTTTGATCAGTAAAAAAAATCTTACAGATATCATCACATAAAATCTGTAAACATAAATTCTTTCTCGTGTATTCTCTAAGTTGTAAAAACATGAAGCAAGTCATTATGAATTTTCGAAATATCTGTCTTTTATAATACTGATTGAGGCCAACAATTTAGACAATTTTGTGATGATTTTGAATTTTTACTTCGCATTCTTCTGTAAAAAAATTAGTTCCATAAATTATTTCCACGAATTCTCAGAATCATACAGCATTCTGTGTATTGATATAAATTTTCAAAAACATATTATTTGGTATAATATTCATAAATTTATCATGTATTCACTTCAAGATATTTTAAGAGAAACATTTTTTTTACCACATCATTTTATCGCTTCTTAAGCTACAGTAAATGTTGAAATCTCTCCTGGGGGACCAATTTTTGTATTTCGTGATTTTTGTTAAAATGTTTTTTAGTATCATTTTTTGTTGGTTTCTACATTTTTTTTTTCTTTGTGTCTGTTTATTTATATATTTTTTTCGTGTCCACGATAAATCTCAAAAATAGAAAAACATTACATGTATTCAGTCTGCATGGAGGTATGACGTGCTCTAAAACAGAATAATCGGCTAGCATATATAATGCAATACCCATAAATATTCAGTATCGCGCTTTATACAAGATTTTTAAATAGATAAATAATCTAGTTTTTTAAGAATTTTTTTCTCATTTCTCTTGCATTTAGTGTGGAATCGAGGCCTCACCATGGCACAGTGGTTATGTCACTCAAAATGATAGACGGTCGAAGCGTGAAGGTTCCGGGTTCGGGTCCCATCGCGCAGTTGCCGATTTAACGGTCTGGAGTTTTTGTAGGATTTCTCCAAATGTAACGTGAATACGAGTTAGAAACCCCTAAGAAAGTCCTCCTGCCAAGGCACCTCCAATCCTTGGCAGATCGCCCTAGTGTAGCGTTGCCTTAAGCTCACAACCCTTAGTGTGGAATCGCTAAAATTTAATTTATATACTTTTGAAAATTCCGAAGTAATGATAACTTTAGGATAAGGCACACAATTCACTGAATCCCATTTTAGAAACCAAGTTAAATTATAAGGTAAATAAATAACTTGCTAAATAATGTTGTCTAAAGGTAAATATTTAACAAAAGAAATAATGTCCCTCTTTTATCTACGTTTACCAAACTTATAAATGTTAATGTACAACCAAAATGTAATATAAATCTCCACACACATTTTCATATTCGTCTGCATCTAGTAACTGCTTTTTAAACTGTCAAAAGTAATATGTGTTGTATACATGCCGATAAAAAACTGTTCTTCATCCGTGCAGAAGAATGAAAAGTTCAGTTTCTTCACTTAATAGTCTGCATTAATGTGTTACAAAAATATGAGCCGCTTAAAAATATGCATTACTGCTCCGTAAAATGTTTTGTTAATTAGCATTTCCGATGCAATGTACTATTTCTTCATTAGATGGAAAATGGAACTAAAATATTCTAACATATAAACTTTTGATGAAATTCAACTACATTTATATCGATGTCATTTCTTTAATGAGGTTGCCTACATTTCTTTTTGAACGTGTATATCCATTAATACATTTACATTATATCATTTAAGGCATTTTATATGTCATTTATCTGAATGTTTATGCGACGACACATTTAAATCCGTCATATATCTCAGATAGATATACCCATACGCACATGTCGGGCGAAGTGATTACTTGAAGCGTGTCAGTGTAATATGCGATTAAAACAGGAAAGTAATCCCGTTAACGGAATAATTACAAAGTACTTTAGATCATAAGAGAATGTAACATGCTCGCTACCTTGTAACTTAAATTACCGACTAGCACTGAACTATTAAGTAGCGCTCATCTCATTAATTATTTGTTTTATGTTATTTTTTACTTTCATTAGTTCCATTCGCTTATTTTCAATTAAAATGGAAGATAATTAGTACCTATTGTTAAATATTTACTATACATCATCCATTACTTATACCAAAGGGTATATTTAAATATGTTTTAAACAAGAGTCAGTTATTTTATACAAGTTGATTTTGCAAATAACAAGACGTTATATTGTCAAACTTCCCTTATTTCTGCTACATGTTTGACTAAAATGAGTTCCTGGGAGTATTTCTTTCCAATACACCAGTGAACACAGCAACTGTATTGGTAAATAAAATATTCCTGTTATTGTGTTAAACGTCGCGTTTTATTCTAAGAGCGATCAAAAAATCTTTCCTTTTACTTTAAAATTCACAATTATGTTCAACGCACGTAACCGGGAAAGTGACATAAGACTAAGTGCACATTTAAAAACTATTATTTTTAACAGTTCTTGATCGTAATGATTGATTTATCGTCACATTCCTTGTTTAAAGTTTTTCAAAAAATTACATTTGTTTTAAGGAACGAAAAATAGTATTCGTTTAAAGATTACAGCTGAAATGTTAAGGCAAAAGTTAATTTCTAAGTTTATGTCAAAAATATTTACTAGTCAAAAATCACTATACAATAACAACCAAGTAACAACCATCATAGTAATACTCAATTTAATCTTTTTGAAGTGAGATTTGTGTAGCAATGCTTAAAGGCTAATATGCTTAATTAAAGCGATTTTTTAAGAGCTATCCTATTATTTACTCATAAAGGAAAAGTTTAAGAAGTAAATTTGCGTTGCTTATGAAATCTTTTTAGAATTTAGAGTCTAAAAATTAATATAGTTACAAACTATTTACTCCTTAAAAAAAAAAAAAGCACAATCTTTCAGGTATTTCAATTTAGATAGTTTTCAGCACCGGCTTTATTTTTGATAAAAAAGCAGAATTTTCTGTTAAAATTGATCTTTTGCAACGATTTGAAACAAAAAACGTAGTTTATATTTGCAAAAATTGCATAATTAAACGTTTAGAATAATGCGCTAATGGTGTTGTACTGCACTTGTGTTTTTAAGGAAGTATAAAAGAAATCTCCCGTACACTCACTTAAATTGAAAACATTATTTTGGAAATTTAGAGATTAAATGGTATTCGAAATGTGTTTTAATTATCATATTTTGTAATATGCATAATTTTAGCATAAATTAATATAGTCCAAGACAGGAAGATTAGTAAATGTGTCTTCTCTTAAAACTTAACTTAAAGTTCTTGTAGAATTCCTTTTAATTTATCACTGCAGTAAACCAATTCTGTTAAAAAAAAATTCTAAGTAATTTAGAAACAAAGAAGTTTCCTTTATTTTCATAAATGTACTCTTAAAGATTTGGCGCAACATTTCACCAAAACATGGTAAAACATGGTACTAAAAAAGTTGGCTCCATAAGATGGTGAAACGTTGTTCCAACTTTTGGTGCTTCACAAAAGTATGGTTAAACCTGAGCACCAAATGTTGGAACTAGGTTTCACCATCTTATGGAGCCAACTTTTCAAGTACCATGTTTTGGTGAAATGTTGCGCCAAATTTTTAAGAGTGTGTATTATTTGCACTATTAAGTTTCTGCTGTCGAATATTAAATATGAAGTGTAATTTAAAACCCTTTTCAAATATGAATATTTTCTTAAAAGAAATACTTTTTATTTTAAACGTTATTTATTTATTTATTTATTTTGGGCTTTCACGTGGAACCCAATTCAGATGAACTTTGTATGAAGGCGCTAAGTTTCTTCCGATCCTAAGTGAAAACGTGAATGAATGACGGCCTGTCTTACACAACGCTTTCCGGCTTTTCTTTGTTTATCTGACTGAAAGAACCGCTAACGTTTTGAGGGAAAAACGAACGGCCCACAAGAAAGTTCCGTGTCACAGAATACAGGTAGATCATAGCTGGAGGTTGCGATCAAGATCGAGGCTTTGAATAAAGTTAGCGCAATCAGAAAATGTTTTATGGAAAATGTGAGCGATATTTTAAAGTGCATTTTAATGAAATGGTTAGCGCACTCCACTGCTTGCAAAAATTCACAGCGCGAGGATCGTTTCAATTTAAAATTGGACGAAGAAATGTTCTTCCGTGCTCTTCAAGAATTAATTCCTGCCGTTCGTGTGATCCCTCTAATCGGCTTAAGATGGTTGGTGAATGATATGCGAGCATACCAGCTACATCTTTACATTGTAAAAATCGATCTGCACGGAGGTTGCCCTTTGAAATTTAGGAATAAATTCAAAATTATCCCGTTCTGCTAGGGATCGGGGAGCAAGAGTCGGGGCCGAGACAGGCGGCAAAGGCAAGGGGGAATTCTTGCGACTTCGGTGCACTTTGAGGGGGAGTGGGACCGAAAAATCGCCGGAGGAGAAAATCCATCGAAGCCTTCAAGAAGTTGAAAGGTATCAAGAATTAAAGGCTTACCTTGCATAAAGTTTAAATATGCTGAGAGCGGCCGCCTCAGAGCGTGCGCGAAACACATTTGCAGTTCCGGTATGGATGTGTTTTCACCGAATTTGCTTTCGAGTAAATCCTTGCAGACTTGGAGAGCGGGGGTCGCATCATAGGCCCCGAACACTTTTTCTTTCGCACGCTGCTCGAAGGGTAAGGGGGTGTTGTGGGGACGGTGCTCACTGTCCTTTTCGCAAGCTGATCTCGTCGCTGTGTGTGTGTATGTGCACCGTTCCACTGCAGGGGGAAGGCGCGCGCCACTTGCCACCCCACCTCGAGAGAGCGCCCTCGCGTGGAGAAGGGATCCACCCGCATCGATCAGCCAGGGCTTTTTCGAAAATGCGCCTGCCCAGGACAACGCGGGGCGCATTCAAAGTACGCGGCACTTTTTTCTAACGTCCGCGAAAGGGACATCCCATTATTCATTTCAAATTCATTGACCCTCGCCGCAAAAAAAAACGGTACCATGTACCTATAAACCCCGGCCCTGCTCCCTAGTCCGTTAGAGAACATCAGAAAGAAAAGACACCGATAGTAAAATTAAAGCTTTCCTTTTGAAAACAGGAGGGAACTGATTTGTGCTTCATCTCTTTCTCTCATGCATTTCCGCTAAAATCTTACTTAAGTTGTTTACAACGTACACGAGTATCCTACTCCATGTCATTGACTAGGTGAAGCCAACTGTGAGGGACTGGAAATAGTTTTCAATACGTTCTACAAAAAACCATCGGTAAAGGATAAAAATATCAAGAAAACTAAACGGGTAAAATTAATCGCAAGAAGAAATTGTGAAACTGTTTTTCAACTTGGATCTGAAATTTCATTTGTCCAATGAAATGATATAAACTAACCCCTAACAGTGGATATGTATGATATATGAATTACGTTTACTTAGAAAAGTTTATAAAAAGATCGGCTCTTTATGAAATGAGGAAATTTGGATGATGTGTTATTGAAAAAGCTGCTATTAAAAAAAATTTATTTTCAGGAACAATTTTCTTTTTATCAGATTTATTTAGGTGTTAATTTTTACCCTAACTTTGTAGTTTTCTGCAAGCACAAGCCTTTTTCATTCGCTCCCTCAATTTGTAGTATTTCATTCGGATTCCTTTGTGACGGAAACTAAGACAGTTGGAGTTGCAGTGTTTATACTGGCGACTTTTATGATATGAGGATAAAACTAAACTCCACGCGTCAATTCAATTGTAAGGAAAATGAGCTTACTGTTAGCGACTATTTGTTTCAGATTTAGTTTCACTTATTAAACTTCAAGGGCGAGATACAGCATTATTTGCAACTGCGTCTGGCTAAAGCTTTTGTCTTTTACATTTGTCCGTTAACACTATACTTTCTAGTCTCCTGATGGATTATTTTGAATACCATTTTTCGCCATGGTTATAACCGCAACTGGTTTCACCAGTTTGTATAAAGCAGAACCAACTCTCAGGACCAAAAAACACTTTGCCTTGGACAGTTTTTATTGCATTATAATGTTTCAGAAATTACCTACACGCGAAAACCATAATTACACTAAACCAATTTTAATAAATAAGCTTTTAAAATATCGGTCAGGTGCTGTCAAATAAGTTATAATAATCTCGACATTGAGTGAAGCACTTTCCGCATATTATCGGCCGACGGGCTTTTAATTGATGCAAAATCAGCACTGCATTAACAAACCGTCCAAGAAAAAGCCCAAAACTGCGCACTAAATCAATCTCGCACACAGTTCTGGGATAAATTTCACTCATCTAATCATCTCGTAAGTTAATTCATTTGCTGCGAAGCTGATAGTTATTTAATCACTTTAGCAGAGGTTTTAGGCAAAGTAGAGGCAGTTAACCAAATTTGATTTAATTCATTAATTCAGAAGCGCCTCTAATTCATTACCCGATAGAGTCCTTCCCCTAAAATATTAATTGGAGGACAAATAAATAATGCTCTTCGTGCTTTGCAAATTTGAGCGAACTAATAGAAAAGTTTTCCATATTTTGAGTAAGTATTATTTTTTGTCTGAATGAAAAACTGTGATAACATCGTTATATTATTTCATTATTTTGCTCTTCTAATTTAATAAATACGCTGATAAGTTTCAGATAGGTTTTTAGTACACAGAGCAGCTATAATAAGTGAAAGAATGCGAAATTCAATATATTTATAAACAGCTGCAAAATACATATTTTAAGTTAGTAAAAACTATATATTTAAGTTCATGAAAAAATTGTGAAAGCTAATGGCAAAAGAATGAAATTATTTTTACATAAACATCAGCTAATTTTGTTTATCTATTTCTTTCTGTTATTCATATACTTTGTTGGCATAAAAGGCTGGATATTTTCTTATAGTTGTCTAAACTTTTTTACGTTCGTAAGCCTTAACTTTAAAGTCTTTTTACTCTTATTTGTTATCGGATATTTAAGTTTACTTAAGATTTACAGGAATTTTGAGAGGTAGTTCAGAGTAGTAAATGATATAAGAAAAGATAATGTTATAATATGCCTGAACGCAGGTCATATGAATTAAAATGTTTCGAAGATACATTCGTTCTCTGCAGTGAAAAAACCATATCAATTCCGAAGGACTTCAGGTTTTTTTTTTTTTTTTTTAGAAATTTTACGGAGTCATGGAAGCTTAACTATGTGTCAAATATTGTTTCGAAACATCTTTATTGTAATTTTTATGATTTCCACTTACGTTTTCATCATTTAACCTTAACTGTGTGTATTCAATGGCACGTACTTACCACACGTATTGTACTGGATATGTATGTAAGTGTTTGAGTGCTTGAGGACATCGTGTAATGTTAGCTTATTCCACTAAAATATTATCTGCTTTTGACTGAAACATGTTACTGCAACTAATCAACTAATCTCCATTTAACCAAGTCATTCACTTCAATGCATCGCTCAGAGCTTCTCGGAAGCAAGAACAACACTTTTAAAACACAAATAAATGAAAAAATGGGCAGTTTTAAAGTATGGTATTTATTAATCACCCTTGAATTTTGCTATACAATGCAAACTATCAAAAAGTTATCTTTTGAAATATTAATCGAGTAAAATAACAATGTAATCTTTATCAAAGTAACCTTCATTAGCAATTGCAAATTAATATTTTTACTTAATTTCGAAAAATAAGATAAATAATTACAGTAAGCAGATTTTTCTCGAAGAACAAAGACTTTCTGAAAATCCCCAAAAATATATTAACATGTTTTCACACACAGTCATTTTTTTAAAATGAGGCGAAACCTTTAAAGCTCATTAATCATTTTTCTAACTATATAAAAATCATTTATGGCTCACTTGTATAGACTAACATCGAATACCTGGATTTGAAGGAATTTTTGAGTTCACGTGCACGCAAGCCGTAGGGCGTGTCCATAGTTATTGAGACTTTTTTTTAGTTCTCAGAGGATATTTAGACTGAGGGTTAATTGAACAAATTAAAGAGAAAGCAATTTATCGTCGGACTGAACAGTCTGCTACAACTGAAACGATTTTGTGGTAATTTTAAAAATGAATAGTTTAAACTTGCTCGTAATATATTTTGTAGC
Organism: Cheiracanthium punctorium; assembly: GCA_038373885.1. NCBI lineage: Eukaryota > Metazoa > Arthropoda > Arachnida > Araneae > Cheiracanthiidae > Cheiracanthium > Cheiracanthium punctorium. The sequence continues at coordinate 335,104 of JAWZYV010011650.1, forward strand.
GGCCTGGTATTGATCACTAAAACGTTATTTTTTATCTTATGAGCTTATTTCTTTGCTGGTTTATTGATGCTAGAACTATACGTATAAAATAATGGATAGCACTCGTTTGCTTTTTGTGTGGAATAAAATAATTTTTTATTAAAATGTCCGTTAGGGGTCATGGCATTATATTATTAAATTAGAATATACAGTAGAAATATTGGCTATACAGTAAAACCTCGTTAATACATCACTTTCGGAGCCACTTAAAAATAACTTACTAAGCAGAGGGACATCTTAAACGGAGTTTATATTAAATGTAAAAATAAATTCTAAATGTTTCTATAATAAGTGGGCCTATCATTACATTATAATTTATAAATTATTAGAATAAGAATTTAAATTAATAAAATGGATAAAAAATTAAAGAAATTATAAGCGTGAAGACGGTGTCCGTAGTATTTAGAATTGAACTGTACAATCTGTCATATTTAATTAGCCACCGTACGGAAGTCGATTCGAAAAATAGTCCTGGATGAATTCCTAAAGCTTTATTGATACGGCAACAATCTTTGTAAGGAAAAATGCTGAGAATAGTGCTCAACAAAAATTAAATGCTTTCAGTAGATAACCTTGACAAAGAAATGGGACCGAGTTGGTATTTTGCACTCTTAAAAAAGACGTCTTAAGTCAGGGATGGGCAAACTACGGCCCGCGGGCCAAATACGGCCCGCCAGAAGGTTTTATCCGGCCCGCGGATAGAATTTTAATTTGGCGGTCCGACGGAAATTAAAAGAAAATATATATTTATATATTATATATCCATATTAAGAATTATGAAGATGACTTGAAAAAACTGCATTTTGAGTTCGAACGCAGATTTCAAGTTTTCAGTGCCAATCAAACAGAATTGGATATTTTTACCATGCCTTTCAACGTAAATTGTGAAGCAGTGAGGTACGATTTGCAGCTTGAATGAATTGAGTTGCAATCTAACAGTCATCTCAAGCAGTTGTTTCTAAATATGCAAAGCTAGAGTTTTACAAATCATTATCGAAAATAAGTTTCCCGACCAGAAAATCAGTGCTATGTTTGCTTCATCTTATATATGTGAATAATTGTTTTCAACTATGAACCTTAGAAAGAATTCTTTCAGAAGTAGACTGACAGATGAGTATTTAGCCTCGTTCCTTAGAATCAGTACATCTCACTTCGAATCTCAATATAAGGAACTTTGAAAAATGAAATCGCAACTTCATTCATCTCATTAACATGTTTAAATTTAAATACTTGTATATTGTTTTTAAAATTTTAGAAAAATTTATTTTGGCCCGCCAAATTTTTTTTTTTCGATTTTTGGCCCGCGACCGAAAAAGTTCGCCCATCCCTGTCTTAAGCGGAATGGTTAAAAAATAGGGAAGCAAAAAATGGAGTACAATATGCGCAGAGGCAGTTCGGGACTTCTAAAAGATGATGTAATATGTGGAGTGGCGTCTTATCCAGGTGACTTACTAATGGGGTTTAACTGTAGGTATATATAAAGAAAAGAAACTAATGTGTGTTTTTTAATACAGTATTTTTAAATACTTTTAGTAACATTTCAATAATGATATTACATTGATTTTTATTTGTTTAGTTTAAGTAAAAGTCAGGTTTATTGACAGTTAAGGCTGATTCGATCACAAGCAAAGATGCACGAAAGAAATTGCCATATTGAGTCAGCTATTTAATAATACTGATTCCATAAATTAAAGTTTGGACATTAAAACAAACTAGAAATCGGAAGGTGGTTGTAAATATATATAGTTGGATATTTTGCAGATAGCGTTGACAAAAGTAAGCAGTAAATGCTATTCAGGGGGTTGTAGTTTATTTTTTTTTCAATCAAGTAGTAAGAGATCTTTACAAATTTCATACAAGTTTGTGTTGAAATTCATCATTCTAGATCAGGTATGGGCAACCTTTGTCCATACCTCCTTGCCCATATGTGTATCTAGATGCTTTCAACATGAGGATTTTTTCTTGTTATTGGGCATTTTTTTACGAAATACTAAAAAGAATGCTTTTTTAATTTGATGATAAGGAGTATCCATGTTTATAGTGCCAGTTGCATTTGTAATGGATTCGTAAGCACAATACATAATAAATGCACAGTTTAACTTCACTACTTTCTTGGGGCAAATCGTACACAACACGTATAGCAGGCATATAGAAAGCACTATTGATAAAATGCTATTTTCTCATCACGTGCTAAGAAGGGTTTTCAGAAGGCGGTATGCCGTCTAAAATAACACGTGGAGGCTCATTTTGTAGCACATGTGCTCAATGTTAGCTCTGCATTTCCAAAAATATGTTGAACAAGGCCGCATATTAAATAGAAAAAGTATTCGTAAGCATGCAAAGCTTAAAGAACAGAACACTCTACTCAATCTTCAAAGAATAAATGTCAGAAAGAATAAATACTACTTCATGGAGAACACAACACTCTTTCAAAATGGAAAAAGACCTCTTTTGGTGGTTTCTATCTCATTCCAGATACAATATGAAAATAAGAAAATTTTTAGTTTCCGATGGATATTTTTGAGCGGGTGTTTTCATGTTGACTTTGAGCAAAGGTAAAATTACCATTAACGTTTTATTCATATGAAATGACATTCATAACTTTTACGCAATTGTTAACAATCTGGCTAGAGGCCGCTGTGTAATGCAGTAGAGTAATGCAAATGCAGTCAATCAAGGTTAACTTGATTGACTGTAATCTAATACTGGGTTAATATTTCTTTTAAATATTAAGTAGGATATATCTAAAGCAATTTGCATTTGGGTTAATTTATATTATTAAATTAAATATATTAATGTGTTCAGTATTTATTTTGTGAATATTATTTAATAAAATTACGTTGTAATGAAACAGAGAGAAATTAGAAAAAAAAAGGTGACTTTAAATTATTTGTCAAATTTGCTATTTTGAAAGAACGTATAGCGGCATTTTAATCTGGTCGCAAAAATTTTATGAACAATGTTTTGTTATTATGAAAACAGTGTTAAAGTGTTTAATAATCAGTTTCATGTTCCATAATTACTTTTATATCTTTTCTGTGAAAACAAATGCATCCAATAAAAATATTTATGTACTGCTACTCGTGAAAAAGAAAACTGATTAACTTTTTTGAATTAACTTTAATCTGTAATCTACTTTATTCACTTTGCGGAGGGAAGAAAAATCTGATATTTTTTATTAAACAAACTTGAATAAATTAATTATTTAAAATTCATTTCCGCCTTTATTACCCTTTTCAAAGAAAAGATTAAAAAAGTGACATAAAATAACTTGCTTGGATAAAATTAATTAATATTTTCTCCCCGAAAAAGAAAAACTTCCAAGTAATTTCGATACGAAGTAAAACAAAACTAGTTAAAGAACTGAAGAATAAATTCAACAGCTTTACAGAGTGATCGATAATGTAAAACTTAATGGAGAAATTCACTCTAAAATGCTTAAATCACGTTAGCCGGAGTTGTTAAAATCCTATTTAGAAACTTCAACTCTTAATTAAATGCTTACCTTATAAAACCAATAAACTTTATAAAAGAAACTAAATTAATATCTTTTTATCGCCTTGAAATTTTAAATTAAAGCATCTAATAAGGTAATTTGCATGTTTTGTATCATTTTATTACACATAAAGATCAAAGTATCATCTTTTCTTTTCTATAGGTCTTAAGATGGAAAATAAAATAAATCATATGATTGTAAAATTATTCCGTTTCATAATTCTATTGATCTCGGTACAAAATACATGCACAGTAATAATTTTAAAACTTTGCTTAAAAAATCTATTATTACATCTTAAACGAAATTTCATATTACAATATTTTTTGGAAAAGATGTAAATATATACTTTTACACAATTTAAAATTTTCACTATGTTATTTTATTTTTCTTAAAAAGGATTATAAAAAAACGATTAATCTCATGAGGAATTGATCTTCAAACAACAAATGTTTGTAATAATAATGATAACGATAGCAATAAATGTAATATTTTGAAGAAGACATAAAAATTCGAACATTCTTTCAGTCTTGGAACTAAAGTGTTACTTTTACTTACCGCATTCTTTCACATAGAAACATGTTTTTATGAAATTAATTCTTTTTTTCTGTTTTAAATTATGTTTATACACTGCGTTATAATATTTAATGTGCATTTTTTTCCTTCACAAAATTCTTGAAATCATGTGTCTTATTCGACATTTCTAAATAACAGTGTGATGTCAACATATAACACTTTTTTATTTTGGTATACTTGCAACTGAATAACGATGCAAATAAATTATGAAGCAAAATTATTGCATCGCTTAAATAAAAATTAACCCTAAAATCCTCTAAAAATAAATTAAATTTAAGTACTTTAATTGGACTTAAAATGAACAAATTAGCGAAAACAAATGGTGACAGTATTTTGTAATTCTTACTGGTCACTTTAATGGGAGGTTGGCACTCTTCACAAACTTACAACTCTGAAGATTGAAATAAGTTCGTTCAAGATTCATTCTCTGCATTTAATTATTCCTGTTAATTTTTATTGAAAAAAATCAGGACATGGCATATATTTTTTAATGTAAGTTTTCGAATTCCTAACTTTTTGTATAAGAGAATAAAAGAAACATCACAAGTATTTTTTAATTATAAAACTATCATTTGTGTGTGTAGAAAAGAATGCAAATTTCATAGGCGAAAGAAACACGAATTTTTTGTTTGTCGTAGGGGAGACGGGGCAAGTTTTCAAACTTTTATTTATTGATTTTATTTTTATCTATTTTGAGGTAAACAGGATAACATTGTTTTGCCTGTAACCTTTATCTACAAACTAACACAGTTATTTTTCTAAAAAGTAAATAAAGTTTTTAACAGAAAATGATAAGTCTGATCATGTAAAGTTGGATATATGTGTCTAGTATGCGAGGCAAGTTTACCAAATACACTTGAAATGATAATAAAGGATAATAAATCTTGATTATTACTTAAAAATTATTTTTTATTGTAAACTAAAAAGGCATAATAATAGTCGGCAAGATAGAAGTAGGGGCATTAACAAATTGAATGCATAAAACAAATGCCACTTAATGATTTCACAAAAACTGTCACTTAACGAATTTTACAAAGACAGATTTTTTTCCCAACAAAATTCGGCATTGTCTGAATCGCAGTGAATGCAACAAAAAATGTAGCATCCTCTTTGATGCAGTCTTCATGCGCACGTTTTCCAACGAGATATGTCTTGGAATACGTGCCCCGTGTGCTGTTGGAAAGCTTGCCTCGTCACTATACTGGAACTTTTACACCACTTCCGCGCGTACCAGCGTACGTTACATGCAAAACAAACGCATACTTACCTGAAAAAATTAACCCCCTTTTTAGTAGATGCAATGTCAAAACAATGAGTTTAATACTAGTAAGTTTATTTTATGTTGTATAAAGACCTGAAATCTTACTCACACACAGTGGGGGAAAATGAAGAAAATAGCTGTAAAGACGATGTCACAGCGGCTACTGAACTAAAATAGACGATGTGTGATGTGTTGCTACTTCAGCCAGTTTACCCCCTGACGTCATTTAGCGGCTCATTACAAAACTAAAGCGAATTCGAAAACGTTCCCCTCTCTTCCCTAGTGCGTAATTTTTTGTTAGTTTATCATTTCAGTATCCGCTTTTATGTTTATGTAAAAATATATCTGCCATCATAATCGGTTGCCATTTTGTTTTCCCTAATAAGAATGATATTTTTTTATGAATGATATTTTTTTTTTTTGCCTCAAAAACTCACCAATGTCTTATCCGCAGTGCTTTCGAGTTTATAAATAAAACAACACTTGAAACATTGCGAGCAACATGTGTTTAGATATAAATAACAACTGTAAACAAAAAGGCAGAAATTCTTGATCCCTCAGTTTTAAAAAATTGGCAGGAGCTTAGCTTTCATCGTGAAATATATACAAAATAGACATTATTAAAGCGAGTTTTGAATTCGGAAAATCAATTTACTGCTTTCATCACGCCATTCGGCACTTAAAAATGACGTTTTAGTTTTCCTAAAACAAATTTCCCTAGTAGAGAAAGTGTAGAAAGGAAAAAGGGAAAATCACTAAACACAAAGGTACGAGTAAATGTGTTAAGTATATTGAGTCTTTTGTTCAACTGAAAATATCTGTAGGAACTTATCCGCTAAATTCGAAACGGGAAAATGTTTTAAATACTGAGCAGCCATTTTAAATTAATTTTATTTTAATATTTGATTATCCGCAAGAAAACATATTATTAACCATAATCGTTTTTAACCTTTATGTAAAATCTAATAAAATCTTCAAACTTACGGTTAGTATTTTAGCACTTTGTTTTACAGTAGAATTTCATCATTTTCTTTTCTTTGCAAGAGCTTACTGCACTTGAACAATTAGCAATTCCGGTAACTCAACATTTCTTTCTGCTTGCTTGTCTTTTGTGTCCTTCTAACCTTTCTTAAAAATACTTCTGGTGATCTCTCAGAAGGTAGCTCTTTTTAAGAATGTATTATCTTTTCTTATTTGATTTAAACGACATTGAAATAAGTGAATAGGGAAAAAAAATTGTAGAATCCCATTTTATCCGCCGTCAGATGCATCACGCCGTAATGCTGAGGAAAGTTCAAAAGAAATTTCAGTTATGCGTCTGTCTATGTATTGCAGTCCAAGGAAGATACTCATATCACATGCAATGAGAGAGTAAGAAACAGAATATTTATCTGTTACAATTTGTTTATTTCTCTTATGTTTTGTTTTTTTTATCGGCAAGGAAGCACTACTTACTACGTTATTATTTCAAATTACTCCATTAAAGTTGTGTGAGATTGTGCACTGTGCGTTATTCCGTATTATACAAAATATGCATTTCTTTCAATAGCAGTGATTAGGCAAATATTGTACTTACTTTTTATTCGTGCAGCAACACCTTTCTCATGATCGTACCTCTAAAAACTCGTTCTTCTGCTAAAGCGATATGCTTCCGTGTCCATTTGTGTTCGGACCCTACACTGTGCGTTAAAATTTTGAACTTGAATTTTTCCGTGAATATTAGTCGCACCAGCATCTAATTCTTTGTGTTTGCAATGTTTTTCTTTGGGCAATATTTTCCTAAGTATGAATGTAAGGACCTCGAGGCTGTTTACAAATTTAAAGTGTGCATTTTTCCACTACTTTTCTCGCTTCAAACTTTAAATATATTCACTCTACGTCTAATTTTGACCATTTTCGTAACTGGAAGTATGCATCTAGGACTAACGGTTGTGAAATTAAACGTCGGTTAACTTCTTCGTGGATATGCTGTACATAAATTTTAACTTATTCTAAAACAATCAAACTGTAAACTAAAAAGTATATAGCTAAAATAATATAATCTCCACCAGAGGACATCTAGTGTACAGATACACAGTCTAACTAGAGTTTTTAAAATTGTAATATAGTAAATTTTATGCATATTTAATCTGTATTATAACTTTTTGGAACTACACCACTACTTATTTCTAATAAAATTTTGCTTTCACCAATTAGTTTTCATTCGCTGCGGAGTATGCACTGATGTGATTTATCTGAATGTAATTAATGCGTACTTTTCATGCATATGAATGCCCATAACGGATAACGCCAACAGCTCTAAACGACACATTCAGTGACGTGAGCTGTCCTCTCCTGGATAACAAACAAACGAGCCTAATAAATAGCATTATTTCCAAAACGGCGCTCATTATGCTAATGAATTCTAAACTAATTTTCCTTTCCGAAGGTCGGGGAAGGGCTTATCAAGCATTCGCCACTGCTAAGATCCGAGCCATTGGCTATTTTATTATAAAATACCCAGTGGATGGCCAACGCCCTCCCCCCCCCCCCTATAAAGGGACGGACAAGTTAACAACCAAGACCAAGCCGGGAATCGAACACGGACCTAAGGAGTGACTGAATTATTCTTTAGCCACCACACCTCCTGGGCGACTGAACTGAAGAAATAGATATATTTATAAAAAGCGAACTTCGATTTAACGCAATTACAACTTTTTAATTTTCCTGAAATAAGAAATGAAAAAAATAGTGATTTAATTTTTTATTATTATTTTTGTAAAAGCTTCCAGAGAAGCTCTTTTTCTTGATTAAGTTTTTCAAGCTTGAAGCTCGCCATGTGCATGTGACTCACGATATGATACATTCAAAAAAAAAAAAAAAAATGCTCACTGGCTAAAAATTCTGAACGATAATACTAACATTGAAAATAAATTAAATAATTTATTCATAATTTTCTTCAGTAGATTGATAAGTACACAGATAATAGCAAAACGGGCATTAATATTTCATAACCGGGTCATTTCAACAGTTGAGATTTCATGAGAAGAATTAGTGTTTTTTCAAACGTCGTTCGGCAGAAAATGCTGATATAGTTATTATTTAGTTATCTGTTATAGCTATATAGTGATTTAATTTTGCGTCGTCTTTTTCCCTTCCCCATCAATGCATAGACAAAACTAAAATAAATGAATAAAAATAATCGAAATTTTCACACGAACATCATGGTAATTCGTCTTTTTAATCTGTAAACGAGCTAATTTTTCTGCGAATAAATAGCAATATATTTGATCAACACGCCAGTCACTCGAGAAATTCTTCTACTGTGAAGAAACTTTCCGAAACTTTCAAAAGTTTGCGAGAGTCGTCTGTCCGCGAAGAGGGAATTTTACACGTCTAATGTCCTGGGACTTGCATCCACGACGCTAAATCGATTCTTAGGGACATTACCTTTGAATCGGCTGAAACACCGCCCCCACTCTATTGGCTTATTTTTTTTTAATATATTTTATTAAGTCGAGTGCAGATACTAAGAACGAAAATTAAAGAAAAAAAAATATAAATTAAATAATCGTAAGTACCGAATTAAAAATAAATCAGCCCTGGTACAACTCAGAAATATTTGACCATCCCTCGTCCTAATGACCCCCCAGTGGGTCTTTTTCGTCCCGTGTAGCAGTGGACTCACCCTTTCGGAGAGGTGTTGGAAGGGGTGAACGGCGCTTGCGCGATCGCACTTTCAGCTCGCTTACCCCCACAGACTCCGCTGAGCAGTCGGCATTGCTCGGCGGAGAAGCGCGCTTCAGGAGCAAAGGCGTTCGGAAGGTAAACCGACCCAATATTTTTTTTCACTTTTCCCGCGCTGGAAACCTGGGCTGCGAATGTGCGTGTGTTTGGGATAGTCCGCCGGACTGTGATAAGTTGATTAGGTTGGTGTGGGATCGACAAGTTGTTTCCTTTCACGGAAAAAAAGTATTTTTAATGAATCCGTCACGTTGTTTTTCCAACAAAGCGTGCCGAAAAATTTACATACTCACTATGTTCTCTTTTGTTTTACTCCCTTTTTTTGTATAAACATTCTTTTTCGGTAGATTTTATGTTGTTTCTTTATCGGTTACCAACGATTTTTCAAATATTGTAAACTTTGTAGTATCTGTACATATTATTTGTTGTTTAAATAATGATTTTAAGTTTATTTATGTTGTAAGTGGTTAAACTTCTAGAATATTTGATATGCATGACATAGTGAAAGACAGTTAGGGTGGATTTCTTTTAAAGTTTTACTTGCTCAACTGTAAAATTTTTATTGTAAAAGCAAGACTTCGTTTCCAAACAAAATAAATTTGAAATGAAGTTGTTAAAGAAAGATAGAAATAAAATGAGTCATAAATTTCAGTAGAAAAATCTCGAAAATATAAAGTCTAATTTCTCCCTTTTGCTTGTCAGAATAATGAAAATGTAAATGTATATAAATCCATGAAAAACAGAATTATTCAAAACGATCCCATTTTTTATTATTTATTTAATAGACTTCTGTGAACAGTTACATGCTTTTTTGCCGAAGAGAATAGAAAGAAGTGACACTTCCATAACTTAAACTAAAATTCTTCAAAGTTTCGTGAATTTTTTTAAACTAAACAGTATCCTCTCAAACATAAAGCTACACAAATCAGCACAAACGATTCTTCGGTGGGAATTCGCTTTTCATTAAACTTTAATACTTTAACCATAATCTTATAGTATCACATTCATGGTGTTATTCGCTAAAATTACAAATATCACTGTTTGGTTTTTTTTATCTTCTAGTTTTATCATTTTCGAAAAATGACTGACACTAAAACAACGGAGAATTTCAATAATATCACATCACAGTAATATTTCGTGTAGTTTTATGTGTTATACATACGTCGAATTGCAATCATCTGCATCCCTATGAACATATTAATATGAAAAATAAATTAAACCCATCTCACATTGGCCGTAAAGTTCCTGGTAGTAGCTTTAATTCAACTGTGGCATACGGCACAGGATATTTCTACTATTGATATTGTATGTCTACAGTTGATTAGAGAGCTCGTTGCTCGTCCATAATGTGGTTCTAGTGGATGTTATTTACCTAAAATGAGATTTATGCCTATATTTTCAAGGAATATTTTAAATTTAAAATATGTCCAAGGACACCCTCAACTAGGGTAATTCAGGGTCAATAACACTGAATATCTAAACTTTCTGTGAGGGTTTTTACTGCGAATTAACAAGTAGAGTGTGAGCTTGTAGCAGAAATCTTTTAGAAAGGACTTGATTCTTATTCATGTTAGTTTCGAAGAAACTTACCAAAACACCGATAAACCAGACTGACAGATTGCAGAGATTTGAACCGACATCCTCATGGAGCAATGCATCTGTTAGAGTAATGGATGAAAAATGCTTAACGAGTAGCGTTCACTTCCTTTTTGAAGTCTAAACTCACTCCTAAAGCTCCTTTTTGGCTGACAAATACTGACGCTAAGTACCTCTTTGCAGTAACAGAGTACCTGGTTTTGTTTATCTAAGGCAAATTTCATCGGAAAACCCTGAAAATCGTGTAAATTCTTCGTGGGACAAAATTACCAATTAGGAGCGGAATTCCATTCCTGAAATTCCGCTTCTAGTTCCATTTATCTGGCAAATGATAGGATAAGCATAATTTTTGAGCTTAAGTTCATTAACGCATGGAAAATTTACGCTTGATATAGCGATACTTAAATTTACAATTTTTTAACAGAATGGTTCGCAGTTGAAACTGGAAAATTCACCTCCCCACTCCAATAATTTCAGTAATAACTTTAACTTTGATTTGCAACATACAATACATCCAAAAGACTTCGCCTTGCTATTTATAATTTTCAAAATTAAAGACATTCAGATATAATAATTTAAGCTTATTATGTTATTGTAAAATAAACTTATAAGAGTTATTTTTAATCATTCTTATCAGAGTCTTACACGCTTAAAAAAAAGAGCTAAATTCCCTCCGAAGCAAGTAAAATAACTCTGAAAGATTTGATACCGAGACAAGTTTGTCTCGGTTTTAAGTCCTTCCGAACGATTTTATGTAGAACTTCTTTTTTTAAGTGTGTAACCCTATGCCTTACAAGACCATGTTTGTAAGTTCATTACGTTCCATTTTTCAACAGAATGCATTCAGATTTTAAACATGCACTTCATTATATTTTTAGTTAAGGCCCTTTAATGTTGTTAAAAGGTAATTCTGAAATTTAACTTTTTTCTATAATTTCCGTAAAAATATGTTTTCATGAAGTTTCACTAACTTGAAATCGTTACTTTTTTGGTGGACGGTCAGTAAAGAAAGTGTAAATAAAGATTTAGTTTGGCTCCTTGAATGTATTATTCTATTTTTCTTCTTGAAAAATTATCACACGCATTGTTTTTACATAAATTTCAAGTGTTCCACAAATAGTAGTAAAAGTGAATGAAATTCAAAACGCTTACACAAGTAACCAGGTAAACTTGATCTTCTCTCTCTCTCTCTCCTCTCTCTTGTTTTGTCTTTAATATATAAATATCATATTCACAGATTTCATGAAGTGCCAATTGTTTTATTTTCATTTTTGGAAAGTATATTTCTTGACAAAGTTTCTTAGTCTTCCATATCGTAAAATTACGAAGTTTTCTTAGAGACTTTGAGGAAATACGTAAAATAATTATTAATTTTAGAAAAGTATTTTTTAATATTGAATTTAAATTACTATTGAAATTAAATTGAATTTATTTAAGAGAATATCACCAGTTTTGTCTATCTCTGTGTGTGTATGTTCGTATTTAAAAAAGTTTAACTTCGGAATATCACATTATTAGATTATCACATTATTAGATTGTAATTTTACTTTAGAAAGTTAAAATTAGATGTAGTAAATCCGTGTTTCTCAACCTTTTAATGTGGTACCCCCCCCTCCTAACAAAGGAGAACTTACGGTACCCCCCCCCCCAACAAACACACACACATTCCTCAGCATGCAAACAGTTTTTTATTCTTCAACAATGAACTAATGAACATGCAGTCGCTTTTTCTGCAAAATAATGTTATCGGTAATGTTTAAATAAACAAGCGAAAATAGATATGTTTTGAAGTAAAAATAATAATAAATCAGATGACTTTTTAAAATATGCATTATCACTTGCTCTTTGCCTGTTTGGGGAGCGCCTGCAAACGCTCTGCGCCCTCCCCCAAGGAAGTCACACAAAAGTCATTTTTGTATAAAGAAGGAGAAAGTCATCAAAGAAAGTCAATCATAAAGAATAAGAAAATTTTTAAAAACTCTTCACGAACAACAAGAACAACAACAACAAAAAAAAAAAACTACACTTCCACACGAAATTCCTTCATAAAAAACTTTTATAGCATTTAGTATTCATATTTAAACAAATCAAATTAACAATTTATACTTTTTTTACAATTTAAAATTTTCTGTTTTATTTAAGTGATAAACATAATGTCTCTTTGTCCAGAGATCTGTCACATAAATGCGGCTAAAATTCCTTAATACTCTCCTTTAATATTGCTTTGCATAATTTCAAATATTACTCATGCAAGACTAGCAACTTTTTTTTGTAAGAGGGGTGCAGAAATTTATGACATAATACTTATTTAAAAAATTCGGATATTATATACATTTACACAAAACATCTGCTTTAAATCAAAAAGTTATTTAGTAGCTGGTAGTGATGAATAAAAATTGTTAACATGTTAAAAATATTAATAATAAGATGATTAATTCCATAATAAGGATTCCTGTTTACTCTTTAAACATTAGAGGCTTAAACAAATGAATATCAAAGGAAAATATTAATTTTTAAGAGTGATGGAAAAAGATTGAAATTAGGATGAATGCGCGATGATTTTCGTAAAATTTCGGTAGATTTACAAACGTGTGCAGCATATGGAAAAATTAAAATATGGAGCATTTTTGCTGAAATTGGCACGAAAATACCCGAAAACGATCTTTTTGTTGCACATTGGCGCATTATCTTTAATTTGGCGCGATTTCGAGCAATTGGGGCAGCTGACACATCACTGCAGAGATTAGTTCTAATAATGATTAAAATGTATGCGATCTAAATTAAGATTTTTTACGGTAAACTATGTGAACGTAAAATAAAGGATTACTTCTAATTGACAAATTTAAGGTGATTTTTTTTAATGACAAAAACTAAAGTAAATTAGGAAGCGAGACTGTTCTGGGACCATACAGAAGTATTCTGCATGGCCATACAGGCCCATTATTCAGTTTTCACTCACAGATAACTTTACTTAATGATTTTTTTCAAACCTAATAGTATTGCATCTTAAATAGATATTACTTTACTGAGGGTTCGTCTTAGACATCTTACTGTACAGTGCTATAAGATGGTTTGTAATTTGGTATTATTACAAATGATCTTACATAAAACAACATGTGACATATGGTTTTCGAATAACATAAAATATAAATAAACTACATCAGCAACTAAAAACAAATTTTAAAAAATATTTCTTCATAAGTTATATAAATTCTTAAAAACAGCCTTAAGTTGTTTTTGTGGCTGAGTAAAACAGTGTGGTGATATCTTAATAGGGAAAATGCGCACTTGGAGTAATGGCTAAGTTAGAATTGTATTTATTATTTATTATTTTCAATTATATACCAGTGCATTAAAATAGAATTTACATTAGCATAAATTGTTCCGTAAGTTCTTGCCAGTGTGAGAATAGTCATGAGCACGTACTGCTGTACCAATTATTTGCCGGCAGATTTGCTTAAGCTCGTCAAATCTACCATTAATAGTAATAGTTTCTCCATCGCTAGCCCCACCAGTGGCATAGCGCTAGCACTTCGAAATGGGAGACGGAAAGTGACTGGTTCGAAACCAGGGACTCTAGCACCATATTATCGTAGGATATCAGTAACGGATATTTCTCGCTCTCGGATAGTCAAATACTTCGGATAAATAGCCGCGACTCTCTTTTTGGTGCTAGCACGATGAGTGCCGAATAAAAGAAGCGAGTATTTTTGTGCATGCTAAGGTCTATCCGACACTCAGATCGATCAACCAATCAAAACATACGGCTTTCTCCTCTTTTTCTTGAACGAAGGCATTGTCTTCAGAATTTTAGAAGACTCCGGAGACATCCACCAAGAGTGGAAGCCGGTTTTTGACTGACCCACCGTGCCAGGGAGAGAGGTCCTTTTGTGGAAGTACTTGACACTCAGTGATACACACAATAAAAACCCATCCATCTTGTACTCTCCGGTACCGGAATGCAACTTTTCGCCTTCATCCAAGGTGTCGGGAAAAAACAGCATTATTTCCGATAGTGAATACGACAGCGAAACAATTACGGTAGAATCGTGCTAGGGCACATCGGATATTTCTCGGATTGTGACGTCATGAGAAGAGAAGGCTCGATTTATTCGCTACTGAAAGCTTTCCGATACTATGGTGGTAGAGCCCCAGGTTAACCGTTAGGGCCTAACCGTTAAGAGTTTTGCGTGTTTTTCTCCGAAACTTCGCGTAAATACGGATTAGGACCCCTTAGAAAGTCTGCCATTGAGGGCAATCCCACTCCGGCCTGGATCCCTAGAGTAGATAATTGGCCGTAACCACATTTCCATTTCCATTTCTCCATCGCTGTGTCAGTAAATAAATTGGTCCTTCCCTAGATATTAATCATACTCGACTTCTTTTTTATTTCTTCCAATACCTTTTAAAAGAATTCTGTAAGAGGTAAAAAACAAAAAATACTTCTGCCATTTTACGGTGAAAATGAAATCTAGAGAGGAGAGGAAAAAGTAAAAGAAACATAACGCAAAATTCACAAATTTCCAGAATATAGGGGATGACTTGAAATGTAAGAAATGTTTATTTAATTGACAAATTAATAAATATGAAATTGTTACAATATTAATTTATTACGTAAGGGCAGAATGATATATACAGCAAACTTAAGATCGTATGTGTTATGTACTCAGTGGGAACAATATGATATGAAATATAAACAGAATCTTCTCTTTAAAAAATCTTTCAAAATTTTGACATTAGTTTAAATTGAAGCGTCATTTTTCTTTATTTTCTAGTTAGACTGGTTAAGATTTATTATCCTATTTTTCCGAACTAAAAAAGGAGTAATAACTCTTATTTTTAAATCATAAAAATGAATATTAGATAAGCTGAAGAAAATTTTCCCTTGGCCTAATGCCTGCATAGTTACTTACTTAAATAGTCAAACAAATGACGCCCTAAAATTACAGTGTCCAGATTATACAGTAGGGTGGATCGAAAAAACTTTTTTCGAAATCTTTATCTCCTGAGGTCTCAAAAGTTGTAAATTAATATAAATAAGAAAAAATGTGCAAAATTTGAATGTTCTACGACAACGCCTTGGGGTTGCGCATCGAGCTGGAAATCTAGAAATTTTTGAAAAATTTGACTTCTTTAATAAATGGACCAAAAAATAATTTTCTGAAATGTTAGGTTCCCGAGGTTTTAGAAGTTGTAAATTGTTATGAATAAGACGTATGCAAAATCTGGAGGGGCTGTGACAACTTCTAGGAGTTGCAAATCGAGCTTGAAATATATAAATATCTGAAAAATATGCGTTTTCTGAAAAAAAAATATGTAGAAAGCAAAAATTATATATTTTAATGAATTAGCCCTGTTGAAAAATTGTCAGTAACATTCGCAGCACTTTCTAGTACAAACGCAATCGTAACTACATTACCCAGGACCCACCTCGTTGATTTGCCTGCGATCCGAGTCCTGCCCGTGCCAACCCAAGCACCCAATTATTGGAGCATAAATTTTAATGAGTAATATAAAGCCCGATTTCAAATCAAACCGTGGCATTTTATGCCAAGTTTAATAATCTAGGTCGTAGGAAACCCTAATCTGATATATGCATAGACAAATTTCTGAGTTGCTGTTTGCTGGTGAGAAGTTGGCAAATGCAACATTGCAGAGATTTAGTTAGATTAAAGAACTGCATTTCTAGATTTCGGATGACACTTTTGTTCTTTCCAGAATTCGATGATTCACCACCACCGCCAATGTATCTGACGGTCCCCAAGATCAATGGCTTTCGTATCAAACTCTCGCAAATTTCCAGTGAAATTCTTAAAATCAGATGGTGACACATGGCTAAAGTATGTTGAACCAGGCTCCATTATCAGCGTGATTTGTTTTTTGTGGCAAACACTTGGGAGTAATTTGCCGTCAACAAATTTTTCTACGTATGTGGTTCTGTTCTTCCTCCTATCAAAATATAATCCACAGAAAATTTTTAAAAGTATTTTTCCCTTTTCTTTCTGTCATTCACTGCGAGTCATCTGAGCTTTCCTCTAACTTTATATGGGTCGAGAATCAGTTGAGAAGGTTTCTCTCCATCTGCATTCCTTCCACTTTCTAGGTTGTGAAATAAAGTTGATACCAGAGTTTCTGCTTCCCAGTCCGCAATAACTTTGTGTCGCAGACTTGTGAAAGCACTGACATTTTTATTCTAACTTGGTCGTTTGTAAACGCATTTCCCAAAGCGGCGGTAGATGGGCATTCAGCGTTTTCTTCAGTCTTTCGTACTTCTCTTTCGTTATTTTCTCTTCAAATCAATGACTAAAATCGGATACGTACACTGGATATTGGAGCTTTCTCCTCTTTCTCCAACCATCTCGAATTTTTTCTTTCCAACCTTTCAACTTTTCTCTCATTTTCTCTATAAACTTGTCTTCTCTTCAATCCCATCGATTGTCACATATCTAGCTACCCTCTGGGTCTGTCCATGACTCCCGTTCTGTATAAGGTATGGATTTGGCTGAGCCACACCTGCTCCGGGAAAAGCCAGTACATTTGCAAGTTGCGATATTCAATAGCGGGGCAAGAGAGAGTTTTTCCCACTTTCTTAATGAACAATTCCTTATATACGTCTCTAACGTACGATTTATTCAGCTACTGAACTTTCTCATGACTTCTACAAACTATCTGTTGAATTCTTTGGATTGACACAGTGGGGATACTAGCCTTGATCCAAATTTCTTGTATTCTGATCGCCACAACTAAGGTTACTTCTCCTTCCGGTGGATCCTGCCCTTTTTTCAGAATTTTTTCTTGTTAAGTACAAAATTGTAATATAGAAGTATATCTCCTTGGGTTGGTAACTTGGTACAAGGTAATTCTTTCGATATTCCCATCTCTTCTGAGAACGCAGATTTTGTTCCATTATCTTGTAGCAGAGAGTTTCACTTTATTCAGAATCGTAGCAGTGCAAGGCAACCACCCCTTAGCTTTTTTTAGACTAAACTGAAAACACCATCTAATGAAATGTCAAACTAAATGTCTGTTTCAACGAAATATCTCATGCCTGGTTTAGCCGAACGCATGTGCATGGCCATCACTCGGTAGGCAAACCGGCGCTAGTTGCCTAGAGCTCAGTACTGCGCCCAAGACAAAACGACAGCATAACGTGTGCCTTGTCTCAAAGTATTCATAAATCCATTTTTTCTGACTTACTGAGCTTCTCTGAACATCTTTTAACATACAAAAGGACCAAATTATTTTTAACAAATAAAGTTTGCTTTCTACATAATTTTTTCAATAAATACGTAATTTTCACATATTTATAGATCTCAAGCTCGATGTGCAACCCCAAGAAATTGTCGTAGCCCCTCCAGAATTTGTATACGTCTTATTCATAACAATATACAACTCCTCAAACCTCGGGAGCCATATAATTCGGAAAATAATTTTTTCGATAGATTTTTTAAAGAAGTCATATTTTTCAAATATTTCTAGATTTCAAGCCCTATGCGCAACCCCAAGATGTTATCGTAGAACATTCAAATTTTACGCACGTCTTATTCATATCAATATACAACTTTTGAGACCTCGGGAGGTAAAGATTTCGAAAAAAAGTTTTTTTGATCCACCCTATTATACAGAGTTTATATTCGAATTTTCTCAGTGAAATATCTGTAAGCTTTGCTTTGAGCTCAACTGAGCGGGGACTTACATCTTGAGAAAGTAAGGCGTTTACTCTTTGAATATGATTTTGACTTTCCTTTGTATTCCTTATATATTTCTACGGAATTTTGGTACCCGAATTCTCTCCTGGGGGAGTCATAATGATATTATTCGTGATAAAAGTACATATTTATTCGCTGAATAAACCAAGCAATTTCTTCGTGCTTCTTTTTAAAGGAGTTTTCTTATGTTTACCTTAGATTACCGTGATATGAAAAGGGGACTGTACATATTTATACAATCTGAATCAAAAAAGCTCAAATAAAAAGTTCAAAATAATCTTAAAAGCAAAGAATATACGCAAGAGTTAGAGAGTAATAAGGTTGTTTTAATATGAATTTTTTATGATAATTCAGTTAGTTCTCATGTTTTATTAGTTGGAAAATGAACTTCCATCTACAGAACAAAATAATTAAAGAATAATTCTTACTGTCGTTTTATTGTTTTTTGGTGTTTTACTTGCTGCCAAATATGATGAAGAGGTAAGAAAAACACAATTCTTTAAATGCTACCTTTTTTAGGAGAGAAACTTTTAAAAATCAAAATAATCTTGTCTAATAAATGTCTTGTCTAAAATAAATATTCGTTGTATCCTTTTTATTACTTTATAAAAAGGGTCTCTCTTAAAATTTATACTTATTTTAGCTTGGTAACCAGGTATCTTTGTCAAAACAAATGTTGGTTTATTGTATTTATAAGTTTAACTCTACATGTTGGAAAGCCTTAATTAACCATTTGAATGGCACCGGTATACAATATATACCAGTTACGAACTGTAGACTACGGAATTAATAATCAATAGTTAATGTTCTGATTTTTGTCCATTAGTAATGTATAAGTATTTTAGAAATGGTTAGCTGTATATTATAATTGACTTATTAAATTTTTCTGATTTAATTTTACTTTTAAAGAGTACTTTTAATGAAATATCAATTAATTATTTCTAAACTAAGTACAAGAAAGTCCGCTTCTAATCATCTATTTTAACGTTTGATTGCATGTACAAAAAGCAGATACTTTTCCAACTTTTTGTTTCGTGAATAATAGATTTGTTTTTCTGTAAAATGCATACGTTTGAGCAACACTTGTTCCATCAGTTCTCTTTCCGAATAATAAAAATAGAGGAAAACTATATAAATTAATCCTAAAAATTAGGCCAGAAAATTTCCTGTTCTTATGTTTGTGGCTCTCTTAATATACAAGGTGTTTCAGGAAGAACCTCAAACTTTGAAAATGAATAACTCAAAAACTATGGTAGAAGCATGAAACGCTAGTGGTATGTTAATTTTTAAAAAAATGTAAGAATTTGATACTGAAGCAGCGAAACTTTAGTTACAAACTGCACCGATAGAAGGCGCTATAAGCAGCAATACAGATGCCGTATCTTCAAAACTACTACAGTAAAAAAAAATTCGGAAACGTTACCCCAAAATATGGGGCAGATCTTGTAGTTTAAAATTGCAGAAACATTTCCGAACCATGCGGGTAAAGTATTTAAAAACGTTTTTGCATATTTCGGAAAAATATTAACATATTTTTCTGCTTTTTAGGTAAGGTTTCTGGAAAAGATGTGTAACGTTTCTGTATATTTTGGTAAAATATTGAGTAACCTTTCGGTGTATTTCACAAAGGTTTCCGAATTAACGAGTAACATTTTTGTGTTTTTCAGAACGAGTAACATGCGCTAGATGGCAGCACCAATCTCTCACTGAAGGAGCGTTTAGTACTAGCGTGCAATACCGAACCCTTGTTCGTAAGTTAGCACGTTACCTCAGCGCTGTGATCGCCTTACTCTGATTTGCTTTAAAAGTAAACTCACTGCTGCAAAAATTTGTTCTGGCATGGCTTGTTTAGGAAACTTAAAAATTTTTTGGAGTATTTTATAAATGGAGGGAAAATACCATAATTAATAAATGTAAATTAAAAATCTTAAATCTTTTTTTTTTCCCCGCATAAATTATTTTCAGGAGATAATGTGCTGAAAAATTTATTTAAGTATTCATTTATTTATTTAAGTATTTTATTAAATATTCATCCGGCGACGTCACCTGGTGACTGGTCACAAATAAACTTCACAGTGACCACACAGTGGTGTCACATCACTCACAAGTCACACTGTGACTAGTATGTGACAGTCCTGTGACAATTGTGACCCTCTGTGACGTCACAGCGACTTTTTTGTGGCCATCTGTGCAATAAGGGAAGACGCGTTCACTCTTTTCCCTCTGTCTCTTGGCACTTGGCGCATGCGCGCGAAGTCCCAAATGAAGATTTCTTTTCCCCGTAAATATTTTACGCCGAAATGTGGGTTATGTTTCCGAAATCGTGAGTTCGAGTAGAGCATCGGCAGGTTACGCTCTACTTTCGGAATCCTTTCTGCTATAAGTATGTAACGTTTCTGAATTTTTTTTACTGTGTACACGCCAGGGCCGTAGTCAGAAAAAAAAATTCGGGGGTTGGAGATGGACGTGAGGTCGAGGGAATACGGAAGTCAATTCATTCCTTTTCCCATAACTATTGAATAGTTCAACACAGTAGCTCTATCATCGAACTACTTGTCGAGGAAGTCATAATCTTCCTCGACGAAGATCTCTTTTGTGTACGGTGTAGGTGAGCCCCATCTTGCATAAACCATGCCGTACCCCGGTCGATCATCCAACGGTCGTTGAGTGGCGTCAAATGTTTCAATATGCCGTCAGTCATCGTTTTTCGGAAGATAAAAGGTCAAATGACGCCTTTGCAAGAGATATCCGCTCAAACGGTAAGTTTGGGGCAATGGAAAGGTCATGTGTGCGACAAGTGAGAATTTTCTTCGATCTGCCATACCCCTTGCAGCGTCATCTATCCGCGTAAGTTTAAACTAAAATTTTGTGGCTTCTGCATAAAATTTCTTTGATTTTGATAAACATACAACTGTTTTCGTGCTTCTATTAATCACCGTTTTTGAGTTACGTATTTTCAAAGTTAGGGGTTCTTCGTGAATCATCATGTACCTGCTCCTCTAAAAAAGTTTGAAAATTAAACAAAATGTTAAATTTCTAAGTCATCCGATCTCGATAAGGGATTTTTTAAGCAAAGAAATTATTTTTTACTTTTGCTCTTTGGTGTTAATAATTAATTAGACTGCTATAAAAGTTACGGATTGCATAGCGAACGGACTTTTTTGTACAGGTTAGAGAGATAGTGGTATCTGTTGCTGATACGGTTCGTGCTAATACATGGCTTGCCAGAATTTTCACTGAAATTAATAGTTTATATTTCAGCACTTTTCGTTTGAGTAAACTCCACATTGTGTTTTAAACCTTTTCTAGTGTAGCATTAACGTGTTAGTTAATTTAATCATTTCCTCCCTTAGCAGCATATTTTTCAAAAGACTTGAGACATTCTAGAAGTCGGGTTAATTGGTTCAGTGAATTAATTTTGTTAAGGAAAGTTTACACAAATTTATACACATTTTATTCATAACTTGGCTGAGAGTAGAGCAGTCTTTCATTACAAAACTGGATTTTATAAGAGAAATGTTTTTAACTTCTGTTGCATCACGGAAATATTTCAATTTTACGTAAGTGAATAATTAGCTTAGTAGGCTTGATATTTTTGTTTTCTCTTTTGAGCAGTTTTAGAAATATTTCTTGGCTTTTAGAGGCATCTCTTTATTTAGGAAATCATTAACAATAAAGCCGTAAACAGTGAATTTAAGAGTTCATTAATTTTGCCATGCTATGCTCTGTATATATATTATGGGAAAAAAGAAACGATTTGAAATCTCCGCTTTTGAAATGAATTAACGCTCATAAATGACTAAACGTGGTTTATTAGTGAAAAACAACATTTTCGACGTACTAATTTAACAATTAACTTTATGTAAGAGTACTTGGTGTGTAACTGTCAGTTAACTGTACAACTACACTCATGTCCATAAATTAAGGATAATTCAGAATCACACAGAAATTGATCTCTAAAATAAAAATTTCACCTGTGGAATGATCACACACATCTTGAAGAAGAATATGCAAATTACAGGAAAACACCAGATGGCGTGGATGGTACGTCACAATGACGAGAGTGTAAGAGAGGGGTATATAAGGAATGGTGGCAAAGAAGTAAAATTGTTCACAAGCGCTGTGAAAGCCTTTCAGTGCAAAAACCGCATAGTTATGGCACAAAGGAGGCATTTGGATGATGTTTTACGTGGCAGAATTATTGGACGACTGGAATGTGGACGTACCCAGCTGGAAGTATCCGAGGAACTTGGAATCGCCCAGAGTGTCATCTCCAGGCTTTGGCAACGATTCCAAGATGATGGTAATGGGAGTAGACGTTACAGCACAGGTCGCCCCCGAGTTACGACGCCGAATGAGGACCGCTATTTGGCAGTTACTGCCAAAAGAAACAGACGGAGTACAGCATCAGACCTGTCTCGTCAGCTCTCTTCAGCTACCGGTACGACAGTTTCAAGGCAGACCGTGTACAGACGCTTAGGGCACATTGGTCTATATGCTCGTAGGCCTGTCAGATGTGTTCCACTTACCGCAACTCACTGTCGCCTGCGATTAACCTGGAGTAGAGAGCATGCATTGTGGACACCGCAACAGTGGTCTTGTGTGATGTTTTCCGACGAGTCCAGGTTTAGTTTGGAGTCTGATTCTCGCCGGACATTCATCTGGAGAGCGCCAGGTACCCGTTACCACCAAGAGAACACCATTGAAAGACACCGTTACGGTGGTGCCAGATGGCTCGTTTGGGGAGGAATTATTCTTGGTTCCAGAACTGACCTGCATGTTCAGAGTGTAACGATGACAGGCCACATCATATCGGATGTTATTCTGGAACAACATGTACGTTTGTTTCGGTGCGCCATGGGTGCTGAATTTGTGTTTATGGATGACAACGCCCGTCCTCACCGTGAAAACATTGTAGACGAATGCCTTCAATCGGAGGATATCACCCGTATGCATTGGCCAGCATACTCACCGGACTTGAATCCAACAGAGCATGTGTGGGATATGCTTGGCCGACGAATTACAGCCCGTCAACCCCCTCCCACCTGTCTACCGGAACTTCGGAGTGCATTGCTTGATGAGTGGTGTAATATTCCCCAAGATCAGATTGATCATTTGATACTCAGCATGCCTAGGCGTTGTCAGGCCTGTATTGCATCGTCCGGGAGACATACTCCGTATTAAACATCCTACTAACCATGTTATGCTGTTTTTTGTAAATAGGTTCTTTTTTTAAATTTGGTCAAGGGAGTAAAACTTTCAATTTTTATTAATTATGTCAAACATATAGCATCTTTTTTGCTCTTTACTTTTTGTTTAATAAATAGACTTTACAAATAAGTCAAATTTGTTTTGCTTCTTTCTTTTTCTTTGCCTGAACTTCATTATCCTTAATTTATGGACATGAGTGTAGTTAATTTTGAACTCTCACCTGTCATTGGGAAGTCACCTTTCTGTCACATTAGTAATATCAGTTAAATGTAAACCTAACCATTTAATTATAAAAACTTTTCATTTAAATAAGGTGAATCAATACTGGCATTTAAAACTAGCGTCATTAAGTTTGCTCCGCATGTAGTGTAATGAATTTTGCTTAGTAATCAGTGGGTCTTATTCTGAAATTAATTTCAAAAGTAGTGTTTTAATTATATTTTGTTTTCATGCGCATTTTGACGTATGTGTTTCCTAGTAGTTGTAATCCTATTAGCAAAACTAGTTCAAAAGACGTTATTTGCACGCCTTTGGGAAGTTTTTTTTAAGCTAGTAGCACTACTAGGGATGCGTTTGTAAAGATTTATACCAAACACTTCATACATACCGGATATTGGGTGATTCAAAATATATTTGTGGGATTTTGTGATTCAAAATATATGTTACACAAATTATCTCTTAAACCGTGAGTAATCGAAACATACTCCTCCGATTACAAAAGTTAGTCAAATTAAGAATACCTTTGAGATATGATAACTTTTTTACAAAGGACCGTATACATATTAAAATACAAAATTTAATTTTTATACGGTCCCTCCTTTCCTACCAATTATACAGAGTGTTTATAAAGTCTCCATGCATTTTTGCTTGAACGGGCTTTATTCTGACATATAAGTTACATGAAAACGCAATATGACAGAACACTAAATTAGTACTATTCAATGCCCCTCCCCCGATTGTCTTAGGCACATTTGCCACCGTTCCACTACACTCTAGAGATGAGACGGGCTCAGCCCGAGCCCGGGCCCGAACCGGGCTCGGGCTCTGTAATTCACAACTGCGTTCGGGCTCGGGCGGGCTCGGGCTCGTGAAAAATTTCTATTTTATTGAACATACTCCTTAAAACATATTTTTAAAAAGTGATTCATATGGAAAATAAAAATACTTAAAAAAATAGCGGCATGGGTGTCTAGAAGGCGCGTGAAACTCTTTGGGTATTTCAAAACGGCGGCTTATATTTCTTAGTTAGTCATGAGATCGGACATTATTTCATAAACATAGATATAAAGAGATAGAAAGTGCATTAAAAATTTGCAACTATATTTGTCTTTAATTTGCACAAACGGGAAAATTCATTGTATTCTATCAAAGAATTGCTTCTTTGAATTTTATGGAATTTTATTTATCTTTAACTGAAATTTCGGGCTCGGGTGGGCTCGGGCTCCGACTTAAATAATATTGCTCGGGCTCGGGCGGGCTCGGATTAAAAGTCTTCGGGCTCGGGCGGGCTCGGGCGGGCTCGGGCTTCAAAAAATGAGCCCGAACTCATCTGTACTACACTCCAGAATACCATCTGTGAGGTTCTTGGAACCATGACTCCCCTAGACTTTTTTCGGATGAGGTTTTGTCAAATCCAAAGTGTACAGAGTGAAGATTCGCAGGGTTGAACTACTAAAGCAGTGAATTATGGCCGCAATCACTGACATTGCACCAAGATCCTTACAAGTGATCCAGATTGTAGTGAAACGGTGGCAGTGTGCCTAGACATTCAAGAGGGCCACAATGAATTGTACTAATTTAGTGTTCTATTATATGCATTGTCCTGCAGTGGTCTGGGTGCTCAATTCCGTCCCTATAAGAACACGGCAAGTGCAGCAGCATCCGGATTGGCCAGTGCTTGGGAGGGTCAACTCCCTCTCCGCTCGACTGCTGCGGGATTGTGTACGCTAATGGGAGCTGGTGCACGTAAAATCCGTCGTGGCTCCAATGTCCTCCAAGTTGTTAAACGCTACCTCCGGGGCTGCCGATTTCAGGGCGCGATTGGTCCCTTATCTGGAGTTCAAAATTGGAGACTAGCAAGTAGAACTCCAGACCCTCGGGGGCAATGGCACCTCCCTTTCCATGGATAGTGTCGTCTATCCATGGGCACAACAACAACATTATATTGCGTCTTAATGTAAATAATTTATAGTTCAGAATAAAGCCCGTTTCATCAAAAATGTATAGAAACCTTATAAACAATCTGTATTTGCAAACCTTTTGCTCTGCGTCTTAATAGGTAGATATTTTTTTTTAAGCCCATGTCCATGGGTGGAATAATTTTCGAGATGTTTAAAGTTAAAAAGGATGACTTACACCACTTTCCCTGCTGTTTAGGCGTCCGTTTCGTGGCGAAAAAATGTTTATATTAGGGGACAAACTATAGGTTGATAAAAGTTAAATAATAATTTATCCCTTTTTAGGAAAATGGTAATATTGCATTCAAACTTGCTAAATTAACCAGTTCAGATTTACCTGAAATGATAGGTACTCCCTAATAAAATTATCGATAGTTATTTAGGGATCATCCACTAATTACGTCATACTTCCAGAGAAGGAGTTTCGAAGCGTAACAGAGAATGACACAGAAAATGGAGTGGGTTAACTTTCACTAAAAACTGCCAAACTTGCATTACAAGAAGGATTCTAGATAAAATAGCATTTCTAGAAATCAAATGCAGTTGTCGAATGAACACTAACATAAACTAACGTCAATTCAAAAATAGTTACATTTTCTCACTTTTGAGACAGCCGCTTAGTATTTTGCAACAAATGCTAAAATTGTAAACTTGCGATATAACGCAAACTACTGCTGCACTTAGAGATATGAGATTTTTTAAAATTTACCTTCTTAGATAAAGAGCAATATATTTTCAAATGCAAGGGATAGGAAATGGGGACTGTATAAAAATTAAATCTCGTATTTTAATATGTATCCAGCCCTTAGTAAAAAATTGCCATATCTGAAAGCTACCTTCATTTGACGACCTTTTTTAACTGAAAGTATGTTTTGATCATTTACGGTTTAAAAAATAATCGCTTAAACATCCATTTTGAATAATCCGGCATAATATTTTTAAAGCATTCGACTATTAAACCAATTAAAAAGAAAAAAGAAAAAAATATGTGAAAAAGTAAAAATAAATATGATGAAAATAAATATCGTATGAATATAATTTAATTAATATACAGTTTCTGCACAAAAATTTTCATATCTGCAATCTACTCTTCATTTAACTAAATACCGGTTGCATCAATTTGTTTGAAAATATGATTATTATTCAAACTATTGACATTAGCATTTAACTTCCAACTACGAAAACAATTGTTGAATAACTTGCATTTACTTTTTTAAACATGCATTTAAACAATGCATTGTACTTTACTTTTCAAACATACATAAGAAGTCGTTTATTAAAAAAAATCTAAAAAATAAAACTCTTTTATTCTGAAGCTGAATACAAAAGATTTAAATTACAAAAATAAAGTCCAACCTTTGAAATATATTTTATGAAATATCACACTTCTGTAAATGTAATATTCACTTGAGCTATTTGAATTTAAAAAGTTTTGAACACTTATCTCTAATGACTAAATGATTATTCTTAAAACACGAAAATGTAAATTAAGTACAAAGTGGGAAAAAATATTCGGTGTTTTTCAATTTTGATTTGTCTTGTCTAGTGAATGTTGACGTTTTTCTTTTATTGACGCCTTTGTTATTCGAATTCAAACCTATGAAAGAGATATTGAATTAGATTTGCATATCAGTTAGAGAATTTTAATTGGAATTCTTACACGCTAAAATATTAATAATTTGACAAAAACGTTCATTTTAAAGTTTAATGCCTCATTACGAGCTATGTTTAAAAAAAATAAAGTGATTGCATTAATGCGAATAATACAGTTCAAAAAATGCAGTAAAACTTCTTTCAAGAGTTCTTCAGTTCCTATAAATTAACTGATTCATTAACTATTGATATTCAAAGATGCAGATTCTGAAGTACTAGTCTTAAATTTTAGGATACAGTCAACATTAAAGCAAATTTAGATACTTAATGCTTGCTTAAATATTTTTCTGCAGTTAGGAGAGATACAATGGTTCGCATGGAATTTCAAGGAAAAATCTGACTTTAATATCCGTAAAAAATATTAGTTGAAACTATATATACAGTATAACAAAAGAGTCGATAAAAGTCCATTTTCATGACTTCAGCTAAACCTTCGTCAGCTCTGCAATTACCCTGCTACTTTGATTAGCTACGATATATTTCTTTGCTGTCATTTAATAAATTAATAAATATTTTTCTTCCTGCATGAAGCTTTTGGAACAAAACTGACACAATTAAGATGTGACAACATGTTCAATATATTTTTTTCAAAACTCTTATAATGGAAATGCCATGAAAACGTTGCTTTTGCAAACTTTAATAATGGACAGTAACAATTTCACACAAAAATATATTATCAGTGGTTGCATGTCGATTTACACATTTATTAGTTTATATTTACAAACTCAATTTTTTCTATTGAGAATTTTCTAATTAAACCCACACAGAATCGATTTAATAAATTTTCACTCAAATAGTAGATAAAGTAACTATGAAAGTACATCCTCTGTGAGCATGTTAATAAAATCCGCAAAAATAAAACTATCATCTGTCATCTGAAGAAGAAGCTTTCCTATCATTTTCATGTATGTCACGAAGCATAAATAAATATCAGGGTCTTATACTTACCGATAAACCCGAAAATAGAATCAGAGGAGATTCCTTCTGAATAAAATCATATTTTTTCTGAAATCCAAATAACTCAAAATTGATGGCATTACATACCACGCACATACGGGATCTTCAGAATTAAATTCATTGTGATATTTAAAAACTGATTTAGAAATTACTGCTTGAAATTAGATTTTATAGTAAAACTGCTGACTAATCTGATGAATTTTATATCAATCTAATTTCTAAATCGAATCTCTCTAGTCAGTCATTTCATGGTACTATAACAAGCAGATTGGTTTTTTTCCTTCTAAGATTTATTCCATAAAAGCCTGCAATCGCATATAAGAAAAAGTCAGGATTAAATATCATTAGTCTTTGCTTCTGGACGATTGGTGCAATGAGTTGCATAGGTATACCAACAAATATGCATAATTTTGTACATGCACATAAATATGCGTCTGCAAACAAGAAATTAAAAACAAACAAAAAATTAATTTAAAAATTCCAGCCTTTAAAATAATTACGCATATATCTTTAAAAATCATACCACGGAATTTTAATTATGGACAGAAATTGATTCAAATTCTGATAATTAACAAAGTTAAAATTGAATCCATGCGCAATTTTCAAGGTTTCAACGGGAAAAAAGAAAAAAAAATTAATCGCGAATAGTTGCTGAAATATGTTTAAAAGTATGTACAGTGAATAATGAATGACATTTTTTACGGATTACTTTTTAGTGTTATTTCGATAATCTTTTTAAGAGGATATAACAGTTACTTTTTTAAATGTAGCAAGCGGTTTTAAAAATAAGGCTTTGAATGAAATTAAGGTACAGTTACTTCAGTCTTTGTCTTTCCAAGGAAAAATATTCGCCCAACATTTTATTTAGGTATGCGTGCGCAAAATCGTGACAATTTAATCTACTAGGTTTTCGAAGTGCTATTTAATAACAGAATACAGGCAAAAAGTTGTGTTGTTTGATATTTATTTCTATTCAGAACTTAAGTAATATTTTTATTGCTAAATGATGCGATATTCCTTTCTTTCGTTGCCGTTTTAAACAATTTCCACGCCATATACGCACACATATGCTACCAAAACATTAACTATTTCCGAATTTTAAACGCCATGCTTTTATTGTGTGAGTCTTTGAATGAAAAACAAAAATACATTTCCTTAATTACATGCCTTATTTTTCACAAATTTACTGATGATAGAATATAAACTGCCAACGAAAATTAGCACGGAAAATTCAGCGTTCCTTCCATTGTTGACCAAAGCTTTCTACATAGTCCGTGAGTCTAGCCTTCTTTAGAACTTGTAGCACCATTCCACTGCCTGAACGCAATATTGCATGCGGTTCACTGCAGGTATACAATTAAATGGGATCTTGTAGCTAGTCTACATCTTCTCCTCATTTTTTACGGCTGAGAACCTCTGCAATTTTCAACACAGTTATACATTTCTTATTTGTGTAAAAATATGTGGACTAGTCCTCAGCTCTTCCTGTTATTGTTAAAGCTTGACGCTCAAAATAGATAGACCTCTGAAGTTCGTCACCTTAATTCGTCACGTATTTTTCATACACAAGACATTTATCGCGCAAATATATTTACTTTGCATTGCATTTCATATCAGCAGTACGTTGCGAGCTGATAGTACTACAGAGCAAAATCTTTCGATACTAGAACGAAAATTCAACTACAGGAATCTAAGACCAGAATTCTTTCTGCCTGAATTTGCCGTCTCATACAGACAAATGTAACTCACTTTTTGAACGTCCAACATGTAGATGTAATTTGCGATTGTGTGATACATGCTGCTGAGGAAGTCCTAGGTAAAATATAGGTCCTAGAAATCAATCACACAAGCCTAGTTAAGTTGTATACCCTGTTTATACATATGCGCGGTTGGTTTAAAATTCAGTGATGTTACTTTATGGAAAAGTGTGATATCTTTCTTTTTTCCTGTAAAATATCGGTTGCCACTGTGATTCAACTTTCTTATAGTTTAATATATTACTTTTATTTTCTCTAACCGAGCACAAATTTAATCTAAAGCTCAATCAATATCAAATCTTATCACGTCCACAAATAAATAAAGGTTTCAGCAATAGCTTCAGAATACGTCTAAAAGTTTGTAGCTTCCGTTCCTCTGATTTATTTCGTTTTTCATTAGCATGTAAAATATTTGCGAGTAAAAGTTCAAGCTAGCGTTTAAAAACAGAGAAGTTATAGGGATAAATATAAATTATATTAGAATATGTTAAATTATCCTTCAGTTTAGTTTGCAACGATGACGTCTTATTCGAAAACTGTATGAAGATGATACTTTCTAAAATTACATCGTTTAATGCCATGTATGTTTCTTCATTGTGAAAAAAAAGAAACCACACTCAAAACGAACAACAGTGACGACAAAATTATACAATTAAAGACACAGAAACCAGTGGGATACATCGCATCTGTTGGCTTGCGTGCAGGTAAAATAATGGTGAAGATTTGCACCAGTTGAGACTACACCTGTAGAGTTACGACTACTTTTTAAAGTATGAAAGTTAATTGTTTGCATTTGGAGAACAAAATATTTACGTAGGTAAATTTAACTTCTAAACACAATGTATAAATGTTAGATTTCTAGAAAGTACTCAGTTATATGATACATATTCATTTTTCTGTAAGTAAATATTAATTGTTTGCCATAGTGTTTATAAATGAATTTTTTTTCAACATTATTATCTTTTGAACTTATTTACATTCTGAAATATTTTTGCACTCATCATATGCCAGTTGAAGACGGTTTATAAAATCCATATTTAACTATTGTATAGGGCAACACTTATATGCAATGGCTTTTTTAGGCTTAATTCGCTCCACGATCCACAGCTTATGACTCCTGTACTCCTATGACTATGAGCTCATGAGCTTATGATCCGCGATCCACAACGCTGTTTCATTCTTACACCACGCCACCAAGACTATACATTTCGTAGTAAATTTATAACAGTTCATAGTAGCGCAGAAGTCGATGTTCAGTGCTTTTTGCTTTCGTAGTTGATATGACAATTATCATCTCAATGAATATATGCTTTAAGTTTCAATGCTTTGTGGTTGCAATTCTTGTCGTGAGAGTTACTGCATTAATCTTTACTTTCTGACAAAAGTGTACAGGTTCGATTGCTGGATTGAGCTCGAGTGTCCGCTTCTGTGTTTCTGTATAGGAGTAGCTTTGGCCTCCTACTTAATGTATCTATAAAAAGTGGTCTTAATAAAATAGCCACTACTTCGAGCCAATGCCCGATCAGCAAATGCCAGCCTTAAAAAAATCTTCAATCAACAATATTTTCAAGTGAAATAAACTCTCATATTTCCATCTTCAGATTTTACGTAACTATAGTACTGTGTAATTTACAGTCTTTTCTCACAACTTGGTTTATATTAGCTCTTACTGTCTTTTGAAGTTAAGGATGATATTGGACATTTTTTTTTATTTAACACCCACTAACTTCTACTTTGAATAAAAAAATACATTCCTTTAAAAAATCCACAGAGAGCGCTTCAAAAAATAATACAATGGATAAGATCTAAGATAATATATTGATCGGAGACAATATAGATCGAAGATAATGGATAAGTTAATGGAATTTCGACAAACAAAGCAAACAGTTTGAGGATATCTCACCCCATGAAGACTTCAGTCTTCATTGACGCTTTGTTGGTCATAAAAGAATTACTCAAACATCCGAATCGGTAGACTAACAAATTTGAATCACAGTAACACTTAGCTTTTCTATAGATTATGTGCTAAATTATTGCCTACTTTTACTTTAGTGATTTAATGCTTGTATGAATTGTTGCTGAAGTGCAGAGAAATTGATTTAATAACATCTGAATATTTTGACTAAAATATCATACCGAAATACCCTCTAAGTATGCTATAAGAAATTTAATGAAGCGCAGTAATTCTAAAGATTAAACTAAATTTGCCAAACGTGCTAAGAAAAGGATAACGCTGAAAATAGCCTTTAAATGCTTGATAAGTCGAAAGAAAAGGTGAAGTCCGCTGTAAAAAAAAAAAAAAAAAGTTTCCATCAAATAATCGATAACCTTAAATGAGTGCTATTTACTGTTTAATGAACGGTTTAACGTTGAAATATTTTCTTCGTTTATTCTTATGTTTTATGTTGACTACCACTGAAAGAGGTACTGTCAGTATACGGTTGTCATTTAAGACAGTTTTTGTTCTAAAATCAACGGACAGTGTTTCCTTTTTCACCGTTGCACAGGGTGTTTATAATAAAGCTCGCCTACAAACAGGGCTATGGCAGGTAGACGGATTGCAACCAAATTTGTACAATTTTTTAAAATATTTTTTTAAATTCCTATATAGCTTCCCTATATCTTTAATCCTTATATAGCTCCTTATATAGCTATTCCTATATAGCTTTAATCCTTATATAGCTCATCCCTTGTATAATCTGCCAAATTTGGTTGCAATCCGTCCACCCCGTTTTAGCTCCAAAACCCTGTTTATAGGGAACTTTAATTATAGCCACCTTGTATATTAATTAAGTGCCCCTACACATTTCAATCCCTATAAAAAAATTAAATGGCTGAGTGTCATTTATGGTTGAAGCATGATTGAAATCATTTATTTAGCAGATCGAAGATTAGTGTGGTCATTATGAAACCGTCTTCAGAATGACCGCTACAAAGATTTTTTTACACCCAATGCTGTACTTAAGCACCTCCAATGTGCAAGTCCACGTGTTTTTTTAATTTTATTTCATAAACAACATTTTTTTTCTAGACGAAACAAATTTTAATTAAGAGAAAATGTGCATAATTAAATTAACTATCTCAAACAAAACAGTTTGAGATAACGTTTTGTGAATTGTGTAGTTTGGTTTTGAGTGAAATTATCGTAATGTGTGTTAAATATGTTTTTTTTCTTGTCATACGGACTGCTATCTCCCACGTAACTCAAAAACTTGGAAATATGTTTGGTTGCTCTTCACACAAAAGCATTTCATAATCCAACAGTAATAAAGTATTCAATAATCAGAAATAAATATGCTGTATACAAAATATAGTAAACGGTTAAAAAATTCATTTTTACAAAGCCTTTTAATTTAGTTTAAAATACATTTTAGTACTTGTTTAAGAATATTAAGTATTTTTAAAAATATTAGACAAATTTCTACATTATAAAGAAATATTCTAAGTTTTATTTTATTATGCATGTGTAATTTGTAATAGTGATTCTGGATGTTGCACAGATTACGAAACACAAAATAACATTTCAAATTACTAAAAATCCTATGCTTTGTACTTCTAAAATATAGCTACCATATGCAATGATGTATGAAAAATATCGGATATACTTTACTGAAAACATACAGTTATGACATCCAATTTATCAAAACAGCTCTTCGTTGCCACATGCGCTAAAGAAATATAGAAATATATGTTTCACAGCTATAAATGCTCCAGAAAAATAATTTTGCAGATTTCTCGGCGAAATTTGTATCAAAAAGGAGAAATTAATATAAACATCAATAACAGCTGCCATCGTGAGCTTCTGCAATACTCACTTATATTTATAGACTGCAGTATGGCGAAATTGTTTTACCCTTTTCTGAAATTTGTTCTCAGCTGTTTGTCAACTAAGTAACTTTCAGTTTTATTTCCTCTTTTTTTATAAAGTAAATTACTTGCACTAAAAGAACTATCTTCCCCCACTATCCTATTTTGATTTATAAACTGTGTTTGCATTAGTAAATTAAATGCAAATATACATGTACAAACATTTTACACCATGCTTTAAATGCATTATGCTGCATTGCAATCAAGAACAGGGGTTTGTAAAAGATTACCTACAAAAGATAAAAGTTTAATGTTGCAACCAAAACGTAACAAATAAAA
This sequence comes from Cheiracanthium punctorium, assembly GCA_038373885.1. Classification (NCBI taxonomy): domain Eukaryota; kingdom Metazoa; phylum Arthropoda; class Arachnida; order Araneae; family Cheiracanthiidae; genus Cheiracanthium; species Cheiracanthium punctorium. Next base: position 369,402 of record JAWZYV010011650.1, read on the forward strand.
AATATTCTTAATGGTTTTTGTTTTAGTTTTCCCCGTTAAACGCATCTAGACACTTTTCGCCGGATAGTTTATCAGCTTTACAAACTAGCCGCATTTTTTGTTAATGCATAATGCTGATAAAGTACTTTCAATTACTTTTTTACGAATAGATGATGCAAAAATAGGGAATATGTGTTAAAACAGTATGGAGCTGATGAAAATCTGAAGCAAATTAATTTAATGATCGCTGAAGTTTCTGATGAAAAAATTGCTTTCCATAATATTTTTATCCTGTTTAAGGAACATTTATTTTAAATAATTTGATTGTTTGTTAATAAGTATTACTAACATTTTACGATGTTAGGAAAAGAAACATATGTGCAAATGCTTGTAGGAATAATATGGACAAATATCATGAAATAATGTTTGTACTTTCGCACATAATGCTTTTCCGCTAGTCTACTTTTTTTTTCTTCTTCTTTCTTTATTTTTTCATTTTCGCTCAAATTTTACAAATTGATTTTTTTTCCTAATGGCGTGGCGTTTGGAAACATGAGACCTTGGCCGACTACTAAGTTCGAAAATAATTGGTCACTTTAACATATTAGGAGGAACATAATATGTGCACCAACGTTCCCTCCAATGAAGAGACGAACAAAATGACAATCAAGTCGATACCGGAAATTGAGCCCGGACCCTTGGTATGGTAGAATGTTCTTTCAGCTACTACACATCCCGGATGGTAACTGAATAAATTCACTTAATGAAAGTTCCATCGCCATAAATTGAAGTATAAATTGAAGGATTTGCTGCAGAAAGGATGTAGCTCAATCTTACGGGAGTTCGGTTAAAAAAAAAAAAATCTCTTTCGTTTTGTACGAAGAGGATTTAGCTTCAATCATTAGCTCTTGCGTTACTCAAGAAATAAAACTGCCTATATGACTGATAATTAAATATTAGTTTGTGTTGAATCCACAAACGTTTTTTACTGTTTTCCATAAACTTGAATAGTTGAAGCTATGTCCTTTTTGCAGCAATCCCTTCAATTGTGTCTTATCTTCAAATATAGTTGCATCTTATCTTTAAAATATAATTGCATATTAAAATATAAAGTTAAAATATGACTACAACTGAAGAAACTTTATTTATATGTACCGTGCCTATGAAATGTTTCCTGGTAAAACTATATTTCATGGAAATTCTCATAAGTGAAACAGTTTCTTCAGCTCTATCTAAGAAATTAGTTTGTCTCTTATGTTATGATAAATGGGTTATTTTCAAAATTCGGTGTCATTTGCTGCCCGTGTGTAAAATATCTTTTTTTACAGGGTATAAGCAAATTTAAATGATTTTTCTTTTTATCATGGTTTTTATCAAACATTTTCCAATAATGAAACACTAGATTAAAAACATACTATTGAATAAAATGAAATTAAGAAAAGATGAGTAGAGAAGATACAGAAATATAGCTATCCGAATCATAGAACATGAAACGTGCTATGCAGAATTACTGTCCAAAAACTAAACTTTCTGCCCTGACATGCTTTAACATGGTGAAATAGAGTTTAAATGACATTATGAAAAGGTTTTTTTTAAGGTTTTAAGAAAACTACAAGATTTTTGATAATTAAATATAGCTGTCCGGACATAGATGTCAAGTCTGTTACCAAGCATTATATTCAGCTTTTTAAACAACAAAATTGAAATTTGAGTATAGCAACATCTGTTTGACATTAGAGCATGGTCGAAAAAGAAATATAAACAGACGTATCGAGATTTTGGAATTTGATTGAAAAAGCAAAAGCCTATTTGTGATAATTATTTCTATTGCATGTCATGTCTGTTACCATAATTAGTTGTACGAAACATATTTATTTATTTGTTAATTCAATTGGTTCATTTAGATCTAAGACTTTTAGTCTAAATTAATGTCTCTTTTAATGTTCTTGTTAAATTATTTAGACTTGTGAATTTTTGTTTTTGAAACGTCATGTCTGTTACTGTAATAAGTAATAGACATGACAAACTTGGTAACAGACATGACAAAGAAAAATCTACAAAAAAAGTATTTAATATAAAAAACTACATTATATGGACAAAAGAACTCGATACTTATGTACTACATCTACACTTTGCATTATTTTGTGCTGAACATAAGTGTACAAATTTCAAAGAAAATGTCCGGTAACAGACACGACAATTTTCAGCAAGTTTGATAATGAAAAAGCTATGAAAATTAAATGAAAAGAGGAATGCATGAATAATACTCAAATAATGTTCAGAATCAAAGTATGTTTTATATGATGGAAAACAACTACTTATTTATTGAAATTGTATTTTTGCATCTTAAATTTCCAAACGGCACCCAATTTTGAAAGTGACCCAAATACGTTAAGGAACATAAAATAACAAATGAATGGTTTGAAAGAATCAGAAAAAGTCAAAATTTCTTATATGAAGTAATTTTTTATAAGTACAAACATAAATTAACTATGACGAATGATGCTGCTATCCACGAACGGCTTAGAGCAGCAAGTCATTGGATGATAAGGATGCCACCAATGCTTTGTTTCTCTACAATATCTACAAGAGTACGCAATTTGTAGAGTTAAGAAGTAGAAGTGGAAGAAGCAAAAAAGAATCGATCTTTTAAGAAAAAAACAGAATGAGGAAAAAGTTAAAAAGGAAAACTTCAAGGGAAAATGGAGCTTTCTGAATTTTATTAAATCCCAGATTTCTCAGCAAATTCCACAAATAGTGAGACGGCAATATGTCCAGCCTGCGTACAGTCATATAAAGAAGATTGAGTCTAGCGTGGATTATGTAGAGTATTGGCATTAGGAGTGTTTCAATTGCTAAAGCACTGAATCATTCGTCCGTGACTATTGCAAATTTTCAGGTGTGTATTCTTCGTTTTCCGACGGTAAGAGTACACATTCGGCATTTTTTTTTCTGAAATATATGTTTTTGACTGAAATTATGATTTTAAATTTGTGTAACCTTCTTTCTAAATATAATTTGGAAATATTACCCGTTTCCTTCATGCACAAGTTAATAATCATTTTTTTAAAGAATTAAAGTAACAGCCAGTTTTTCAAGTACTGTTTGCAAATATTTCATCTATTTTTCACGCAGTTAGATTTAACAACCACAAATTTTATTTTATTTTGAATAAAGCAATTCACCATGTATAATAGTAATATTAAGAATATCCATCGTAAAACACCCACAGTTTGCATTCTAATTTTTATTTTTTTTTTTTTTGCAGTTTTACCTTTTATGAACATCTCACAAAAGATTTAACCAAAATAATGTGCCATTTTTTCACGGGCTGTTAAATTAAGATTCAAAATACTTCATATAAACTTTAAATATTACTAAGAGTTGTCGTATTTTATGCATTCCTGAATTTCTACTGTCTTTGAAGTAATGGCTTTTTTTCCAGTTCAATTTAAAAATTGTCGATCAAATGAACATAGAACTTTATATCGCTTTACTGCTTCCTGAATATATATTTCTCAACTAAAATTGTTAAGGTGTCAAGCGCGTTTCTCCAACACATATTTTCGTATGATAAGACATGATGTCCACAATAAAAAGAGACGTCTCGAACTTTCTTTGAATCCCTGTGAGACGTGAGGATAGGAATATAAATGCGCTGACGAATAAATTTTGACCGGAATATTGCTTAAGCGTCATTTTAACACTTGCTAACAACGTTTGAGAAGTGTTTAGGATTTCGGTCTGCCTACCTGTGCTCCAGATGCTGTAAATGTGCATCATTGCTACAATATGTACTAATTCGTTTTAGAACATTAATCTTTTTTCAAATAAAATAAAATTTATATACAGGGAGTTCATATTTAATGCTTTAATATTCAGAGCGATGCACAGCGAAAACAACTGGTCAGAATGCTACAAAATTTGCTACACCTCTGCACGGAGCGAGGATTTGCGTATCAGCAACTGAAAAGTGTGAAAAGCCATCTGGTGGTGACTCCTTTAACTATTTTTGTACTAATTATAAACACTATGTATATTAATTAAGGCTCATAAAATAATACCCTCCATCGAAAACAGCATATGTAGAAGTTATATTTCGTTTGAAGGTGCATACAAAGCAATTCGAATATTTCGTGGGCTACTGCCAGTTACTGTTTAAAATGCAGTTCAGAGATATTATTCAACTTATAGCTCAATAAAATAAATATACAGAGGCTTATGACAGCATACGCTCCATCTAAAGGGTGGAGCGTATATAACGTAGTCTATATCATAGCATTTATAGCTCCTTACAGAGTATCCAAAAATTGCATTATTAGTGCTACACTTTTTGGGGATTTAAATGGAATTAAAAGCAAATACAACGTAAAAATTAATGTTTAGACATAACTGAATCATTAGCACGATCCAAATGTGTTAGTGAATACAGGAAGGCCATTGGGGGAAGTGACACATGCATTAAGTATTTTCTTAAAACACTAGCTGTTGTCTACCAGGCCATTATGTTTGAAAGTGAGAACTCGTTGGTAAGTTTAAAGTTATGGCTAAACTACACCACTCTGCATTATTTTAACACATCACTTAATTTAAATACATTTTGTATTCTTGACTCAAATGATATATTTTTACTTTTTGATACAAGAAAATATCTTTTTAGCAAGTGTACTTAAAACTGGACGCAAGTGATAAATTTTTATTTTTTTATAAAAGAAAATATCTTTTTCGCAAGTGCAGATAAACTAAAATAGACATCAACAACAAAAAATTAAACTTCACTACTAGGAAACATTCGGTACTCTTAAAACTTGATAGCATTTATACCTGCATATGTGTATATAAGGTTGCCTATTTTTATTAAAATTACTAAAAGTGTTTCTGCAGTTCATCTATATTAATATGCTCATGCGAATGAAACAATTTGCTGTAAATTAATAATGGTTATGTATAATGTTTTATACTACCAGAAGTCTAAAATCTAAATACATAAAGTGTCTCTAAGACAAAATTCAACGCATTTCACAAACAGTAGAAAAGGTACATTTTTTCCACTCTCAATAACAATGATGGATGTTAAACATTACGTTTTTATGAATTCCACTCAGCCGGTAATAAATTTCTGCAGCTGCGTCAAAAAACTGTTTCAAAAATGTATTCTCTTAACCTATCATTATTTACAGTCTCTTAAATCTTACGTGATGCGTTTCCTGTTTTTACGCTGTATTTCAATATCGACCCATCCGCTTTTCCATTTCAAACGTATGGTTTGTGTTAAGTATTGAGCTTTGACACATATTCGAGAAACAATGAAAGTACACTTGGCGGTTCAGTGTTTCGCACAGTTTCTCTGAAATGTACTGAAGCATATAAGTCTGTTCGTTAAAAGGATAAATAATTAAGTTAATAGTTCTTGAAATGTAGCATTATTTTCTATGAAACGTGCTGCGTTCAGTTTCCAATTCAGTATTTAATCATTATTGCATGCATTTAGCTTAGAAATTATAATTGTTTTCATAACGTATGTAAACAGCTCTTTTTAGACAACGCTGAGTTGTCAACATCCGTTATTTAGTTAATTATTTTAACTATTTTACTTTTTTTCATGCTACAGATATTTTTAGATGTTTTTGTAAAAAAATTTTTAATAAAAGTGGTAATTATAAATTAAGTCTCATTAAAAGGTGTCTTACCTTTAAGCTTTTTCAAATGCTAACATCAATAAATTATTACTTTTATTAATATTTGGTATAGACAGAATCCAAAAACTAGTTTATTTGGCTAAGTAATATAATAGTATTATTTAAGTTTTATATGAGTATTTGATGCAGCCTATACAGAAAAGTTAAGCCATTTTTCATCTCAGGCTGGATGCAAGATGCCATGAGACAGGTATTTGCTTTTGTTTTATAGCTATCTTACAAGGCCAGACTGAGTTTTGAAGTTAATATGCTAGACCAGACAGCCTTTTATAACGAGGAATATTATATGATTTTATTACTTTCACTTGTATTTATGAATGTAATGGAATCTTGTATTCCATTTTTCACCCATGACATCCAATTAACTTGAAATTTTGCAGGCATATAAAAAATCCATTGTAATACTATAACATTGAAAATGGTGTGTATAACAGGAATACTTCTCTTACAAAACACTAAACTTGTTTAAAAACACTAAAGAAACACGCTTTTGTAGCATTATGATCTAAAAAGGAAATAATAATCTTATAAAAAGATTTTGTTCACAAACAATATGACGGCCCACAACTCGGAGTGACTTAACTTTTTGAATTAAGCTCTAAATATAAATAAAATGATTGACAAAAGAATTAATATTGATGTTAGAAAAAGCGTCGGGTGCTTTTTGCTAGCATTTTCAAAATTTACGAATGGCTCAATGTTATAAAAAAATAATAATAAGACAACTTATTTCAAGCACCCCATGCATTTTTAACATTAAAGTTATTTTTTATCAATCACTTTATTCTTATTTTAAGCTTAATTCAAAAAGTTAAGTTTTACCAAGTTGTGGGACGTCATATTGCTGTTAAACAAAATATTCAAAGGCTACTTTTTGTTTTTTAGTTAATACTGCTATAAAAACATGTTTATATCATGTCCATTTCTAATTAAACCGTATCTACAAACTTGAGAAAAATATTTTAAAATTTCCAATCTCATAAATTAATACCTAAAGTATATATGGAGAAAATATCCTCTTTCGAACAAGTGGGGTTCCTGCTAATTCCAAATACCAATTCATTTCAAAACGGTTATACGTTTTTATGTATTAAATCGATTAGTAATAGAAGTTGTAGAACAGCAAATGCAGTTTTTATTTCAAAAGAGAGCTATTAAAATTTACGAATTCTAATGTTTGTATTTGCTGTCTTTTCAAGGTAAAAAAATAAATATTACAACTTCGAGGAATAATATATGTGTATTACCATAACACGTCTATTGCACATGGAGCTACTAACTATAAAATCAGATCACTAACCCAATCGTCATATTCATTCAAAATATGAAAGACATATACGATGTTGATTACTTTATTTTAAGCTTTCTCAAATAAAGCTTAGCCCACAAAAATTTTGAGTGATTTTCTATGTTTCAAGAGTATGAGATCAAGTTAATTAGTCCACAGTCTCAGATAAGCACTCCCCTTGGCAGGTACCACTAACGCTGGAAATCGATCAACCATTAACCTAAATCTGAAAAGTCGCACATTATATCTCAATTAACTGAAAAAAATGTCATCATTTCGGATCTTCAAGACTTTCTCTTTTTTCATCCACGTCGATAAAACTATTTTTTTAAAAAAACTCCCCTGAAAATTCAAAATAAGTTTAAAAGATAATCCACACTCGCAATGTTCCATTGGAATATTCTGTAAATTCAAGAAATATTAATATTTTTTCACTGCCCAAAAATTGCGTGACAGTTATTTCAGAAACTGGCAAACATTAAATGCTGGTTTTCGATAGCACAAATAAATTGATTTTTTGTTTTCCGATGTCGAAATTTGTGTGCGATCACAGAAACGACTTATGTTACCGTGACTGAGTATTAGACAACAAATTTGATGAAAGACTTAAAGTGTAAATGCACCAAGAATTGATTTACATGCTCTCACAGATTTGAAATGCTAATGATATTTTCAAAAATAAATGTTGTTGCTGCATACGTGAAATGATTTCCCAGAAATGGTTACACGGGTTTCTTTAAAAAAAATATAATTACATTGCATGTTAAATTACTTTTTAAAAAAAACCTGTCAATTCCTTCTCTCAACATACATTTCAAAATAATTGTTGATTCATGATAAGCGCTTTTTCATTTATTTACCGGTTTTGCATCTTCTAACTAAATTACTAACCATTTTGTTTCCATTTTAAAGTCTCATGTGGTTTTCTTTATCTCTTATTTGAGTCAGTTAACTAAAAGCATTAGAGTGTGTATTGTGTCAAGTCAAACCTATACTTGGGGTAATTCTAGGAGGTTGCCCTGGGCGGAAGACTTTTTAAGGGACTCTAACCAGAGGGTAGAAATTTACTAGAGAGCTCATCATCATTCGAAACCCGTCCGAAAGGGAGAGAAATATGAATCATGTGACTTGTGGCAAAGAAATGAAGAGAGAAGCTGGACTTGTGTTTTATCGCTATATTTGGCGAGTGGTAAGTTTAAATTACCAGGCAAATTTACGGTCAACATACGCGTGAGAAAACCTCTTCGCACCAAAAGATTATCGCCAAGGTTTAGTGGATACAGCAAAAAGTTCTTCACTTATAAAAAGTATGTTTTAAAAACATAAAAAAAAAAACCTCACTGGTAAAAAGTTATTCCAGAACGTTTCACGAGTAATGATTTGCATATATGCAAAGCAGCTATGTACCATTTTTTCTTAAAAGCATAAAGATGAAAAGGGAAATTATCGCCCTAGCCACAAATGCTCGATAGAAAACTATGGAGAGTTGAATGCGCAATGCTCGTGAGACCTTGCCACAAGTCAGTGATGGAAGAAGTGCCTTAAGTTTGGGTTTCCAAAGCGCTCTCTATCCCCCTATATCTTCTCAATGGTTCTAACGCGTATTCACGTTACATCTGTAGAAAACCACTCAAAACTCAAGACCGTTTGATCGACAGTCGCACGGTTGGACAGAGCCCTGGACCATCACACTTCAGCCATCTGTTATGTTCAGTGTCTTACCACTCGGCCATGGTGGGACCATGGCCGAACATAAGCGTAAGAAAAACAATAATCCACTTGCACGTTTCCTCGACTTGATAAAGCAGACATTGGTTTTTAATACCTAACACGTTTTGAAAAAAAAAGAACAGTAAAACACTGTCTTGAATGCACGTTAATTACAAAATTATTTAGTTTAAAAGTTTTAGTTACCTCTATTCTTTCTCTGTCTTTTCTAATATTGATATTTTTGCGCAATGTTTTATTGTGTAATTCTGCATAGATACATTTAATATCAGATTCAATAGAATATTTTACATCACATACATTGCAAAAACAGTGAACTCTAATGTTTAGAAATGTAATTTTATTTATTGGAGAAAAAAGCTGAAATCTTAAAAGACTCAACCGAATTTCAACTGAACCAAACCGTTAATCCATTCACTGTTTTTCGAATACATAATAAAAAACGTTCGCAAAAAATTACAAACATCTCAAACACAAAGCCTTAACCAAAGTCTTTATAAAATCTTAGCTTTGTAAGAAAAGTGGGATAGGGAGGTGGGGAAGAGAAACCATTTCAATTTTGTATTTATGAAAGAATATAAAACATTTAACTGCAAGATAAAATCAAAATAGCCTCCAAAGCATTGTTGGTAAAGCTTTCATGAATAAAGAAGTTGAATCTATAAACTTATACAATAAAATTAAAATAGAAATGATGACAATATTTAGATTACTGTTTTTCTTCGTCAGTTAATAGAGCTCCTGATTTAAAGTTAAGTAAAATAGTTTAGAAAATATATTTTAATAGATTAAGTGAGTTCAGTAACTTAAAAATTTAACTGCGGCAGAAAATATCTCAATTAATTGGCAATATTTCCACAGAAGTCTTCTGTTTTGTTTCAGCTGAAAATTTAGTTTTAAAAATGAGCTATGCAGAAATGTTTAATACATGCCAAAACGATAAAATTCCTAAACCATTAAAAACGATGCAAAACACATTAAAATATAAAATTTCCCCTATGATAACAAAAATATCTTTTTACAGAAATAGGAAAAGTGTGAACATCCTTTAATATGTCGACCATTACTGCCAAATGGACTCATAGAGAAGTACAGAAAGAAAAACAGCTTTTAAAAGGGTACTGTGAACAGGCTATTTCCATAGCTAAAGAAGTTTAGTGTTTCCCAAGCAAACGGGAAAAAAAGCCGATAATTCACACAAGATCGTGTAAAAAAATGTCGCAAGTTTTCTGGCACTGAGTGATAGCTCCACTATACTAGTAGCATGTTTGAAAAGAAACTTGATCTTGTACCTCAATATCGTGAGTAAAATCTGATCAATACCTTCTGATGACACATTTTTTCCTAAGAAAATGCCTTAGTCATGGTGATTGTGTTCAGAACTCAAAGTCTTTTAGACGAGTTTTTAAATATATCAGTTTTTCTTTCTAGAATGTTTACTAACACTATATCTTTTTTTACAAGGATAATATATATATATATATCCGCTGGATCACATTCTTTTGGAATAATCAATTTTAATCAATGATTTGATTAAAACTTGCATGTTTGAAATAGTATCATGCTTACTTACAACTATTCATATACTTTTCTTAATCGAACAGGGAACATGAACCTTTGAGCCACTGGTATGATTAGAAAATTCCCACACAGTAGACTTATAGAACTCCTTAATTCTACAAACTTAACAAGCTACAGCAAATACTAGCTTTAAGTGTCATGACTTAAGATGAATATCATGACTTAAGATGAGATATCATGACTTAAAATATCATGATTAAGTGTCATGACTTAAGATGAATATTAAATTTATGCACATTTTATGAAAAATAAATCTTTCATTACAACCCACAGATAGTGATCAAGCTAATGCCTACGTACAGGGAGCTAAAAAATGTATGCAAACAGAAAAAAAAATAATGATCACAAATTAAAACAAAATATTTTCATCAAGTTGTAATTTCAATGAAAATGTATCGTACTTTCAGTTCTATGATGCAAATGGTACATTTTACATGGCATTTTAATTTTCACTTCGTTTTTAGCTCAAATTTTAAGAAAATCAATGTTTTTCGATCTTTACTCACACGTTTTTATGTCATTGCACATGGTCTCTGGGCCGTAAAGACCAGAGATTCGGTGCTTCCTGAGTTGCTGTGACAGTATAAAATGTCAGATGTTACCCCTTATATAACCAACTTTAAACCGCGGTGAGACAGTCGTTTACCAAATTCGATCTTTCAGCTTAATCCGTCAGCCTCGGCGAGATATGGCCACAGATTTCAAGCATATTTTAATAGTTTAGTTTCAAGGGCATTTCTATTATATTTAATTGTATTTCAAATCTTGGAATATGACCAACTTTAGCAGGAGTAAATGGCCTAACTTAACTGTCTGTAACTTAATTGTCTGAAGTTTTGGGTGGTTTTCTTTGGGTATTGTTTTGGGGTGTGTAACGGCAAATTGGGACATAAGCCTAAGGATTTTGGTAAAGGTCTACTCAAAGGACCATTACAAATTCATAGGCTTACTCTTTAAGCATAATCAAATAAATATTTTATTTTCTCGTAATAAAATCTCTTTTTTTTCATTATTCATTTTACAATTTCATCTTGTGTAATAATAATACTTCCTATCATGGTCTTATACATTTTGCATACATATATTCTATATGTCTTGATAAAAAAAAACTTCAATGGACTCATTTTTTTCTAATTCCACGAATCACACGCTACAAGATTAACCAAGTTTGAAAAATCAGCCTCACTGATTACTTTTATCCCACATGACTCAAAAAGAATTCTTTTTTTTTCTTCTTTCAAATCCAGCAACTTAATTAAAAATCCAAATGAGAAGCTAAAGTTACCTTTAATCTAGAAGAGTCATCTGCATGACTGCTTGATTATAAATCGAGGAAGAATATCTTAATCTTAGTTTTAAACTTTCGAATTTTCTTCCCCCTCTCCCTCCCTTTAATGTTCCACATTCGAGTAACGGCTGAACTCTACAGAAGTTTTTTCAAGCGAAAAAAAGTTTTTTATTTTTGTAAGAAATGATACTCTCTCAATAGCTTTCGTTATTCTAAAATCTACAGACATCAAGGTATTAAAATGGTATGATCTTAGAGTTCAAACACAATTTATTTTTATATAAATGAGAATAATATAAATGAAATAGAATGTACAGTCACTCGAAAAATTATTAGAGTGGAAGTCAAGTGCATAATATTTGATTTGTTTACAATTGGCAAGGTTTTATTTTCTCCAAAATACGTAACTGTATTGGTATGTTGAATTTTAATGATTATACTAATTTTTTAATAAGTCTGGATTTTAGAAAAATAATCCTTATTTATAAAATATTTAATAGGAGTCAAATATCTTTTGAAAAGGGGGCATGTTTTTAAATCAAGTGCACCAGACTGATGGTGCAGAACTATAAATATAGCCTTAAGATCATTTTCTGTATTCCCTGCATCTTTTATCAATTTTAATTAAGTAATGACACCTGTGTGTTTAACTGATGCGTAATTTTAACAGTGCAGTTAATTATTAGCTGCAGTGGTGTAATCTAGGGAGGACAGCGTCCCCCTAATTTTTAATTTGAGGTTGTGCGCCCTCCAACTTTTTGTATTCGAAAGGTACACTCAAACTTCTGTATAATGAATTAAATTTTTATTTTGTTATTCTGCTATATAAAGGCAAAGAAACGGAGCATTTTGGATTATCTAAGTAGACTTCAAAATTTACAATTCCTTTGTAAGTGTTAAATATTTTAATCTGGAAACTTATTCATAAAAATCTAATACACATCTCATATTGCCAAGCGCACTTTTCATCAAAGAGTATCAAGGTGTCCAGTACACATTTTAAAAAAGTCTCAGTCGTTTTGACATTAGGATTGTTGACTGTAATAGATGGAAAACCTATGTTTTTCATAAGTCCTTATTGATATCAATTACATTCCTTTTACAATCAGAACTTAAGCAATTACACTAATTTACTAATATTAAATTAATAAATAATAAAAATTAATTATTTGATTAATTTTATTTATAGTTTTAAACAATAATTACTTAAATAATTACACTCATTTAAGATAAATCCTGAAGAATGAACGTCACCCGACTTTTTTCTTACGACTACATCACTGGATAAAATGTTGATTAAATTTTTTTATTAAAAGGAAACTGGTGTAAAAAAAATATTGATAATAGCCTTTAGTTCATACTAAACCATAAGTAGAACTTCATATATCGCTATTCTCTAGAAAAAAAATCTAGTCGTGTTTTAAATAAATAAAAAGCTGCATAATTTAAAAAGAAATAGCTTTTATTCTGTCTTGAAGAAATAGTCAAAATAAGCTTTTATTTGATTTTACAAATAAGAAATTGTTCCAAAAAAGCGTTCGCTATTCAATGTAAAGTAAGGTGCCTAGAGCCTAAAAAGAATTTTTTATTTGGGGAAAAGACTTATGAATTCTGTACGAAACCAAAATGTCAAAGGAAAAACTTAATTACCTCTTTGAATGACTGTAAGTTTTCTTTCAGTAAGTTTTTCTGGTTGTGATTAAATTCTAAATTTAGTGGATTATTTATTCGTATTTTTCAGAAACTGTAAAATACAGGGAGTTACGCCATTTTTTTCGAATGAAGAATTTGAAAAAGTAATGCATTAACCTTTCATGTAGTGCATTGCAGAGCAACGCAATTACATGATACAGTTCGTCGCATTTGTGGATACATGACGTATTTGGCAAGTTAGAAATGCATATCGGTGTTATTTATTAATATTAGGAGGACCGGAAAGTAACGTCGTTTTTTCGTGCAGCAGTATTTTGCAAAGGTACTGAGGGATCTATTACTTCAACTACTGAAGGAGATAATACGAAATGTGACACGTATGTGAGGTTTGTACTGTAGGAGTTGAATAGGAGAGGATTTTCCAAAATTCGTAACTTACGGGTGTCGTGAGGTACCAAAACGTTCTTTTCACATATCCCTCACTATCTCAAAGAAAAAAGAATTATCAATAAAATTCTTGCTGTAAAATGTAACACTCGCGAAACTTGAAAATCAGTTTCAGGACATTTTGAAATTAGCCAAGAAGAGTGGTGCGCCACCTTCATTCTTTTTCGAATAGCTTTATTGAAAAAAGAAAACAGTAATCTGTGCAATGCTTGCTTAAAAACGTGACAAATATAAATCCATTGTTTACGCACAACGGATGTGTCATTGAAAACTTATTAACAATTTCTTTGCTTTATTTTAATGTAAAAAAAGACATTACTTTCCGGCATTTTGGAACTACATTGTGATTAAGGATGACTTTTCGTATGCATTTTTTAATTTAGAGTTTAGTCGCATTTTGTCATTTTCGCATTTTACCATACTTTATAAAATATGTATGTCAATTTTCGAGTGATTTTACACTTTAAAAATGCTCTTAATTTAAAAATCAACGTACAAAAAATTTTGTTAACTCTGGAATGATTCATAGTTTTATGAAAAAATTGGAAATGTATTTACATTTATAAAAGGATAGTAAAGATTTTTCTAACCCCTGCTTTCACTGTGAAAGCATGTTATAAAATTTAAGGTCCCTGATCTAGAACTAATACCAGATTTTCCGAAACTTTTTATAACTATTAAAAGTTAACTATTAAAACTCTTCAAATAAGTCTATTAAGTCTAGCATAATTCTAGTACTTTTGTTAATTTAGAAAGTTTTACGTTAAAAAAAAATGATGTACAGAAAAGGGTAGCAAAAAGAGATTTTTTTTCAAACATCTACATTCACTGAATGGAATAATAAAAACTTAAATATTATTATAAGAACTACATATTCTGTAGGGGCTTTACTTTCAAACTACCAGCAATACATTAAATCTGCAGTACTCTTAAAATATATGTGCATCTTCGACTTCTAGCACAATTCTGTTCAAATTAAAGCAACTTCTATGGCTAGAAATTGCTTTACAAATTGATTGTCGGTTCGAAAATCCGGAGAAAATCTTTAAAGTTCAGGCTTCCTTTAGCAGATTGGTTCAATTTTTCATCTGTACTCAAATCAATAACAAATACTTCCAAATTTTATTTCGAAAAAAAAAGAAGCTTAAAATCACAAATTCTTTACCAAGTACACAACCGTAGTAAATGCTAATTTATTCTCGCAGTACAACAAGACTTTTAACGGAATCCGGAAAAGTTTACTGAAAACTCTGAGACTTAAAAGTGAATCGATCCCAAGATTGAGTTCGATTTTCTCTAACTTTCCGCGATTTAAAACTATTTTTCTAAGGGTACAATTTATGAGTCTAGCAAACTTCGGTTATCGCGACGAATTTGTCACTAGAAAAAGTGTAAAGTAATTTACATTTGCTTTTTAATTTTATTACCAAAGAATGGGGAAGAAATCTTTTTATGCACGCAAAATTAATTAATTATTTTATCTGACAGTAACAGTCTTTTTTATCGAGAAAGTTTCATTTCAAAATCCTTTCTGGTGATGATTTAATTTGCAGGGCAAGTCTTCTGGATTTAAACGGCACATGAGCAGTTTTTTCTGCTGCTTAATAGTGAGATGATTTACTTATGAGACTTGTTTTTTGGATGTATTGATTTTTTTTTGGGATGAAGCCGTTTAAAGTCTTCTGGCTTTAAACGGAATATAAAAAGTTCTTTCTGCTGCTTAATGGTGAAATGACTTACTTATCACAATTGTTTTTTGGATGCTATTTTATCCAAAAAACAGTCTTCAGTAAATGAACAAAACATCAAGAATGTTTCCTTATCTAAAACGGAATAACTGACTTCGTGTTGAGCGACAAATTTTCCACATTTAAAGCGGTATTTCTTTACCAAACGATCTTGCCCCTTAGTTTAAAAATTCTTTTTAAGTTACTCGTTATAAAAATATAATGAAATAGAACAGAAAACGCAATGAGGAAACTTTTTTCACGTATACTCAGATAGTTCATCATTTAATTGATTAAAACCGTCGTTTTTGTGTTGCAAGTAGAAGCAAACTTGTTCAGCAAAGCAAAGAAATATAACTCACAAACTTAATTGACTTTTTCAAGACTTTCCTAATTTATATCTTTTCTTCATACATCTTTCCTATCAGAGACGGCCCGAGGGGCGTGCGGGGCCCCAGGCGAAGCGCAAGAGCGGGGCCTCTTCTCTATCATGTCTTATGAGATAGCAATAAAATAGCCTAGGAGCGGGGCCTCTATAAGCTCGGGGCCTTAGGCGATCGCCTACATTCGCACCTCCCTTGGGCCGGCCCTGTTCCTATCTATTTTGAAAATTTTAGGTTCAGGTACATACAAAATCATCTGAAATATCCAATTTACACAAACAAGTTACCTGCGTAGTTCTAGTACATTTTTGTCGAGAAAGGTTTCTTTTAAATCTCATGTTATAACTGCAAAAACTATTAAACTATTTTTATTTATTTTTTATACCTAGCTAAACTTTAGAATATTTTTCTTGCAACTTGTTGAAGCTTAAAACAAACTGAAAATATTTTGATGATTGCTCCAAATCATTCAGAATTCTCGGACATTTTGTTGTTGGTAACTAACCGAAGAAATACAAGTGGATAACCGAAACAAAATTAGCCTGCGAGCATAAAATATAAAACCGCAGACCAAAGTATTCAATCTCTAGAGGTCTGCATTTATTCATTCCAAAAGAATGTAAAATGTTACTCAACCAGTTTACTAGTAGCATGGAAAACATTCACTTTGTCATTATGGTGTACATTCCCTACTTGTTACTCTATAGAACACTTATTACTTTATTATTCCTTTAGACTCTAAAGGAATAAGTAATCAATATTCCATAGATAATCAATGTCCTAAAGAGTGGAATGACAACCATCCATCCTCTAAACTTTAGAGAATGGATGATTGTCATTTCATTCTTTAGGAATGACTATTTACTTTCTTTTTGTTTGTTTTAGAGAGTGGGGGAAAATGTGCGGCAATATTCACTTTATCAAAAACAGCAAAATCCATTTCAAATTTCTTGTCAGCATAGGAATTACTGACACATATCTTTATTCTGCAGAAATAAATATTTTTTTAAATATTGAAGAATGAATTTGTTACATTTCGCTGAAAAAAGTTAAAAACTCTTTATTAATATAACAAACTTCTATTGCGAAATGCTTGTTTAGTTTGATTGAAAACATTTAATATAAGCCTCATCCATGTCTTTAAGTAAAGAATGGAAGAATAAAGAAATGCTATCGATTCAATTTGACTTCGCACTCAGATCTATCTTTAGAACCATTTTACACGCATTGCAGAACTACAGTGCCTGAGTAAACGAGCAATAATTTTGAAGTTACCACAAAATCACTACAGATACTGAAATTATAATAAAAACTTTCCATGGAAAGTTCAGATATCTACCGTTTGCATCAAATTACCTATAGGGTGTTTTTACTCTTTTTCAGAACAGTTTTTATGCGAAATACGCAAAATGGGAACTTTGCGAATCGGTTTTTATCACAAGCTGCTTCAGTTCCCACATACGCTCGTTGGAGACTGATGTCTGAGGAATTGATGAAATTATACAGTACATTGATATAATTTTCCTCGCATTTATTCTGATGTGATGAAATTTTCAGAAAATACTCCCACGACTCATACTTGCTGACACGTAGATTTGCGTGATGAGTTCTCAACAGCTGTTTCAGAAGCCACGCGAAGCATGTACACGAACGGTACACAATGTTAAAAAGGTAACTCATAATCAAACAAGAAAGACGGCATTTCCATTTGTGAAGAGGGCGATAACACCCCTTAATATATCTCTAACAATATTGCTATGACGACAGAATACTTAACAGCAAAACCATCCTATTATCAGTTGTAACAGAACAATGCAGTTCCGATTTCTAGAACAACTTCCTGACATGTTTTTTTCATCTAAATGTTTTGCAGCGTTCAGTAAAAAACTGACATTTCTTGCACATCGTTTTTCTGACTGAAATCATATTTTCACTATTAAAATGAGAAAAGCGCCTTTTTCAGAAACGTTATTAAATGTTTCTGATCCTGTGAGACAGGCTTTCAACAGCCTGCATGAGCAATGTATGAAACTAGAGTTAAATAGAAAAGCAGTTTCAGTTCCTTCGACTATAAATATGCAAAAAGATAATTTGATCTGTAAACAGTCGTAAACGTTCTGTGATAGCATATTGTATCAATATTTTTATTTTACTGCCCATTTTAAAACTCTATTATTTTTGTGATTTTCTTCGTGTAATGTTTCTTATTTAACAGAGGGTTTTTTTTTTAGAAATGTTTTTTTTTTACATGCTTCATTCTTATAATTGATGTTTTTTATGTCTTGCTACAAGTAATGTTCTTATTTAACTGAGTTGTATTTTTAAGAAATGCTTTTTTTATGTTGCATCTTATAACTGGTGTTTTTATAAATACTTTTTTGTGCTTTTTTATCAGCGTGCTGTAAGTCTGCAACACACACAGCTGCACTCTTGAAATATAGTTCAACGTTTCACCGAAATTCCGGTGCCAATTTAGCTACAATCAGTATTTCGAAAAATCTGGTGCTAAGATTCATCATTTTAGCGGTGTTTCCTCAAGCACCATTATATAGCAAAATTAATACACACTACTAGCAGAAAAGAAAAAAAATGCTACTCGAGACTCGAACCTACAGTGATTGGTTCAAACGGTCACGCTTTGACAACTTAGCCACGAGTGACAAGATTTTTTAGCAAAAAAAATTATACATAGCACTGTTTTATCTCAATTTGAAAAAAAAAATCTTGTAAAAAGTACACTGTTATAAATATAAGTTCAAGGTTTCACGAAATAACCGATGAAATCAGAGAGTTAGAAGCAATGTCATATACGTTGAACCGTATTCATAGTTCATCCGAAAATGTCTTATAAAAGCCAAGTACCGATTGAACTGAGATTTCGGTTCAACTGTGAAAAACAGAGTTTTCCGGCCAACTAACATGGCCGCCGTTAGCTCGCGTTAGAAGGTTAACAGCGATTACAAAAAATAAGAAATAATGGCCTCATGAATTCTTCGAAAGTAAAAATCTTTCAAAAATGGAAGAAAGAACCTTTGTTCAGAAAATATAGGCTCTACAAAAGAACTACCACATTTAACATCGAATAATCACGTTTGACAGCAATGGCTACCCTAGTAGCAATCTTTGCTTGGGCTTTACCAGGCCTATGATCGGTGCATCGGCTATTCATCGCCTGATCATTACTGGTCATTCTTAATTTTTCTTATGTTCTTCTTTTCCCGATAATGGAATCTTTACACTAAGATCTGATAGGCGCTTTCGAGTTTGCGAACGGTAAAGCGAGCAAACAGGTTTATATCGGCCTTTCTAGAAAATTGCTGAACGGCTCGATATCTCCGTTCCTTCATTAATGAGCAAAGAACATCATATGCACACCATATGTTTGTTTTAAGGTTGCTGATTGGCTAAGCTATTACGCGGAAAGACAGGCGACCGGAGGCCTGAATCATATTGTCCTCTTCCTGCTCTTAGCTTGGACGTGTTCTCGTGTATTTCTCTTGTGCTAGCTAAAAGGGCAGACGGGGCAGCTGCCCCGCCAGCCCTTGCCTTAGTCAAACTCTGTCAAAGAGGGGAGACTAGGAATATTTTTAAAACAAAATTTGTCAGCGACTAAAAATTCTGGAAGTTTCCTCAAAAAGTGCGAAATTCATATATATGTGTAATTTTCCTTTGCGTAAATTTTTAATGACATTTCATTCAAAAACTTGCATTATTCCCTAGAACAGCCTTGAAGAAAAGGATATTTAGTTATAAATTAATATATGCATATGAAAATACATGAATTAATTGATACAATAAAAGAAGTAAACAAGCTAATATGTAAACGATATATGAGGCAATTTTTATCGCTTGCTCAGTTTAAAAGTTTCATCAAAAGTCATAGGTTTCACATCCTAAGTTGCAAGGTGTTTGCTCTTCCGAGATGAATATACCCAGCTAGAAATGTCTGCACACTTTTTTGCAAAAAAGTATGGATTGTGCACAATTTGTGCATAAAAAGTGGATATTTTTAATATTTTGAAAGTATACACCTTTTGTGCAAATTATAAGCAGTTTTATGCATACTAAAAAGTGCATATTCTATATTGTCAAAAACTGTGCACAAAGTGTAAACTTTTCAAAGTATTCAAAATATTCACTCTATATGCAAATTTTTTGCATAAAAAGTGCAAAAATTTTCTAGCTGGGATTTGAGCAGTTTGAAACAATTTTCGCAAAATCTCAAAATCGAATCCAAATTTTGAGAAACTCTACGGACATAGTATAAGTTGTACGACCACTTATCGTGTTACTAAATTTTGCTTTATTCACTTAAGTCGTACGTAATGTGCGAACAAAAATTTACGCAGTTTGAAACGATTTTCAGAAAAATCTTAAAGTCTAATAAAAAATTTTAATTTTGTGTACAGGCAAAGTCTAGTTTTATTTATTTAGATACTTAAATGTTCCAATTCCAAACTTGAAACAACAATCACTTCAAACTTTAGCCTCGTCATTCAGAGTCAGACCCGTCTGGTGGTTAGAATGCTCGCCTACCACCCGTTGCTTCCCAAGTTCGATCCCAAGTCTCGGGAGCTCGAAAAATTAAAACTCAAAGAAAGGAGTAAAAAGTCAAGAGATGGTGTAGCTAGGATTTTATTTACTTTTTTTTGTACTTTTAAAACTTTTGCTAGCTGGGATATGCCCCAATTTTTATCGATTGCTCAGTTTAAAGGATTCACCAAAGCTCATAGGGTTCACATCCTAAGTTGCAAGGTGTTTGCTCTTCCGAGATGAATATAACCCCAATTGCATCGGCTCTTCAACAGCTCTACGCATAATTTTCCCCCTTGCCAATGATCCAGCTAGTACTATTCATAAGCGGACATGCCCGAGCAAAATCCGAGAAAAGAGCCCCGACGCGATGAAGAACCTTGCATGGCGAGAGCTGCGCTTCCTCCCTGACCGATCATCGGCATTTCAGGAACCGATGACCGTTTGGTACTAGGGTAAATACATTCATTTAAAAGAGAACAGAAACTGATTATAGCTCATCAATATTTTTGAGTTACTACTACTTTTCTAAAATCCCTTGTAAAACACCAGAGCTCAATATTCTATTTTCAACAAGAAAAATTTGTATTGCAAATCGAGATTTAAAAAAATGCTATGTATAATTTGTTTTTGCAAAAAGCTTTGTCAGTTGTGACTTAGTTGTCAACGCACGATCGTTTGAACCAGTCATTATGAGTTCGAGTCCCGAGTAGAACTTTTCTTCGAGTAGTGTGTATTTATTTTGCTATATAATGGTGCTTAAAGAAACACTGCTAAAATCTTGAATCTTAGCACCACATTTTTCAAAATACCGGTTGCAGCTAAATTGGCAGCGGAATTTTGGTGAAACGTTGAATTATATTTTTAAGAGTGTAGAATATTGAGCTGTGGTATTTTACACGTGATTTTAGAAAAGTAATAGTAACTCAAAAGATGTTGATGAGTTATAAGGTATAATCAGTTTCTGTTCTCTTTTAAATGAATGTAGATAGCCATTGTTGTCAAACGTGTTTATTCGATGTTAAATGTGGTAGTTCCTTTACACAGCCTATATTTTTAACAAAGGTTCTTTCTTCCATTTTCGAAAGATTTTTCTTTTCGAAGAACGCTAGCTAACCGCGACCATGTTAGTTCACCGGAAAACTCTGTTTTCCACAGTTGAACTGAAATCGGGGTTTATTCGGTACTTGGCTTTTATAAGATGTCTTCGGGTGAACCATTAATACAGTTGAACGTATTTATGACATTGCTTGTAACTCTCTGATTTCACCGGTTATTTGGTGAGACGTTGAACTTACATTTATAACAGTGTAGACTTATTAATTCATTATAGAGTTAACAAAAGCCGCTTTATTCTTTATGAAAAAAATATAAGAACTACAAAATATTAGATGCCCTTTAAAAAGTTTCTTCTTGATTTTTTAATAGAAAATTTTACTTGTTCCTTAAGAGGATGCATTCGTTCATTTATGGTGTTTTTCGATGTCTTAAATAATGATACTAAGCATTGCCTTTTATGTTTCACAAACATTTTAATCAAGTTTTTATACGCAAAAAATAAGTTTTTCATTGAAAACAACTGTAAAATTAGCCGTATTCTATGTTACTGCAGCAGCAAACACATAAAAAACAATTTTTTCTTTTTACTTACTTACTCTCCGTGTATTTAAAGTAATATTTTGCAGTTTACTATTTTTAACATAAAAGTTGTCGCAATAGAAAATGTTGAAAAATTTAAAAAAATTCCATTTACAAAGTGTGTGAAAATTAATAATATTATATTAAAACTTTACTCTCCCATATACAGAGTATGGCACAAAAATACCGTTTCAAAGTGTGAATATTTAATGGCTTTTTTCTTTATCATTTCATTATTTTATTTTTTTATAAATACGATAAATCGTATGTGAATTTATTTGGCTTAAAGATGAAGTGTATCTAGCATAGAAAATTTTCTCCTTTACACATTTGTGCTGTTTCTACATTTCACTACATTTTTAGTAACTTTTCTGAAAATTTCAGTTGTTATGGCCAGGATTTCATCACAGATGCTTTTCTTTTCTTTTTCATTAATTTCATTTTTATCATTATTGTGGTGTGGTTTACTAGTTTCTTTCTATCATATGAACACCCTAACAAAACAATCAAGAGCTGTTGTTGTTATTTCTAAAGTCCTCTGGCAACCGCAGAGCGGTGCCAGATCCTCCAAATAGGACGGAGGTGGGAGGAAAGGGGGGCGGCTTCTATTTTAACGAGCCCCAGTGGGAGGAAGTCTGACTTCGCTAGGGTTCCCCTAATTTTAAACCAATTCCAGATGAGGGACCAACCACCTGAAATCGGCACCCCAGAGGTATCGTTTGCACATGGAGGGCATTGGAGCGACGACAGATTTTACGTGCACCAGCTACCATTAGCGTATACTGTCCTACAGCAGTCCGGCGGAGAGAGGAGTTCACCATCCCAAGCTCTGGCTAAGTCGGGTTCTGCTTGACTTTCCGTGTCTTAACGGGAACGGAGTGTATAAACTAGATACTGCGGGACGTGTTTAAATCTATCGAACACGGCAACTAATTGAAACTGCTTTTTTTTTCTTTTTTTTTTTTTCGATTTCGGAAAACTGTATTATTCTGGTTCGTTTTACAGGTAGGTTCTGTTAGGTCCATTCTGAATTTTCCAAGTCTTCTTTGCAAAATTTTGAAAAAAAAATAAAGAAAAGAAAAGTTATGTAGAAAAATTTTTAAGTATGCTGTTTCATGTAAAAATAAAATTGGCTTGAAAAAAAAAAACATTTATTAATTTTTTTCAAAACGGAACTTACTTTCTGAAGATACCTCGTAATTCAGATTACCCATAATGAAATAAAAACTCAATTAGATGCAAAAATTAAGAAAAACACAGTAAATAAAATCCATACACAAAAAATTGGACTTCTAGTATCAGTCTCGCTTCATTATCATCCCAGTTGGATCATTGATCATGTGCCCAAAATTTATAGCTGATTTGTTCTTTGTTGTTTTAATCAGGGGCGTAGCCACGGGGGGGGGGTATATCGGGATATATCCCCCAAAAATTTTTGGATTAGTGATGAAATTCCGTCTATTTATACACATATAAGTTCATATCCCCCCCCCCCCGAAAAATTTTCCTGGCTACGCGCCTGGTTTTAATGCTGGCCATTGGAAGTAGAGAAAGAGAACTCTTTCCCCATATCGCCATTTCCGATTCAAAGTTAACAGCATCCAATGTTAATGTTGTACATTACTGTTATTATGGTACATTGCTTGTAATGAGCTTCATAACCAGTACTAGAGTCTTGCGAATTGCCTTGGCAGGTGCTACTATTTAGGACTGCGTCAGACAAATACCGAGTTCGCCAACTTACCCTATTTTCCCCTACTTTGTATAAAAGCGCATACTATACAGAAGTAAATATATTGAAATAAGAATTGATATAAAAGCTGCATCCTCCTTCAGCATAAAAATCACCAGCCCAAGAAATTCAGGAAGGCGGAATAAGTCGTCAAAGACAGGCATTTAATGGTTCGTCAAGTACGAATTATGATTTTTAAATGGATCTTTGAATTCAAAAATCTGATGTACAAACTAATAAACTACATGTGTATTAATTTCCATTCAGAAGTTTTATTTTTTCCTTTAAAAGTTAAATTAAATTAAAATGTCCCATTTCGTTTCCAGAATGTTAGCTTTATCTCAACAATTACACACAGTAAAATCACAATGTGAAGTAAGATTAGGTAGCTCATATGTCATTATAGCGTTTTGCTTTATTTCACTCCAAAATTAAACTTGGTTATAAAAGATTTCGATAAAAATAAATGCAGTGAAACATGCTAAGCACTATCATTTGATGAAAACAAATCTGTCATTGGATTTCTATTCCTTTAAAATCCTTTAACGATCCAAACTGAAAGCCATGTGAAAATAAATAAATAGAAATCTTTTGGTTATAACTTTTGACATGTAAGTCAATACTCCTACACATAATATAATAAATAACATATCTTTAAACAATAGACTTGTCTACGTGCAAGGCATTTTATCTTTCCGACAGCTAAGTAAGAAAAACACAAGTGATGGATTGCCTGGCTAAGGAACTTACAACGTAAAACTTCAAATTTCGTTACAAGTGAAGAAACAATCAACAGATCGATTTCCTTCTTAATAAACATACAATTTGTGCACATTATTTGGTAGGAATCATCATTGTTGTTGTTTTGATATATAATGGAAGAAATTAACATAAGGATACTTAAACTAACAACAAAACGGGCGAATAATAGATCGTACAATTAAAGTTTTAAAATTAAAACGTTAATCGATATGTAGCGAAGAGTAAGTGACGTATTTACCTATACGCTGAATTTGTAAGCAAAGACTATCTTGGATAGCTCAAAAGAAAACATGTTAGTTGCGATCGGCAATCCACTCACATTTGTGTTTCTTGATATATCACTCTAAGCTGTACATCTAGACTGAAACTAGGTATTCTGAATTTATTGCTTGTAGTGTACATGAAGGTAAGCAGAATGCACTGGTTAAGCGGCAGCAGTTGTTTGAGATATCCGTCACTTTGGAACACACGCCATTCCTCCCTAAACTGACCTTTAATTGAAAACTGTGCAGGTGTGAAAAGGAAATTTGTATCCTAAATAAAATCAGTTATTTTAGAGTTATACTAAAGAGCTTTCATATAAACGTATTACAAGTATCTTAAATGGTTATGTTATTTAAACATAGTTAAGAAAATACGAAGGTCGTTCAAAAATCGAGAAAGCAATTCCTTTACCCAAAAAGTTTATTCACGAAATCCAAGAGATACAAGACATAATACGCATTTGGTGCATATTATTTTGAACTGGCCAACATGGTCATCAAAGCAGTTGTTCCATTTACATAACAATCTGTCGAAACCGGCGTTGAAGGAATCTGGGCCCTGGTCGTTGAGAAACTTATCGACGACGTCCTGAAGTTTTGGAAATGCCGTCCTGCCATGCGCTTTTTCAACGGACCAAAGGGATGAAAATCACTGGGTCCGAGATCCGGGTTGTAGGGAAGACTCTTGTTCATCCTTTCTGGAGTTCTTCAGACCAAAACCACCCCTGCTTTCTTGACATTACACTTTGTTCGTACACTTCCACTAGTTGGCGGTGAATTTCTGGTGGACAGGTTTTCTTTAACCACAAAAATCATATTACACTTCGCGTTTCAATACCAGATCATGTATACGTCAACGCCTCCATCTTTTCCATCTCGAGTTTTCGAGTTTTACGGCGCTACATCTAGTGTCATTTAATCGATGCGATCGTCTGTTGTACCTAAACGTGGAATTACATTCGCTCAGGAACTATGTAACTTGTGGGAGTTTTTGTTACCTTATTTTTGGAACGCCCTACGAATATTTAAAGAAAGTTTCGGTGAAATTTTGATAAAATTATTTTGAGATTCGTATTTATATGATATTCAAAGTGCGTTTGTTTGGAGGATTTATATTGGGAATTGCTGAAAAAAATCTGCAGAGGTTGCAGGAAATATTGGTCGTTCAACATTCAAGTAGGGGGTGTCGCATTGAAGAATCGTAAGGGGCCTCAAAGGTCATAAATACGGCCCTGCGAAGATGTTTATGAATTTATTGTGAATGTGTGCGTGTCTAATGAATACGCACTTAAAAAATGTTCCTTTATTACATTTTTCCTTTTTCGGCGATAGTCATGTTTTTAAATTTGGTGGGATTTTTGTGACATGTGAGTTTACTGTTCTTTTAATGTATTCAAACAATTTTCTACAAATAAGAGTTTCCCTGTACTTATGGACCACGAGGTATCTCGTTTGTCTTATGCATCATAAATTTAGATTATCTTCTCCATGCCTTCGAATATATCTACAGTTACCCTTTTTCAAGAGTGCGCGTATGCGCCTAAATTTGCTAAATTCATGTCGATCTGTAGCGGATTTTACTTAAATACATTCTGAATATGTAACTGGTAATTGTTTTGCAATTTTTATAAAATCCACAAACCTCTCAGTCTAAAAGCTCAACAATTAACTCAACTTTAACAATATTTTGCACATTAAATACAAGCAAGGTGGTTATAATGGAGCTTATCCTATAAACAACATTTTGCAGTTGAAATGGGTGAGCAGATTGCCACCAAATTTTGTATATCGACTGTAGACGAGATGCGCTCGAAGAAATTTCTTAAAAAGTTTAGTTCCAAAAATGTCCCCTAGGTGGCACTTTGCACGGTGAAATCAGCACACAAAAATGGCCCAAATTGGTTAATAATTGTTCAAAGACTTTTGAATAACTGTCGAAATTGTTTGTACATTCCGAATTATCCATTTCTTTTGCTAAGCTTTCTATTTTTCATGTAAAACAACACCTTGCGGACATTTTTTGAGGTGTTTTTTTTTTTTTCGAAATTCTTTGAGCATATCTCATATACTAAATTTTGTCTTAAATTATACTCTACGTACTAAAATCCAATCACTCGCTTTAGCTGCAAAACCCTGTTGGAAGGGGAAGTTTAGTCATAACCACCATGTAGAGCCTATTGTTGTACATAATAAACTTTCTCAATATTACAGATAAATTATTGTAAAGCAAGTTACATAAAAAATGTTTTTTTTTCCACAGCTTCTTAATTTCCGATCAAATTTAGTGAAATTTCTAGGACACTATGATTCACAATAGGATCCCATCTTTTGGGGGGACGGTGACTTCAGAACAATTATATTGACAATATTTTTTAAACATGTATAATGTATAATAAATAGAACAAAAATGTTTATATAGGTTAGCACAATTACTTTGCAGATTTTTCATGCGGAAACTGTAATATTAGCTTTTGTATTCTTAAATTCAATAATAATGGTAAAAGTAACATTAAAATTATTAAAGATTATTTTTTTACCTTCAAATTCACAATCTTGAAAATGGTAAATAATATTATGCGTATTATTTATGTTTACTAAAAATTATTTCGTTATTTCGTTTTATTAAAAATTATTTCGTTATTATACTTTTGTTATTCCTTAGATTTTTAAACTTCTATCTCGTTACGTGCTCTAGAAATCTCAATGTGCATTAACAATATATCTTTCCGCTTCCATATTTCATCATTTCCAAAGATCAGACTTACGAAAATGTAAATTCTATCGAAGAAACTTTTTATCAAAAATACGATATTTCTTATACCAGTAAAAGATCTGTTAAGAAGAGAAATGTTTTTTTAGCGTTTTGCTCTAGCAGTTTTTGACTGCTTCTTTAAGCAAAAAATGTGAGAGAAAAATCAATGCAGCAAAAATATTTTACAATTCATCGTCAAATATTATTTTATAGCGTTATGTATTTTAGCCATTGAGTATTTACACGTTAACATTTAAAATATGATTTATATGTGCGATGTTTTCCAGATTATGGTTGATAAATGAATGCTTGAAATGTTAAAAGTATTGTCATGATACTTTTCGGTATGTATTTATACTGTTTTATAATTGTATAGAGAAATTTAAAAAACAAAAAATAGAAACCTATAGGAGTTTTTTCCTTAATATTTTGATTAAGGTTTATTCAAAATTATTTTGAAAGATGAATTTTTCGTAAAGTAGTTAAGCAAGATTTTGTTACAACTTTCTGGGAAGTCGACATTCATTTGATTCTATTCAATTTGCATAAAAACTCGATAGCGGTGAATACTAATTTAATGACTATGTCATTACCGATCGTATAGAGATACATTAATGAGGAACCATAAATTTTGGAAGATTTTATAAGCATAAAATTAGTATTTTCAAACATTCTTTGAGACTTATCATATCCATTTATCTAATAAAACAATTTTTCAACTGTTTTTTCAACTGAATTTAAAAGCCCGTTTAATTAATAAGACGGAGAGGACGGAGAAAAAAAAATTTCTTAAATCTAATACTTTTAGAATTCCATGTGTAAAATAATAATAATCTTCCTAAAACTTCCTTTGAAAACAGTACAGATCCTTACAGTCCCTGTTTATGGCTAATCTTCGATAGTCACCAAATATCACTCTGCCAAAATTTTTTATTTGAGCTCCTACTAAAAAATAAATTTATAAATTTTCAAATTTGACTGCATATCGAATAAATTCATAAATTGTCGCATGTTAGTCCTAAAATTTTTAATTTCTAAAAATAAAATGAATCTAGCCTATTGAGTAAAAAATTCGTAAATTTTACGTTTTGTTAATTTTGAAAATCGCTCTAGAAATTGTCAGAAAAACATTTCAAAATTGTCCCTTTGTTGTGAATAATAATTTCAACATTGCATTATAAAGAGCAAAATCATTCCATATCTTTTAAGTTCAGATAGCCAAATACTCATTCTCTTAATCATAATTTTAATAATTAATTGGCACCAACAAAATATTAAGCAACCATGTATATTTTAACTAAATTATTATACATATGTTGCTATAAATTTTATCCATTCATCGGATAGAGATCTGTGCAACTGTAAAAAGACAACACCTGCAAATAATGAAAAATATATAAATCTTTAAAAATAGATAGATAGTGATTTATAGATATTTGGATTTTTTTGTAACTTTTATCCTTCTCAGAAGCATTTGTTGTATCATGATCTAGCATGATGAACAAGTATGGTATAACAATTGCCCTAAGGAAATAGAGATGGACGTTGTAACTGCTCTAAGGATATCCATATCCTGTTTAAACTGTTATAAAAGCAACTTTTCGTGCAGTGCTAAAATAATTTCTTTGGCGTGCTTAGTCATCTCAGCTTCTGCCATATTACGTCAATGACTGTTAAGGAAAACGGGCCTTCAGCAATAACAAACTTCTGCGTTTTTAAGCGTATTTAATTTTTTTAAAAATTTCAAAGTTTTGCATTTTCTTATATGATAAAATCTGAACTACTTATAATGCATATTTTTATTACAGAATCCTTGACTGTTTTTCTCAAGAATGTCACCGGCGGAGATCGGGCGTTCCACCCAAAATGGCGCAACTGACCATGTCTGGCACCTGGTGGTTCCATATAGTGTTGTCTTTGTTCTAGCTGTTTCGGGCAACGCCTTAGTCATGGCGACTCTCGTATTCAATAAAAGTATGAGAACTGTAACCAACATATTTTTATTCAACTTGGCTGTAAGTGACTTTTTACTGGGTGTTTTTTGCATGCCCTTCACGTTATCAGGAGTTTTATTTAGAGAGTTTCTTTTTGGCAAAGCTCTCTGCAAGCTCATTCCTTATTTTCAAGGTAAGATTTATTCAAGTAAATAATAATCAGTATAACATTATTATTTTCTTTCAGTGTATTTTTAAACAGTGGAATAAAGTAAACTTTACAGATAAAACATTTCTTTTTTAGCGATTTCATTTCTAGAAGGCTTTCCATTTGCAAATAAAGAAAATAACCAGCTTTAAAAGCTAAATCATGAAATAGACTTCAGTGTTTTGAATCAATTTTTAGCACAAAGGTAATAATCGAAGTACTCTAAAAAGACTTTATGCTTTTTAAATTGTTTTTCGAAACTATTATCAAAGCAACGCAACATAAACTGACTGATCATCTAATTCCCACAGAGGCATTTTTAGAGCTCGCTGAGAAGCAATGCCAGGAAGGCTTTTCCCAATTCCATTTATGGTTCGTTTCCCTTATTTTATTTCAATTTAGTAGTACTAGAACCAATTTCTATGCAATTTTGATTTGCCGAAGAAATAATTCTCCCTGTAATATTAATTCAGATAGAAGGTGAAACGTGAATTGTTATCCTGAATTCAGATTTTTTGGGGGGCAGTTTTCATTTTGGATGCAATTTAAAGACGACTGTTAAAAAAATCTCGCGCGAAGGAAATTTCTTTGTATTTTCTTCCAAACACAATGCATTATTGCCAAACTTTACGGGAAAAGCACTCTATGCACACTAATTTACACGCACTACTTTGAATGCAACTTTTTCGATAAGCTATATTTACCTCTCTGGGTCCGCTATGTTTGTGACACCTTCACTCTCATTGATTGTAACATTCACGATATCTACCACATTCTCAATATCATAAACTCTTTCGATAAATAAAAACATTCAGTTCAGTTTTGAAATAGAAAACAATAATACTCTAACTTTCCTTGAGACTTTTGTCGTATGTAATGATTAAACTTTCCATTTGTACATACCGCAAACAATTTTTCTATTTGCTTGCCATCCTCCTGCCAAAAAATAGCCGTTTTCTACACATTTATTAATCCAACTTTAAGCATTTGTTCCGACAATAATTCCTACATTTACGAAAATATCTTATTTTTATTACATTATATTAATTATATATAGTAATTTAATTAATATCTGTATCTTATATTTTCCTATCTTAAAGCAGTTACTGTGGACAGAGGTTACAAATCCTCTGTTAGAATTTAACCTTCAATAAATTAGAAACATCACGTAGAATTAACTCATCTCAATGTTCTAAATTCTCTACATCTACTGTTCTCTCTTGATTACCTAAAATTAGTACTCGTATAGCCAATATTCTCACTAATTTCATTTCATTGTAATTTTCAACCCCATAAACAAAATAACTCTTTTCAGTTTAAAAGACCCTATTTATATTTTGAATTCCTGGGCATCTATAAAATTACTTCTCAGTGCATTTTATCCGATATCGGCAAAACCAAATGCTCCCTAAAATGTAAAATTAAGTAGCATATAGCTCTGATTAAAAAGCATGCAAGTGACAAGTCGGCAATCGCCGAAAATTGCTGAGAAGGTAACCACATCCTTCATTTCAGTTCATCTAAAATTATTTGCGTTCCAGTTTGTGAATTTGAATTTATAAAAGCCTACAACATCCATAAAAACATACACTTTTTAATATAGATTTCACAGTTCCTCCTATGTACGATTGCTGGAAAGTTTTCATGTTTCCCACTTAGATTTTCACTTTACCTTTTTTTGACCCTCCTATTACTTTCCTATTAGCTATCGCTTTTCTCGTTCCTGTATATAAACCAGAAAAATCTATTCTCCACTATATTCTCACACTGATGATGGTAAGTCGTACTTACCGAAACCGGAGTGCGGCATTATCTCATTAGGTGATTGCTAACGTTCTTCTTAATTTGCACCAAGCTACGAATTTTATGAATACACAGTGTGATAAATAAATAATGAGACTCTTAGCATTACATCCAAACTAAGAACAAAATTAAATTATGTCGCAATTGCATGGATTCAAAATAATCCTTTTGCACCTCCTCTCAACGTTCACATCGATTAAACAAATTGCTGAAAGAAAGCCGGAGGTCCTGATTGTGTACCTCATTCAGTCTGCTGGTCTGAGTACGTCAGATCCCCTCACTGTCACTGAAACTATTTCTTTTACCAGCAAA
Source organism: Cheiracanthium punctorium (assembly GCA_038373885.1). Taxonomy (NCBI): domain Eukaryota; kingdom Metazoa; phylum Arthropoda; class Arachnida; order Araneae; family Cheiracanthiidae; genus Cheiracanthium; species Cheiracanthium punctorium. The sequence goes on from JAWZYV010011650.1 coordinate 401,112, forward strand.
TTTAATTTTCGGAAATAGAAAAGTGTCTTCAGGTACCCGATCAGGCGAATAGGGTATATGTTCACGCACATAGATTTGTTTTAATGCTGTAAACTGTTTCACGGGTATTGCGCGTAAGTTGGTACATTCTCAACCATTGTTTCGTCTTGTGACCAACACACTGAAGGAGGTGCGCAATCAAGACTTCCGGCGCTCTTCCAAGAACTTGTGTAGCCGATATAAACACTGTGTACAGTTGCAAGAGGATTATTTTGAGTCCCTATAACTACGAAATTTAAATTTCGTAGTTAGCAGGTAAAGCAAGTAGCCTTAGAATACTAATTTGAATACATTACTTATACTTTGGATACATTACTTACTTTGGATACGTTACTTATTTGTAACACTTTATATTAGTTATTTATACATTACTAATTTAGAACGCGCTGTTTATATTGGTTATTTATACATTACTAATTTGGAACACTGTTTGTATTAGTTACTTATACATTACTTATTTAGAACATTTTCCAAAGTTGGACAATTTCCAAACATAGTTTTTTTTTTCTGATAAACATTTCTTTGGATTAAATTTGTTAATTAACACCTGCCACGAACTATAATAAAGTTCTTTAAAATATACAAAAAATAATTTGTATAATCAAGTTCAACAGTACTCTTGAATTTAATCTAATCAAACTAAAGAAATTTTATTATTTCCCTAAGTAGTGATCCTTAAAAACTCCCTATTTCTTTGAATATATTTTTACGCTGTCAAATATTTTGAAAGCACTCATAAAAGATTGAGTTAGCTGTAACATTGACTAAATAGTTTCTTCATTCAGTTTTATAATTTATGGACAAAATGACAAACGTGAAGCAATAAAAGAGAATAATGTTCTTAAACGAGGGAAATGGATGAAATGCCTTTTGCATTTGTAAATGCAATTCTGCCAACTGTGATAAATGAAATTAGAGGATAAGTTTTCTTTATTATGACTTCTAGGATACAGTCTGACAACGCTCTTAAAAATGTTTTCTGTGCGTCTGAAAATATTTTCTTTGCTTTAGTTGATGGATAGTTTTTCTGTAGCGGATTTTATTTTATTTTTCAATGGAAAAGTAATTTAAATAAATTGTAAATGAAAATAAGGTGATAAGTAGCATTTACAACACCTCGAGAGCAGAAATTTTGACGTTAAGTTATTAAACATTAACTTTGTTATTTAAAGCAAACTTTAAAAAAAATGATTATCTGTCATTACTAACAATTTAAATAAACTTGAGTAGCGAAGAATAACAATAATGCTTAGTGCAGGTATGATAAAATATGTTCCATGTACTCAGTGGCGGCTCGTGACCTGCTTCAGTAGTGGGGCCCGAAAAAAATAGTGCCAGTTCAAATCGGGAAAATACATATACATGTAGAGCTGTGGCGGTCCGTTACCCATTTCAGTGGAGGGAGGCTTTTTTTTTAAGCTCGAAAACGTAAAACAAATGAATTGCTTTTGTAAACAGTGTGAATACATAAAAACTTTCGAATAACAAGTTATGAAAGACACATTGATTCCTCCTTTAAGTTTTCATTTAAAGACAGCAGATTTATTTTGCACTAAAAAAACCTGTTCCTCTATTTTTCTTAATCTTCTTCTCTTTCCTCAAATAGGTACAATATCAAAATTTAATACAATATCAAAAAAGTATGATTTTCTTGAATACAATATTAAATTTAACAATTGCATGTGTACATGTTGAAAAACGAATTGGTCCATAATGTTTCACCTTCAAATAGCAAACAATAAAAACGAAAAACAGAATTTTTTGCTTCACTTACTGAAAGCCATGGTCCTTTACTGTACCATTCTAGTTAAAATGATCGTGTCCGTTTGCCATCTTTTTTTTTTTTTTGTCCAAGAACAAAATTTTTGGTTGATAGGGTCCTAAGCCTTTTATTTCAAGCTTTTGTGCTTTGTTTAATCTGCTGAAAGGTACTCGTAATAAACTGTCTACAGAATTCATAGTCGTTAAATATATTTATAAATTAACAAAATAGTTTTATTTCCGACCATTTCTCACTCAATTAATACTTTCACTATATTTGAATCCTAAAAAATAGTAAAATCAAGTCTGTTTTACATGAGATAAATAAAAATTCCTAAATCTTAAGGATGATCAGTAATAAGAACAAAAATCACAATCAGCACCTTTTTTCGACCAAAAGAACAAAACTCGCCAAATACAGCTGTTCCTATGGAAACACTTTTATTTTTCTTATCGGGCCAATGCTAATGGGCCCTAAATTCATGCTAAATTAACTGTGCTTTCGCATTCTTTTTAGTGATAACCAGCCAAATCTGGTCATCTTTTGAGAAATGATCAATGGTACTAACATTACTCTGCTGTGCTTGGCGCAAATATAATAGGGCTTCATTTCTCGGGCCCCAGAGTGCTTCAATGGGAAATACATTGGAGATGCCGCGGCGCGGCCGTAGGATTTGAATGATGGCTCGCTTTACATTATTGGATTAAGGGACAAAGCTGGTGTAAAAAATGCTCCTTTAAATATTCCTTTTATCCATCTTAAATCAAAATAGAATAAAATATATGCAGATACCTTTAGTAAAGTAAACTGATTTTAAAAGACTACAAATTCTGCATTATAATTAAAAAAGCTTTTGAAATATCAGGTGGGGCCAGGCCCCTCCGGCCCCTAATGACGAGCCGTCACTGCATATACTAGTGTTAAGCGAAAAAACTAGTCGAGGCTCATTTTTACAGACATTGGTTTCATGAACACTTGCAATTTTACGAACTTGTGAGTGGTTCCGAATACACTCCCATAGACGATTTTAGACTCGATTTTGCGAACTATTTGAGTGGTTCCTACGATTTCTTCAAAATGGACGTCGACTATATACCTAAATTCGAATTTTTAATGCATTAACAATTACCATGTGTTTCTCCTTTACCGAGCTTAACTATAACTTTCTGGTTGAAGAATCAATATTTGCGCCTTTAAAATCCACCAAATTAAATAAAATTATCATTGTTAATATAATAATAAAAGATAATAATAAAAATAATAATATTTTTCGTATAAATCTTTTTCCGTATAAATTATTATTGTTAAATAATTATTATTGTTAGCCTTAAAAAAATTCAAATTTACTATATATGAAAAGTTTTAGCCTATCTTTACTTTTATTAAGGTATGATTTATTCATTTTTTTCCCTTGAAATTAATATTTTTCAGTTTCATTAATTATTATAACATCATTAATTTTTGTGCTTCAATGTTATTAATAGACATATAAAATAATAGAACTCTAATGTATATAGTAAATTGGAACCAACTAGCACCAAAAATTATTAACTAAATAATTTCGGTTCGACGATTGAAATATAAAAACCTTTCTAATATATAATTTTTCAATGTGAGTGCGTGTACGCACCAGTTATTGTTTTCTGTTATACATCATAGATTGCATATGAGACTCCTGCTATAGTTAAATTCCAAACGTAAGCATGGATTTTTATCTTCAAATTATAATGTAGCACTGATTAAGCTGGGGTTACTGATATATCACTATGTTATTTTAAGAGAAAAGTATACATTTAAATATTATGTTCCACGATGTTAAAGCCTAAACTTTGTTAAATCCTAAATGAGCAACCCATAACAGCTTAAAGATCAACATATTCTGTTGAACAAATAAAGGCTTGTCGAAAATCATCAACGGGGATATTGGATGAAAGTAAGAACTACTAAACGGCCAGCCGAAATGATGATAGGCAAAGAAATTTTGCGTTACTCTATTAAGTTTGCAATCTTGCAGAAGAAGCAATTCAAATAATTGCCCATCAGCAATGGCGCCAGCAAAAGGTCTGTAAAGAATTCGCCCACTCCGTCCTGTTGTATCCCCAACAGTGATTCGGAAATATAATCATTAAGAATGTTCACTTTCCGACAAATGTGCCTTAAACTGAATATTTCGAGGTAAATTTAATAGATTCCACCTAATTTTCTTGTAGAATATTAAGAGCTGTTTCCAGATAATAAGTATAGGAACAGAAATGCTTCTTAAAAAGAAAAATGCCTTTTGAATTTCAGGATAAAAAGATAGTTTCATTTAATTTTAAACGTTAAATTCAAGTTTGCGCTTAAATTTTTTTGTTTACAGCTTAAAAATAAAACTCTTAACAATTATACCTGCTGATCAAGAGCTATAATATATCATGCTCCTTAAGTAGAGTTCCTTTCTTTGAAATAAATGAAACTACATAATTGCCAAGAAAAACGACAGATTTTTTTAAATTGGCTCTTTATTTTATACAATCTTTTTAAAATAATCATAGTATCATATTGTATATAGCGCTTAGCTTTTAACAAAACTCAATACAAAAAAAGCTAATTTTGCATAACATCTGTATTTCCACTCAAAAAGCAATATCACCTTTACATGCTACGTTTTTACACAGCCCGCGACAATGCCCTTTTACTATCATGCAACTAGTTTCTGCATCCTAACTGCGAAGAAAGTTTTTGTTTGCTCCAGAAGCCAAGTTTGCACCTCCAGCTGAAACTTGACATCTGACCCGAAACGACAACTGCACGAGGTAACGACAGCTGCACCTCCTTCCAATTACCGAGGATGAGGTCATCCGGTGGCACTAGATCAGGGCTGTACGGAGGTTATTAAGAAACCCAAAGCAAAGTGGGTGTGAACGCCTAGTGTTTCCTTTGCTGTATGAGACCTGATGTTATAGTGAAGCACGAGTACCTCCTTGGACGGTAGTTCTTTCTCTGTGGTGCATTTGTGCAGTGGTGCATTTATGCGTGTGATCTTATTGCTTATCCCAGACGCTCGACTGAATTGGTCAGCGATGGATACTTCCTCGTATTTCCACGTCCTTCCAAGTATAAATGAAATGACGCCACACAATCTCAGTTTTCGTTTAGTCCTACAAAAAAGGCGAAAAACGTATAAGAGTAAATGCCAAGTTTTCATTTACTCTTTTATGAAACAACCACGGAAAACTTCAGTTAAGAATCTTTTAAACCTTTATAATAATCAAGTTTAGAGATTTTAACCTGCAGAAACATTGATTCCAAGTTTTTTCAACATACAGATAATTTTACACATCAAATGTATTCTGTAACTAATTTTCCATTCTCAAACACAAAATTTACTAGCATCTTAATAGAAATTAGGGAACAAAACTATACATGGCAACCTTTTTGACCCTTTAAATGCCAATTCAGGTCCTTTAATTGTCACATCTGCTTAAGTTTGCTGTAACTTTAGCTCTGATTATCGCATAAATAAAACAGGTTCTGAAATAATAAAAGACAGATCTTCAAAATGAAGGAATAGGAATTAGTATTTGTCTAAAATGAGTGGAATATAGTCAAAACCCATGTTTTTGAATGAAAAATCCAGAAGCAACATTAGTTCAACTTTCAGAATTTTAATGTTAAACGACAGTGAGAAAGAATAATGTTTTGAAGTTTTTTCCCTCGAAAAAAGGGGTGGGGAAGAAAAAGAAATCTTCAAAGAAATATATCAGAGTATTGTCTTTTGAAATATCACCATATCACTCGCCATGCTTTAAACATTATTCGCAAAACATTTGGCATAAACTCTGACGCATTCATTCTGTATTATTGAAAATCGTTCACCAAAGAATATATTCATATGCATTTAACGTCGTTTGTATAGCACAGATAGTTGTCTTCAAGTTTTGAACAGTTTATCCCAACAATTCCTTTAAGCGCAGCTTTACTCCAGTAACATATTCTTATAAAACACTAGCCGCCTCCGGCGACCAGTTGGTTCGCCATCTTAATAAATCTTGTTCGGAGAGAATCCTGTCCCTCACCGGCTTCCTTGGCACTGAAATCTGTCAGATTCTAAATGGAATTTAAAATTAAGATGGTTACAAAAAGGAGCGGCGCTACGGTAAGTGTCGCTCCCTGCTAATATAAAAAAGACGTCCCCTTTTATGCTCTACTTAGATTTTAAGTTCGAAATGAAGCCCCTTCGAAGGCGGCGCCCAGATGCGATGCTTACTGTGCCGGGCTGCCCCTGGTTACAAAAATAAGATGGTTAAATGATAAAAACCCACAAAAAGGAACAAATTATTTTCGTCCTATATTAATTCTGAAGAGCTTCTGAATATATTGGCCTTTATCAAAAAAACGGAAAGGAAAAAAATCTGAAGCACTTTCAGATTTTAAATACCCATTAAAGTTCTATATATTAAAAGCGTATTACTATAATCCATGGGTCTTCCCTTTTTTCGTTCCTTATTTCATTAAGTTGGAAAGTATATCATTATTCATGAGTGTGATTAAACAAAATTAAAGTTCATATTTCTAACATCTTTTTTCTGGATGTAATACATTAGAAATAGATGGGGAAAAGCTGAGCAGAAAAATGCGCAATTCCAACTGAATGAAAATTTCAAAAACTTATTCTCAGGTGTATCCATAATCCAAGTAGCAGACGATGAAATTACGATAAATTGCGCCAAGTGTTAGAATCATCTCCTCAAAATCGCACATCAACCATTTTATTTTTCGCAAAATTAATAAGTTGCACATTTTAGTCTCGGAAAATTTCCAAATCCTATTTTTCTTTTGAGTATAAAACATTTCATTTCTGCTCTGATTTCACATGCTCACGATATTTTAATTAATAAAAATAATCTAAACAAAAAAAAATAGTTATTCTGTTATTTTTACCTCAAGAGTATGAATGATTTGATAAACTTGCCAAATATGGCAACCTAGATACGCTTTATACTCTCTTTTTCCACTGCCGGGTTGCAATTGCGAAATGGCGGAGCAAAAATTAGCCTTTGGCGACATGTTATTTATCGATATCTCCTAAAATAATTCGAATTTCGAAAAAATTACTTCGGGGTATGTCGGGACCCGTCCTGGAGAATTTCCATACAAAATTTGGTTTCCATACAAAATTTGGTAGGCGTAGCTCCAAACCCAGTTTGGAGCTACGCGAGACGCAGACAAACAAACTAACCAACCAACCAACTAACATTTTACAGTTAGATGACATTTTACAGTTTGTTTTATTTATATAGATTATAAAGAAATTATATATTTATATATCATTATAAATCAATGATAAAGGGAAATTCAAATGATTTTATCAATTAAATGTGAATTTTTGTGACATTGAAAAGCAGGATTCTCATACCTCAGTGATAAAAATCCTTATCATGGGGTAAGAATCGGGGGTACTTGTACTCTGGTTTCTTCGCACCGCGCCTAATACGGCGTTCTCGACTTCTGCTGTTCGAGTCATACGTAGCCGGGCGATGCGGCTGCTGGTTGTGAACAATCGTGCTTCTTGCAATCGGCGATGAAGTGCCCAAATAATCGAAAGCCGGGCGCACTTCAGTTCAGGGACCCCTGTCGATATACGCTTACCACGGCACGTTCATTGCCATATACGACACCATACACGTGCCGTGTATCTTTTGCCTGTCCACACTTGCCTTTGCCAGTCCTTATCTCCTTCTAGTGGACTAAAACTGCGTTTCTAACCCTTAGCTCTTATGTGATTTTTGCTCCTCACGACATAACACAGTCATATGTGCCGTTTGGACATAACCATTGAAGCTACTCTGTAATTGCATCTCATATTAGTTCTATGTAACAAATACAAAGCCACGCGGAGTGAGAATCTTCAAATAAACGTTCTGGTTAAAGAAAAATAAAAAATTATGTTTAGAATGTTATAATACTAAACGCGAAATAACAAAGAATAAGTACCGTATATGCCGGCGTATAACACATTCTGTCGTATAACCCGCACCAGTAAATTTAGAATATGTCAAGATTTTTTTTTTTAATATTTATTTTTTTATGCATTGTACATTCGGAGTATAACATGCACACGAATAAATGAAGTAATTTTTTGAAGTTGAAAATGCGTGTTATACGCATTTTCAACCGAGATATACGGTAATTGAAAATAAATGAAAAACGTTTCTCTCTCATTTATTACATCAGAATGGTTATTAATGCCATTCCATCTTCAAGGCAATGCTTCCAAAACATTCTCATCTGTATTTATTTAAAACCTAGTATGAAGTCTAATACTCACTACAGATGCACATTCCAACAAAAATACAAGGTTATCCCATCTAAAAACCGCAAAGATTTTATAATTTTTTTAAGTTCTTCGTCTTATAAGAAAGAAATAGTTTTCAAAAGCTCCTGGGCTTTTAGATTGGTTTTAAAAGTTTTTGACACATACCGCAGTACGATGCCTCTATCCAAAAGAAAGAATAGAATGCATTTTTTTTAATTCTTCGGAACTTGACATTTTACAAATGACCATTCGCCGAACAATGAGGTATCGTTATCTCAGATAAGTGGATTTCTAACATTCTTTTGCTAATGTGTTAGGCATGCTTACGCCTGAAGAAGAACGTATTTTTATTCCACCCGAATATATATACAGTATTATTTTTCTTAGTCGCTACACAGAAGAATTTTCTATTTAGAGGAAGAAACTTAGTCGGAATATTGCAAGGCCTCTTTTATTCCTTTTCTCTGGAACGAGTATTATTGGCTACATTACTCCTACGTTTATTATATTAGAGATCATTCAACTGTTTTACTCCTGAAATCATTTGGAAATTCTTTCAGTTATTTAGAGGAATACTAAAACTTATGGAACATAAATATAAACACCTTTCAAGCGTATTTAAGCGAATTTGTCTCAAATCTACAAACTGTTTTACTACTGAACTAATTTCTACGGAAATTGTTTTCGGTACTTTTAGGTACAAGCTAAGTTTGAATGTATGCAGTAAAACCTTTCAACCAATCAACCCTGCGCTCACTAAATATCAGTTTCTAAATTAAATTATCACATAGGGAGTACTCTGTTGATATAAATTAATTTTTTTAAAAGTCAAAAGATAACTCTTTAAATACCTCATAAAAAATATATTGTTGAATCAATAAAAGTTTCTTAAATCAACAAAATTATCCCGTTGAAACAGCTCCAACGAACCTCTTTTATTAACAAAATAATCTTGTTAAAGTGATTTGGTCATCGCAACAAAAGATTTTGTCAATTCGGTTAAAATTTAAATTTTTTGTTAATTTAACAAAGTATTTGTTAAAACGATTTTATTTGATTAAAATCAACCAAAACATTTATTTGAATCAACAAAATTCCTTTGTCAACTGGTGCGTTCATTGCGCAGTCAACAAAATCATCATGTTGATTCTGCTGCGTTATTTTTTAACCAAAAGTCACCAGTTATCTGTCTATCATCAAAATATTCGTTCTTATTTTAGTGTTCTTACGTAACTACAATTTTAATTTGAAGAAATGCAAGTCAGAGTGTTCTTTTTCTTCCCATAAGACAGTTTGGCAGTCATAACCGCTCTTACGTTCGCGATAAAATAAAACAAATATGTATCATTAGAACTAAATAATACCCAAGATTGCAGTTTAATAAAAAATAGTGTTAAACAAAATTGCTTTTTAATGTTACTTTCTTAACGAAGTCATCTCGTTTATATTGCATATGTGGACATACTTCATGCTTACAACTTTGGCGTGCAGTTTCATAGATTTAATGCTACAATTAAAAACTTAATTATCGTAATCGATTGTGTAAACAGAATATTTTAGCTGCCTCACCCCCCCCCCTCAATCTGTTTCTCTTCATTCTCAAAAAAAGTGTTTATACAGTCCCAGCACGCACCACTAATTAACCTACAACTTATACTTTGACCCACGTTTTTTCTTTAACATTCAAATCATTAATAATCATTATAAAAGTTTCAGTAAGAATACATTATTTTTTTTATCACAAACACATATGCCATTCTGGTTATTTTAAGAAATTTGTTTAGCGGCCAAAACATGAATGTTGCTTTAAACTAAATCTTTACAAAAACACTAAAATAAAATTGTCAATTTTGATGAAAAGGTAAAATAATTAGACTTACCTCTAAAACTTTCACTTAACTCAGAAAAAAACCAATTGCATAGTTTTGTATTTGATATCACCCATTCTTAAATGTATTGGCAGACATGTAAATGCACTGCTGTTTTGTAATGAAGAATTTTTTCCTTTGGCACTGGCTTGCACAGCCTTGCGCATGTCTTTGACGCATGCGTAAAATGGCTGTAGAACGATTTCAAAAATTATCATTGGTTCTGAGTTTTAACCAAATGTTTTGTTAAGGCAAAAAGGTGTTTTGTTAATCAATTTGGTTGAATCAAACAAACTTTTTTTCAATCAACAAAACGAAGCTACTAACTGTTTAACATTTTTTGTTAAATACAACAAAACATGTTTTAGCGTGCAAAAATAATAAGAACAATTATTTTTGGCTACAGAATTTTTTTTATTATGAATCTATAAATACAGTTTTTTTCATAAAGTTTTTTCATATTAGCATCAATGTACAGAGTGTCCTAAAAGTCCTTGACACATTTCAAAAATTCACAGAAAAGCAACAAATTGTTGTGTGAATATGCGGTTCGCACAATAATGCTTCACAGAATCAAGAATTTATTTTTTCATTTTAAAACAAATTACTTACAAAATGTGTTCATAGATGGCGCTGCATCTCCAGTTTTCAGCAATGAGAGCCAATAGGGATTTTTCGTGAGTTTCAAACAGCACTGACGGTGCGGGAATATTCATGCCAGCTATGGCGACTGCAACTGAGAAAGCGCATTGCGTAGGTTGGTATTTCGAATCAAAATCCATAACTACAGTTCAGAGAAAGTTTCGTAGCATGTTAAAGAAAAACCTCAATCCATGCTAGCTTCAACATGGGATGAACTTGAGTACCGTTTAGATGTGGTTCGAGCAACAAAAGGTGCACACATTGAACTCTGGTAATGAAAGGATATTGCTTTCTGCTTAATAAAATGATTAAACATCTACATTACGTTTGTTTTTCTTACTGTGACGGTACAGCGCCACCTATGAACACAATCTGGAAGTTTATTTTTTTTTTTATTTACGAAGTCAAAAAAAAAATTCGTGAGCCTGTGTGGCAAACTGCATATTCATACGACAATTTATTTCTTTTTTATGAATTTTTTTAATGTGTCAAGGGCTTTCCGGACACCCTGTACTTCAAAACCGTTCCTAAATATTCATTTGTGGTGTTCGTCATCCATTCCTACATAAAATACTGTTGGGAAAAACTTTATGAACTTTAGTTAAATACAGAGTGGTTGTCATTAAACTTCCCCTATAAACAGCATTCTGCAGCTTTAACCGGTGAGCAGGCTGCTACCAAAATTGGCATATGGGCTGTACACGAGATGCGCTCAAGCGAATATTTTAGAACGTTTATTTAAAAAAATATCCTGTAGATGGCACTTTGCATGGTGAAATCAGCTCAAATATTATCAAAATTAGAGAATAAATGCCTAAAACCTATTGAATAAATGTTAAAATTGTTTGTATATTTCGAATTAGCCATTTCCATCATTAAATTTCCCGTTTTTCATGCAAAACGCCACCTAGTGGACATTTTTTGAACTAATTTTTTTTTCGAAATTCCTTGAGCGCATATCATGTATAGCCAATATACCAATTTTGGTTACAATCCGTTCGCCCGTTTTAGCTATAGAGCACTGTTCATAGGGGAAGTTTAATTATAACCACCCAGTACTTATGAATCGGAGTTAAAAATTCACGATCTTCTTTTAATTAGTAATAAATTTGAGTTAAAAACTTATAAATTTCGGTCAAAAATTTATGAACTTCCGTTACTTGCTTATGAACTTTAAATATTTATGACATGTTAGCTTGATGTACATAATGTTATTTCATAAATCATTTAATCTAAATACCATTACAATGTACGTTATACAAAATCAAAATAATAATAATAATAATAATAAAATATGTTGCATTTTTATAGCGTTGTAGTAAACAGTTAAAATTATGTTAATTATATGATCGTTTTTAACTTTACTTCAGCAGTAAGTGTCAGTGTCAGTATTTGGACATTGGTTTCGATGTCTGTGGAACGCTACTTTGCCATTTGCCATCCACTGAGATCTAGAAAATGGCAAACACCATCACACGCCTGCCGAATGATAGCAGGAGTTTGGCTAGTTTCAGCAATATGTATGATACCTATCCTTGTGCTGAGCACATTACAGAGCATAAGGGGAACAGGTAAGATTATTTATTTTCTCAAAACCTTGACAAGAAGTCTTTTTAAAACACGTTTTACTGTTTAGCTAACATAACAATAAAATAAATTCATTAACCGAAATGCAAAACTGAACTCTTGATTTGATGATTTTATTATTTAAAGCTGTTTGTGGAGCAGATTCACATTTACTCTTTTCAGGAGATAGATGAATAATGTACATCTGGAATACAAAACTGGAATACAAAAAATTAGTGTATTGTGTCCAGACATTCTAAAACATTGAAGCATGAGTTAATAGAATATTTAAACAAATTTTTACTCTCCATAGGGCCAATATAACTCCGACGTTCTACGAAGGAACTTCGTATCGCGTATCTAGAATTGGGATAAACTAAAAACATTAACCAACCGTAAATGATTCTATAGCGGGTAGACACAATACCTTAAAGCAGGATATGATACCAAGAATGTCCATAACTCTTACCAATACCATACATCTGTTTATGTACAAATTGTATCAATTCATATACAGTAGAATCTTTCTTTACATTAATAGAGGTTTTTGCATGCTGTTTCTTTCTACGTTAACACTAACGCTATCCACTATTCGGAAGTAGTTTGACCAACCACGTTTTGAGCTTAATACGTGCGCATGCGTTGTACTGTCCAATGGCATTTAACTTAAGCGTTACCGTGAGTGAAGCCACTATGCAAAAATTCCTTATTAGCTAATATATGCACTCATTTTGTATGGTCACTAACTCTCTGATTCGTTATTATTTTTTTATATGTTTTGAAACATTTTCCTTTAAAGACAATCAAAATAAATTTCAACACATTGGTGATAAGGTCGAACTTTCTATTTTCCAGTGTGATGCAAATGGTTCACGGCAATGATGAAACTTCGTCACTTCTCTAAGAAATTACCTGAAATTCTTTTCATTCCATCAGAATAAATCTGTTTGTCCTGTTTTCCTAACTATCGACTGCAATATAAACTAAGTGGCCAAATGACTTGTTACCTACCCTTTTTTATGATTTGTTATTTTTCTTAAATATTAATTATAGAAAACATTCATTAATGTCTTTCAAAAAGTAAATTTCAAAGGAAACGACTCTAATATTCAATTAAGACTTTGTAAAACTGGTGGTTTTTCTTTTCAGATGTCATCAACGAAAGCTATTAGGGAATTTAAAAGAGGAGAGATTGAGTCTATAAGTGACAAGAGGACGTAAAAATATCTTTCATTTCAAATCAGCTTAAAATATCAATTAGAAGCATAGAAAGGATATCGAAAGCATATTTAACGGAAGATAGCGCAGAAGCTTCAACATCAAGGGGACATAGAAAGAAAAAAATGACAAAACAAGATGAAAAAAATATTGAAGCGAATTTTGAAGAAAATAGGGGAAGCAGACGATTGGAAATTCTGCAAATTACGAAAGAATTCAGTTTGACCTCAGAAACAAAGATCTCTCACAGAACAATAGGAAGAGAACAAAAATGTATTGGGCTTGAGAGTCGATGTCCAACATAAAAAACCTTTTTGTCAGCTGCATATAGGAAAAATCTTTATGCTTGGGATAAAGAATACAAAATCTGGGACTTAGAAATGTATAAAAAAGTTCTATGGACTGATGAGACCCGCTGTGGTTTATTTGATCGTCTGAAATGGTCATCAAAAAGTCTAGACATCAATGTGAGAGAAAATCTTTGGAATAAATTGGAAAGGCATTTAAGACGTTTGAATACTAAATGCCAAAGAACTAGATGTGTCACTTCATAAAGCAAGGTCTGAAATCACTTTAGAAACATGCCAGAAGCTTATTGCATCTATTCAAAGACGAGTAAATGCTGTATATAAGGCAAAAGGTGGAAGCAAAAATTTTAATTGAAATGATAAGTCATTTGGCCACTATGCTTAATAAAAGGAGAATCGTACAGGTTATCACTCATTAAAACAAAGTTGTGTGCTTCGAAAGTTTCTATACCTATCACAAGAAAGTTGCAATTTTCTTAAGTTGACGGCTTTTATTTTAAATGTTTTGCTGTTTACAGGATTGCCAAAAGGAATTTATAAAATTCCCTGAAGCTTCATAACACAGTGTGCTAACACTGGCTTGTCCCTTCTTAATCCTCGGTATAGTGGACATTTTCGCCATATTTTTTCAATGAAAATGTTTGTATTATTACGGTACAACTGGAAGCTTTAGGAGTTTAAGAAGAGTTCCCGCCCTCATCTAAAACTGTACATGTGCCCGTCTTTGGCGACGGAAACAAAATTGACTCCATTCAAAAGCCTGCTCTTTATGTTGTCTAGCACAAAGTGTCTCAGAATTTGTAATTTAATGAACATAGAAATTTAATCCAGGTATAGGAATCAGACATTCGTGTTAATTCATTTATTTTTAATATCATAGGTCAAAATATCACATTTAAAATTATTTTCATATTGCTGGTTGATGGGTTGCCGGTTACAAAATACTAGTAATTATAAACTGCATTCTAATAAGTAAATAAAATCAGAAAGAATTAATTTTTTACTGGGGAGAGGAGCTTAAATTTACAATGAATAGTAATTAAAATATTGTCAAGTGTAATCCTTTAATCAGGAAACTCCATTCACTAATTGACACGACTGTCAATGTTTGTTTTAACCATTGCGTACTTTGAAAGTAATCACTAAACATTGTCGGCTGAAAAAGGACGAAAAATCATTAATTCTATGACAATTACGGATAATTCGAAAGCAAATTTTAGGAAAATACCTACCCTAGAGAGTTTTGAGCCTGTTATCAAAAGTTTTGAAGTCGGTTGCTTTGAATATTCTTATTTTTCTGGATAGTTTACATAGAATTAAGTTGTATGAAGCATAATTTATCATTCATTGTTAATTAATTATGTTAACTTTTCAACTGAAATTCTGAGCTCTGATTACTCATTTAATGTAGTGGTTTCATGTTCCCGCTAACTCTTCTTTATTCTCTGCCTGCGAGATAACATATCTTTTCCATGGCATTGTTATTTAAATTATGCAAAGAATGAATGTATTGTTCATATTTAAACAATTCTACATTCAGACGGGACTAATCGCGTTCAAGAGCCTCGAAAGTTTCAGTTATTTACTTCAAATCAATCATTCGTCTCTTTCAATAAAAATCGGTTTTCTGACATGTAATGAAATATTGCTTTAATGATTCTTTTAAAATCTGTAACACGTTCCAAAAAATCAGCTCTCCCTTCTTCGTCTTTATGAGGTGCCCGCTGTCGTTAATGTTACTGCTAATGAACAAAACATTAGCTATTACAACATCTTTTAATAATTCGCTGACAGTTACGGGCACAGTTAAAAATTCTTGGAAAATTATATTGATTAGAACTGTCCCAGATTTTTCGCTCGGATATGAATTGATTATTTATGAGGAAGTAATATTTTCTTTGGGAAGCATGAAGTGTCATTCTACATGAATTTTGAATTGCTTTTAAGAAGTGAAGAAAAATGTTTCAAGCGCCTTTGTTGTGCAGCTTAATTCTTTCAAGTTTTAATTATTTTATAAATTTTAACTGACTTTTGTAAACAACTGCGAATGTACAATTTAATGAGTTTTTTCCCTAATGATGAATGTAAACGTCAAAATAATGACCTTATTGTAACTAGAACTTAATAATAATCAGAAGAAAGCTATACGGAAAAGTTACATAAAACACCATGAACTAAAGAAAAGCTATTGTTTTTAAAAATATATGTAGACATTTATTTTTGTCTGCAATAAAGTGCAAAATTAAACTTATGTAAAATAATTATTCAATGAATTGTTCAAAATCTTCAAATCATTCTAATAGTTCTCAAAACTATTCAATTATCACATTGTACAATGTTTAACTGGAAAATTTTTAACTTAAAGGCCTATACTCAGTATCAATAAAATAATTATGTTTATAAACAGAATTAAATTAGTGATTATGCTCCCACAAATATTGCATTGTTTGTATTAGGCAATTTGCATTGTGACGTCGCAACATGTATGCATACTGACCACATTGTGACTTTGTGACTTCACGTGGCATCTTCTTAGTGATGTGTTCGTCGCAAAGAGTCGGTGAACACAAACAAAGGGTCGCCGTGGATAGTTTTGTGACAACACATGGTGACAATCATGGATGCTACATAGTGATCACTTTGCAACGTTACATGTTTGTCACACAGTGACTCCACATTGTGACGCTATTCACTGTGACGCTATTCTGCAATTTAACGTGCTTAACACAAATGGAGATCACAGTTTTTGACACAAATGTGTGCATTTACATCACATTTGTTATGTGACGAACATGATGAAATGTAATGTCGGCACCACGTCACTGCAAACATGATTACTGTATGTAAACTATTTACTAGAGGATTTAATAAATAAATCGTGTTTATCTGTATGTTTATAGATATTTTTTTCTACGCTCATTCATTGTAAAACTCTAAGCATAGAAATTCAGTTAACTAACCAGAAATCACCTGCAATGCAATATGATGTCCGAAGTGCGTGAACAAAGAAGCAGATTGCAAAAGAAATTTTGGATCAATTTATTCAAACCATTAACACAAACTGCAACAGCATATTCAATAGAGATTCATTAACTATGATGATGCATAGAACCTAAAAGTTTGTACTGACGAAAACTTTTTTTTTAATTTTTAGATATGAAATGTCAATTTTTAGATGTACTTTTTTTTTTTTTTTTCAAAATCAGTTCATTAAATGATGCATTTTTGTGTGTCATGTAACTAAATATCAAACTTTCAGTGTTTGAAATAACTTTGAAGCTAATTTTTATTACTTAAAATTATAACAATAAAATTCTAAAAATATGTTAGTCATCAAAATTAGTGATTCTCAGTTTCACTTTTTTTAATGTCAAATCCAGATTGTGTATCATTAAAATGCCTAAAATCCGATCATTAGATAAAATTTGTTTTGATATGTACTCAATTTGTAAATGAAGTTTGGTTTAAAATAAAATATACAAAATATTCATTATTTTACTGATAGCTCTAAAACGGAAAATAACGTGCTTTGAAATATCAGAGGAAATTCCGTCTATTGAAACATATTATTCAAGCAAAATTGACAATATTTCCTGATTATTAAGCATCGAAAATTCATATAGAAATATACTAAAAAATTATGTTTGTTTACACCAAAAAAGTTCACTCGTATGTTCAAAATAATATCCTTATTCTAAATTTAATCTGTATTAATGCTCTGCAGATAAGAC
This sequence comes from Cheiracanthium punctorium, assembly GCA_038373885.1. Classification (NCBI taxonomy): domain Eukaryota; kingdom Metazoa; phylum Arthropoda; class Arachnida; order Araneae; family Cheiracanthiidae; genus Cheiracanthium; species Cheiracanthium punctorium. Next base: position 418,544 of record JAWZYV010011650.1, read on the forward strand.
AGAGCATTCGGAAAATGTTTTATAATATAGTATCAGCATCGGCTATGAATAAAAAAGTATTTTTTTGCTAAGTTTCAATTAATAAACACATTTTAAGTTTACGCCTTGTGAGAGTTTTTTTTTTTTTTTTTTTTTTTTTTTTTCTTTTTTTTTTCTGCTGAAAATATTCTCAGGGCGGTAACTTATGCTGATTCCTTCATTTTATCCTCACACTCTTTATTAAAAAGTTCTTTTACTTCATATTTTTCCTAGGCAAATTCAAGTGCCGGGAAAATTGGCCAAGTCAAGTGGCAGAAAAAACTTTCACTGTTTTCTTGGACATTTCTTTATTGTTAGTGCCACTTATATTGATGAGTGTCACCTATTCCCTTATTATTAAAACACTCAGAAAGGCCATGAAAATATCAGAGCAGAATGTTAATAATGGTGAGTATAATAATAAAATTACTAATATTTTCTAAATTAGTCTTTAATTTTAATATACTTTTTCAGTCAATTTCATGGATTACAACATTTACAAATACATGTAAGAAAATATTGCATTAATGAAGGCTTCGTTCAGTATTAAATATTTCTTTAGAATTGCTAATAGTTATTTAATAATCCTTAGTTTTTTTCTTGAATCGTAAAGCAAATTACTTAGATTATTGTAAATTATAAGCAGATCTAAACGATACATGAACTGGAGCCTCTATTATGCCTCCTGTTTCTTGAAAGACTTGATTATGGCTCCTTAACTCATTTTTTTCGTAACAACATTCTTTTTATTAAAATTTTATTCATAAATAATGTTTTTCACTGCAAGAACCGTGTGAAAGTAAATCTAATAAAACCTATTGAACGAAGCTATGACAGGTGATATTAGTAACCACTTTATTAAAGGAAAGCATGAAACCGAACTATTTTTTGTTTCTCGTCTCACTGGCAGTACGATCAAGAAGAAACTAATACTACACTGTTAGTTAAAATTATTAAATAGTTCCAACTAATTTTTAAAAAATATTAAAAAATTAGTAAATATATTTTAAACTTAGATGTCATCAATTATCTGAGAAATGGTAGATGTTATGTAATAATTTATTGTTTTTTAAACCAACCGCCGAAGGAGTACGTTTAGTAAGATACCACAAAATTTTTTCATTTCCATTTCTGCAAATTACGTCAATAAAGTATGCTCTCATGGATGAGGGGATACCAGACTAGCCATTTTCCTAATCAAATGAGTATTTTTTAATAGTTTAGATGAAGGACGGAGATCTATTTCAGCAGGCTTGTAACTATCCAGTCTCAATAAAAGGTTTAATAGTTAGGAGCATCACGAATAATAGTACATCTATTTAGTCACTAATTGTAAATAACATGTACCATATAAGAAAGCACTGACAAAACCGTCTAAGAGCTGTAACAGCTTCAAAGGATCAAAAGATAACAGGCTTATTTGTTCGCAAGAATAATATCCGGACAGATTGCATACGAGATGTCTACTACAAAACACATTAAGTCTGTTGTTTAGCAGTGAATGCCCCACTGAACTGACAGAAGAATGGAACGATGAAAATCATAGTACCGGACAAACTATTGGGTACCATATCAAGAAAACGATCATGTCATCATCAAGAATGACGGAAAGGCAATTCCCACAACAATTTTTTGGCTAGTTTGCAGATGGTGACAGGCTGCCACCTAAGGCCTATAATGAAATTTTAGCAAACTAAGAATAATGATAACTTAACATGGGAAAATATCTCATATTGTAACACACAGGATTTGAAAAGATCGTGTGCGCACATATCTTGGTTACTTTTATAATCGTTCATTTTTTAAATCGCCTTCTGATTTTAAAAACATAAACTAGTGCGTTCATTTAATGAAGCTGGCCTATAGTAGTTATCCTACTTGCAATTTAGAAAGTTTCAAAATTTTAAAAACATTTTGTACATTATTTTTAAAATCTATTTAACTTATCTTAAAATGGTTACTTAAAATATTTAAACTCATCCTGTTCAAAGAATAAAAAATACTAATCTTCTCTGTTATCGTCAGTTTTCGAATATTTAAACAGCTAGCCGATAGTTTATAGGAAGAAATCAATGAAATTCTCCCATTTCAGTGACTATTTAATCGGAACATAAAAAGATACACTCTCACTCTTGTAAGATAAGTGTAGAAAAATATTTATATCCCCGTTTTGCAAATAAAACAGGAAGTTTCCCTCATTCCCTAACACTTTTATTGCGTTCTTTCAAGTTTGCTCTTCTCGAATGTAAAACAGAACTTAAAGTTTCAAATGAGACATTATTAAACAAGTTACCGAATACAAGGTGAGCTAAATTCCGGATGCTTTAAAAATAGAGCGGATATTAAAGCCTCTTAAACAGTAAAAAGATTTCTCCTGTTTCATTACATTTTATTATTTAAATAATCGATTTCCTCGGGGATATGCACTATTTTTTTTTTCTTACTTCACTTTCTATTTAGTTAAGTCAAATACTGGAAACAATTTTAAATTCGATAAAACTTTTTACATCTTATTTTAAAAAATACCTTTTGAAATTTATGTTCAGAGCTAGAGTTTTTTTGTTTATTAATTTTCATGGAAGCATGTTATAAGTTGAGTGATTCTGCATTACTTATAATTTCTTTGCATAAATAGGATGTATAGTTCGCTATTATTGTTGAAAATTCGAGATGAGATTGATAGACATTTGTTAATTTTGTGCAAAATTCTGGAACATAATCTTCTCACTTCTTTTTAAACTTAAACCCTTTTACTGATATACGAAATTCTGCTTATTTTTCGTATATGAATGCACAAAAAATAGATCTTGAAATCAAACCAAAATATGAAATTAACATTAACGCTTTTGCGACTTATTTCAGCTATCAAACAATCCTAAATTCTGGAATTACTTAGCACTTGCTGTTTTGTTATTGACAATTTCAGATGTAGCTGAAAATTAGAATAATATTTTTGAAGCTTATATCCAAATGGGTGACCTCCAGAAGTAATCTAGTAGCTAACTTTTACAGTATAAAATCAGTCTTTCAAAATTTTAACTGTGGTGAGCTGAGCTTCTTGCAGTTTAAAACTATAGTAGTAACATTTCGCTCATTTGCTGCAACAAAGTCATAATTCAAATATCAAGATTTTTCAGGAAATGCGTCTGAAGTTCCGTGAAGAAATGTATATTCGTGGAAACTATACTACGGCCATTCCTTGAGTGAATTTTAAAGTCCAGAAATGACATTCTGTCAGTTATAAGTTCACATCATTACAATTGCCTTTATGGTACCAATTCAAAAATCATTATTTTTGAGTTATGGCATTGTTACAGCAAATGAGCGATATAAGTTGCGTCTTTTTGAATTGATACAGAGTACATTTAATCAGATCTCTAATTTTTACAAGCACAGTCAGTCTGGTCTTCAATTTGTGTTCCAATAAACAGAAAGATTCCATGAGTCAAACCAAAGGTCACGGAAGTCCACCTTTTCCGACTGAAAAATTTTAAGAGAACATTTTTCAGAAGAAAACTCAAGAATTACTGGATAAAAAATGTAGCTGGGTACGAACTTTAACAATTTAACGACATACCGTTGAATTCGCCGTTAAAATCTAAATTTAAGAGCCAGAGAGAATTTCTGGATGAACATCCATTCAGAATATCTGGAAGTTTCCACACGGCTATAAACATTTTTATTTCCTTCGTAACAAAATCGTTGAGTGAAAAGTATTTTTCGACGCGTTTATAACAAGAAAGCAAAATATATCAACGCTTTAAATGCAGGATAAGAAATTCGACGGGAGATAACATCAACTGAGCAAAATTTCAGAAGTTTGTGTAGAATAAATAATAAAGCACCCACTACAGTCTTAAAAGTACAATAAAAGGTTAAGTGTAATCTGAAGCATGAATTATGTTGGTTTTTTAATGAAAAAAACAATGATTACCACTAATTGCCTATACATAAAATATCTATAACTTATTCCACAATTTTAAAAATGGTTTTAAGATATATTTTTCTAAATATGGGATGATTCCACGAAAAAATACTTATACGCAAAAAAAAAAGAATCAAAAAGTGTCTCCAATTGTAATGAAACATGGTATGCAAACCAATTTTGACCGGACAAGCAAATGAGTGAAATTTTATGTCCAAGGAATGAATAGCAGGAGTACTAGCGCATCCGAACTGCGCATTTAGCAGGTGTCTATTGCAAGCGATTCTTACACAATCTAATGGTCCAAACTTAATCTTGCATTTGGACTATGGATATTTTGCGTCGACTGCAGTAGCATAAAATCCAGTAAATCTGTTTACCTTTAGTCAAATACACTTTTGACTGCGCAATTCTAATAGTTTATTTTGTACCTAATCTGCAAAATTTATACTTTTTTGACAGATAAAGACATTCGAGATGTCTGGAAAAACTCAGCAGCTTTCAAAACTAGTCTGACGTCTTCCTCAACATCAACCGCCTACAGTGGGCACCCCGACAGCTCCACGAGGCCGGCAATGCGCAGAAACAACATAGAGCAAGGAATCGTTCAGAAGAAAAGAGTCATCAAAATGTTATTTGTGGTTGTCTTGGAGTTTTTCATATGTTGGACGCCACTTTACACTGTAAACACGATTTCACTTTATGATCCAGCCACAGTCTACACTAATATTGGATACAAAGGCGTATCTTATCTACAGTTACTAGCCTACACGTCTTCCTGTTGCAACCCTGTTACGTACTGTTTCATGAACAAAAGATTTAGGGAAAGTTTTGTCCGGTTATTTTCGTGTTGTAGACCTCAGGAGAGGTAAAAGGTGTCCAATTTAGAGCTCGATATTCAAATACATTTATAATGAAATTTATAACTTTTTATGTGCCAAAATTGTATGAAATCCATCCATCAAGAGAAAGTGGGAATGGTTATGAATTTTTATACGCAAGAACTGCGACAAAAGTTATGAAAATATAAAAAAAAAATCCAAGAATCTGGTAATTGGCAAAGGTAAGATATGTTTTAAAGAACTGCTTCGTGAACTTATTGAACTTCCATTTTCTAAATATTGCTTTGAAAGTCCGTTTGTGCAGTGCAAAAATGAGTTAAGTTTTATACCTATATAATTGTGCTCTTACTTGAGAAAGCCTCAGATTTTTAATACTAAATACTGATGGTAGCAACAGTATATATATATATATATATATAATAAATCATGAAATTGTGAATTGTGGGTCTTAATATAAAAGCAGGTTATTTTTATTTGACCATTCTGAGATCCCACAAAACTACTCATGCTAAATCAAACAATTTCTATCATTTTGGCAGATGTAAAAATGTCACAAAACTGTTCTTATTAAAATTAAAAAATAAACAGCTTTGTTTTTAATTCAACCATTTGAGATGTTTAAATTTTTATTTTGAATGGCGTTTTAAGTGAAGCTTTTTATGTTTTAATATATATATGTTACGGAGATCAGGTGAAATTGCTATTAAGCTAATTTTTTAAAAACATTTTTTCATGGTTTGCAGAAAATTCCATTATAAAGAAGGAAAAAGGCGTTAAAGATGACATTGTTAATAATAACAAAAATCTTTCATTTCGTACATAAGTATTTCATGGTATATTATTTTTCAGTTGTTTGTTTTACATAGTATTTACTTTAAAACAGCGATTCTGTTGTAATTTGAGAGTGTGGTGTATTCTTTGTTCATTAAGCTATACAGTGCTTTGTCTCGGTACACTACTGCAGATCAAAAATAATAATAAATGATGTAAATACCTTTTTTTAACTTCATAATGTATTTTAATGCATGGTTCTATAACACAATTTTTGTAAAGAAACATAGCTAGCAGTGTAGTTATGACTTTCAAGAAGCAAATTAAATTCAGTCTAACGTTAAGAATTAGAGTTCTAAAATTAAACTGAATTTTTCTTTTCGTGAAAGTTTGTGGACAATTTTGCCTAGTTAAAATAGACTCGTGAAACATTTTTAGAAAGTGTCACCGGGAACTAAACTTTTTATCCTAGAGTTTTGTGTAGATAAGCTACGTCCATTTAATATAAGTAGAATGTATATATTTTGATAAAACTTGTGGTATTATACCAAATGCAAACAGTGCTAACTGAAAAGACTTCATAACTGATACAGATGTGAGACTACGTAAAAATGCTTTGTTTCCAGAGCAAGCACTCAGAAGCGGTGTATTGAGGAGTCAATAATCCCTTGGTTGAAATAGCAATAAAAATCAGTCTTCGTAAGAATGGCTTCCATGTTCTCAGTTAAGTGTTATAGCAGCTATTGAGTGTTTGCTGAGTTTATAGTGTACAAAGAAGTGTCTTTTTTTTTTTAGAGAGCCTTTTGATTTGTACTACAAATATCGTTTGAGAGCTAAGATACTCGTGCCAAACAGAACTAAGAACAGAAAGGATAAAATGATTTGTCTATCTTCCATTTTTGAACAGTCACACAGAAAGTAAACATTTGTTTTTACTGACATAACTTTGACAATCATTTTCAGCCGTTCATTATAATACGAGATAGTTTGTGATATACCATTTGTAACTGGTAAAAAAAATTAATTCTGTTTTTATAATTCATATTCAAAAATATACTGATATATACTGATAAAAATAACGGAATTGTTTTGTGATATAAGGATTAAAAAGTCTGTGGTTTGAAAAAAGACCTTTTTGTATTAATGTAATGTTAAATTTGTCAAAATATAAACCCGTTCGTTATAATTTCTTTACTACCATTCTTTTAAAATTATGTTTAACTTAATATAATTTAATTATCATATTGATAAACTTTTTAATGTACAATGATACTATCGATTCAATGTTAACTTTTGGCCGTGAATTTGTTTTTGGCCAGTACATTGGGACAAACGTTTCCTGTGAGTAAATAGACATACTTGTATTATTTCTTAAAAATCGTTATTTTTTGTGTAAGCGTAGTAAACATTTGTGGTCAAGATGCTTTTATAATTCCATTACGATTTTGTTAATTACATTAAAACTGTTCAATCTTTCGTATAGGTTAGATTTTTGTAACCAAATATTCTAATTATTTTAGTGGGCATGGAATTATCAGTAATTTAAAAACGTTTCAAGAAAAAAAAAGAAAAGGAAAGAAAAGAATTATCTTATTTTGACGGAAACTATACGTATTCGTTTCACTGTGCATTTATTTGTGTATGAAAATATACTTTTTGTTGATACTTAAAAATTGGAATAAAAGTCTCTGAAAACTCAATTGCGTCATGTTACTTTGCTTTAAATGTAAATGTTACTCATTCACAAGCTGAATTTTTTATATCTCATTGGAAAATTCAGTTGACAAACTAACAATAACAAACATTAGTTTAAACATTACAAATTCATAGGAAATTGAATTTCAAATATGATTCACTAAATCTGTAAATTATTAACGCAACCTACGGTCTTATCAATTACTGAAAGTTATTTTAATACTGTCAGTTATTTTAAATATTCAACAGTAGTTACGTTTTTTTCTGAGATGTTAGTGTAGCTTGAAAAAGTTTACCACACACCTTCAATACTTATCCTGTCTTTTTTACAGAAAAGAAAGAATCATGCACGCCAAATAAGTCTGAACAAGCATATAAGTCATTCTGAGATGCAACAAAAATCGAAAATTTTCCTCTCAGCTGTCCTCATAACAAAAGGTTCTTAAGCCCTCGACTGAGACATAAAGGTTCGAGTTCAGAAAAGTACTCAAGTCTTCCACTCCTCTTTCTACATTTTATCCCCTAATTGGCTTCCAAAAACCATTTTATCACGAGTGGGTGAGAAATATGAGTTTTCAGATAGGTTGAAGTAACTTAAAAGAAACACAAATGAAATTGCTTTTGAAGTTTTGAAAGCTCCTTTTCCTGGGTGGCTTAGAATTTCAAAAATTATTTTTACTGTGTTAGGCTTATTACGATGCATTTTGCTTTATTTTTTTCAATCATCCGTTTTTATTGGACGGTAGAGTCAAATTGTAATGAAGTAAAAGTTTTCAGAAATATAATAAAATTGAAGTTTTAATACATGTAGCAGAAACTTTACACAGTAAATTCAGTTGCAAGTTGTTAAAAGCTTTGTCGTACATGGGGAAAATTCTTGAGAAAATGGAATGATGTGAGAAAATGGAACGATCAAGAATGACGATCTCACTGACACTGATGTTACTGATACTGATGTTACTAATCAAGATAAAGCGTCTGAGTGCTTGCTAAATAAATTCATTTCCGAATTCGAGCATACTCAAAAATTTTTGAACTATCGTTAATGGAATTATTTACAGATTGCATATTGGATTTAAAAGAAGGATGGCTGTCTGAAAACAATTAATTCATATGAAACTACAATGATCATGCTATTTTAATCGCTAGAATTGATGACTATGAATTCTATCTATAACCATAAATCTTGCTATATTTCAGGTCAAGTCTTGTAGACCCAATAGCATTGTAAGTCTCCCGGCTACAGATTTTATAAATGAGCCTTCACTTGTTACCAGTCACATTTAGGCATTAGAGATCTATTGCGAAGGTGATATTTTGAGCCATCTGATATTTTAAAAGTCTGGCCCAAAATACCTCCATCGAAATAGACTTTGAAAATATCAGAAAATTGGCATACTAAAATGGCAAGCACTACCATTATCAAAGAGAGGGAATCGAAATTTTAACTGAGGAAGGAACAGTGAACAACGTCACGCATGTACAAATTGACGAAACGTGGCACAAGGTACTTCGAAACGAGCTAAGAGTAATCATTGCCAAGAAGAACTTCTTCTAAGGGGGCCAAAAGTGCTCGCCACAGTACCAGAAAATGGGGGGGTTTTACATTTCACTGTTCATTACATACATTTACATGTCACTTTCATGATTGTATGTTACATAATTCCAAGCTACTGGATATAAAATATAGAAAATGTGTAAGATTTGTCATACTATTATTATTTTTACTATATTATGCAAAGTTTTAAATTCGTAATCATTGGGGATAAATGAAACATCTCCCATTCATCCCAACCACCACTTGGTTGCATAAAACATAAGCTTAATGCACAATTGTCAATGTTCATACTAAATATCATAAATACTGTAAGAGATTGTGTCTTTCCACTATATAACAGTGTATAAAACTGTAAACAGATACTTAATTTCTTAATTACCACTTAACTTAAGCACTAAAAACTTGCGCTGGTTGCTGAAAAACACACTTTGAATTTTTCTCTCCTTCTATGGTGGATACAAAACACATGTAATAAGTGATCCCTGTCCTGCAATTTATCAGACAAAATATGAAGTACCCAACGATTGCAAAACATAAATATTCTTCTGCTGTTGTCCCATTCAACCCCACTCTCCCTTATTCTTCATTCTTCACACTGTTGTATTCAACTTTTTAGTAGCGTAATATTGATTACTACTCCGATTACTAAGACACTCAATTTTTTCCTTTAAAAAGGAACTTTTATATTTGGAGTAAACGAAACTCAAGAAATACTTTGAGAAAATAAAAGAAAGCATTTGTGTAAAAAATTTCACCTCTATGCCAGAAATATATTTGTAGATGTCCTTCAAAAGGCTATACTTTTGAAAGAAAACAGTAAACATTAAACTATAAGCGTAGGAGAAGGTGGCCCAAAATGATCCCCTAAGGTTAAAACTTGTATAAAAATAACAGAATTGTTTAAATAAAACTTTGGCCCTTTGCTATCATATTTTACACAATATTTTGAATCAGGAACATATTTTAATAATATTTTAAAATCACAGTGAATAATGAAAAAAATAAAATTTTTATTCTACAGCATCATTTTATTCTAAAGCATCATTTTACCCTCAACCCAAGAGCAAAATGATGCTTCATTTGTAAAAAATTTTAAATTGTTTTTTATTGGCAAAATAAAGGATGTAAAAGCAATTATGACTGTGCGTAATGAAATAAAATAAATTTTACAATCATATAGTATGCATCAATTATTTTATGAAACTTTCAAAATAAAAAGGGTCATAAACAGTAAAATGTAACAATTTAAAATTAAAATTAAAAAATTATGGCCTACAATAAATGCAGAAATAAATTAAATAATGTAATGGGAAGTCACGCATTTTAAGAACGGTTGAAGAGACGCCTAGTACCCGGTACTGGAGTTTCTTCAGTCGAGGGATCATTTTACCCGGCAGAATGGCTTCGCACTTTGGTTCATATTACTGGAGCACGCCGAGAAACAGAACAAGCTTTGCAAGTGTAATTCACATCTAAAAACACACTCTATTCAGTAAACCAAGTCATATTTCATCAATTAATGACTGTATTTCTAAATAAATAGAAATATAAATAGTTGGTGCTTACCTTATAAGATATATAATAAAACCCAGTTTTTTGAAGAATTCTACTCAGACACGTAATATACCAATCGCTTAAACACCACCATTGCTTCTTCTTGACTTCGCCCAACTACTTTATGTGCTACCTGGTAGATAGCGCTGCCTCTATCTAAGAAAACATATTTAGGTCGTTTTGCCCGCTAGGATCATTTTGGACCACCTTCCCCTACATTTATTATTCTTTCCTCTATGGTGGTTAAAAATCGATATTCCTGATGTTCAGAAATCCTTGGAGATACTGTATGTGAAATACGATATGCTGCATCGTTTTTGCCAATAAGAATGAATGCTGAAAATATCCAGAATAATTTACTGTTCAAACGCTGAGTTAAAAAATAAAACATATGTATTAAACTCATATAATTTTAGCTTAATAATTCCATTCATTGTCGAGCAGCAACAAGCATACCTGAGTTGAATAGGGTAAAAAAATATATATGCGTGACATGAATTATTTTGTGCACGTGCAAAACTATACGTGATAAGCTATGTTCTACATCACGCGTAATTAGCACCCAAAAGAAAAACGAATTTTGTAGGCGTCACGATGAAAATGCTTGACAGTCAACCTGCTGATTAACTCTCGACAGAATTAAAATTCATCACTCATACTTACATTGAAGCTAGTCACACAGTCAAAAGAACAGTGAGCGGAGGTACGATTTTGTCGTTTCAGTTTCAACACGAGATTTGAGTTTTCTTTTTAATGGTGAGACGGTTTAGTTGTTGCTTTCAAATTAGTATGTATACGACAGAAAAGCTCTATATGGCCTTCCGTATCCTTATTTAAAAATCTTGAAAGCACAGATTTTTTTAGAGATCGGCAAACCGATGAATAAGGAAAAGAGGATTAATATAATAATTATTAATTTTTCAGTTCGGAGTACCAAACATTTTAACTAATATTGTACTATAAAAGATGCATAAATATTGGTAGGTTATTCTAAAAATGAAATCTAATGCTATTTGTGAGTGTTAAAACGAAATATTTTATCATAGGGAAAGTAGTCTATCATTCCCGTTTAATTAGTCAGCATGTTAGAGGGGTATGTTGTAGGGATCAGTATGTTAGAATATCAGTAACCAGACAACTTTCTAAAATTGAAAACAACAATTTATTCTGTATAAAAATAGAACAAATTCTACGTGTTAGTTCATAATAATGTAACATTGGACAAAGTCTTCAGTGCTGCAGTTTTTGATGAAGTAACAATAGAGTACAAATTCTTGAATTTAGACCATAACACGTTCTCGCAATCAAACTCTCTGGGTGTAGAAACTTGATATTTGAATTCTGTAACAGCCTTGCTTTACATTTTATCTTATCTTGTTCTTTCATTTAATCATTCTGAAATGATCTGTGGTATACCAGAAGCTGAAGTTAACATAAACAAACACTTTCAGGGGATAAACTTGATGAGTGACATCTGGAACAATCTTACTTCTTGTATATTTTATCATATTTCGTACATTTAAGCATTTCCAAAATATCTGCGGTGAACCAGGGGCTAAAATTCCCAGAACTAAACTCTTTTAAAGGCAGAACTTGGTTTGGTAAATTTAATCATTCCTAAACGATCTGTGGTGTACCGGAAGCTGAAGCTCTCAAAGCCAAACTTAGTGGAAAAAATTGGTGCCTCACACCAGGAGCAATCCTTCTTATACTACTTGCTTACAGTACTTGATCCTTGTTCATTTAATCATTCTAAAATGATCTGTTGTGAGCCAGAGTTAAAATTTCTCCTTTTTTTTTTCAATATATCACTCTGTGTGCCAAACTTTAGCGAAAATTTAAATGTATAACTCTTTGAACATTTCGCAAAAAGGAATAATCGAGTATTACTATTTGTTCAACGATTCGCAAAATCACGAAAGATTCAAAAATTTGCATCACGTCCATGACTTGCATCGAGTTCACAGTAATAATGCAAAATGAAAATCGGAAACCACCTCACGTTTCAACATTTTTTAAGTATCACCTACTTCTAAAATAATCGGACTTAAATTTCTATATCGGAGACTAAAACAAGACTTTTCACATAACCTCTGACAAGTATGAAAGCTCTTTTAAGACCAACGTGTATTTTTTTCTTAATGGCTTTCGCTTTGATATCTGCATGCTTCACAGAGTTTTTTCAGATATTTAGCATTTTAATAGACTCCGAGATAGAGTTTTTGCATATATTTAAGAGCTTCTCGATCAATTTATCACAGTATTTTCAGGTCACATTCTCGAAACAGTCAGCTGAAAATCGAAGTAAGTTCGTTAAAAAAGAGAAGAATAGAATATGAATAATTCATTCCTTTTCGTTTTAATTTTTTATTTCAGTTTGGCTTATTTTAGAATGGAAGTAGGAAAATATACATATACTGCATCGAGTTGAAACTTAATAATAAAACTAAAGCCGAGTGGATTTCATAGTTTGTCATAATAAAATCTCCGTTTGTTTTAAAAAATAATGCATAAATCCATTGCAAACATATTTTACCCAGAAGGTATTAATTTCCAAAAATTTCTGAAAGCAGAAAACCTTATGACAAGAACGACTTCCTACAGAAGCTGCATTACAAGATTAATAGTTATCCATAAATAAATTTAAACTCTTCACTGCATGTTGAGTGCAAATCTATTTTATGTATTTCATTTCGATTAAATTATTAACAATATAAGTATGAAATCGACTAATAAATAATGTAAATAAGAGATAAACTAATGAGTAATGTACTTGTACACCCTTGAATATTTCCGGGGTGTACATTGTGGTTCTTCATGCGACTTTCCTAAATGTGCATACTTTTGATGCAATGGAGCCGAGCTTGTCTTAATTAATTAGATTTGTTTATTTTAGCTAGCAAAATTTACTTATCATGCATTATATAAGAATAAATAGCGAGATGGCGGCGAAAAAATTCTCGGGAAATATCAATGAGTAGCATAAATTTAACAAGTGACGTATTTTAACAAGATACTTCTTAGTTTCGTCTGTGGAAATTTCCCATGTCTAGTACTTAATTGCGACACTATACCTATAAAATAGTTTTACTTCTCAGGCAAGCTATTTTCGTGATATAAGAGTAATAAAGAAAATGTAATTAACCCTACACATTCTCTCTCGTAGCAACTGAAACGTTAGTAAATATTCGTTCATTTACTTCAAAGAAATTTTTTCTTAGCTCTTGAAGTTTCACGAAATAAGTTTAAGAATGTTCAGTCAATTTTAATTAAAAATCATACGTATAATGCGTAATAATAATGCTCCACAGACTAATTAGTCAGAACTTATTATATTTTATACAGTCATTACAAATACTTTTTACTTTCTCCTTACTAACATAAAGCCTCACCATGGCACAGTCGTTATCGATTGTGTGTGATTATGGCAACGCTACACTAGGGCGATCTGCTAAGGGTGGGGGCTGCCTTGGTAGCAGGACTTTCTAAGGGGTTCTAACGCGTATTCACGTTACATCTGGAAAAAGGCACAGTGGTTATGCCACTGAAAATGGTAGACGGGCGAAGTGTAAAGCTCCCGGGTTCGGATCCCATCGCGTGGCCAAGGCCCTTGCTAAAAGGAAGGAGTTCCCCCCCCCCTAACCATAGATATGCCGGGAATCGTCCCTGTCTGAAGAATGTAATATCCCTGCCAGGAAAAATATTAATTGATCCCTGGCATGGATACTATTTATCCCCTGCTCGAGATATGTTAAATTAAATCTCTGTCCCTACAAGTCCAACAGTATCTAACGATTTTAAGTTTTGCGAATAGAAATTCTTCTTTTGTTTACAAGACAAAGGAACAAATTGCAAACATCCTTTGAAATAGATATACACATGCCTGATGCCACCTCTCATTCTGCAACTGGGGTCAGGTTTCAAAGGAAGACTTCGAAATGAAGGAACATGCACTGCTCTGCCGCGAGCCGAATTTGAGGCTAGGCGTGGAATCGACATAGGCAGGAATATATGTGCATAGAAAATCGGGGGTCGACTTTTGTATGACTAGTCACTTCCCAGACATGCTGGCGGCTGCATTTGTCATACCTACGCTATTGTATCATGTGAGTGATGCATTTACACTTTCCCTCCTTTTATTTATTTATTTATTTATTTATTTTTCAAATGTCCCTTCCTGGAGAATGTTCTCTTTCAAATGTCCCCCCTCTGGAGAAAATGTTCAATTCGCACACTGCCCCTAACACTTGCAACATTTTATTAAACTTGGCAAAATTAGATACCTGTTGGCAAAACTGGTGAAAAAATTTTAACGAAAACGATAATTTACTTTCTGTCTCTAATACACTGGGCAAAATTACGCAGATCCAGTTGGCAAAAGTAAAAAGTTAGTAATATAGTCGATAAAAATAAGTAAGTTCGTGAAAACCGATATTTGACTTGGCAGTTTATCGACATCTCCCCCCCTCCCAAAAAAAGAGTCTTAGCAATGGCTCTGCGCGCGGCTGTCAATCTAACGGTCTGGAGTATTGGTAAGTTTTCTTCAGCTGTAACGTGAATACGAGTTAGAACCACTTAGAAAGTCCTCCTAATAAGGCACCCCCCCCTCCTTGGCAGATCGCTCTAGCGTAGCGTTGCCATAATCAAACAAACTAACCTAAAAATTTCAAATGAAGCAAAACTGTCTCATAACATCACAAATAGTCTTTCCTTTCTCTCTGCTAAAAATAAAAATTTCAAATAAAGTAAAACTGTCTCGTATGAAAGTACTTTTTTAAGCGCATCAATCAGCTTAGTATCAAGCAATTTTTATTTGGGGTAATTTTTATCCATTATATTTTAGGTATGCATATTGCAAGCTACAAATCAATAACCAATTACGTACATTTCCACGAGGCTAGCACACCTAAAACATCATTATTTAGCACAGAAAAAGAGGATATTTTCCAAAAGTACCAAAAATGTATATAATTATAATATTTGCACCATTATTATATTCGAAAACTACTTAAAACACACTGACGGCATAGCCTTTCGTGCAGAAATCGAAGTCCACCTCCTCACGTGTCTGTAACTAAAACGTGAGTAAATATGTAATTTACCATTTTTATATTGTCGATGGCTCGATTCATGAAAATTTCCGTCAGAAAACTTCATTTAAACAACAGTACTAAAGCATTAACTAAGTTAATTTGTAGTTCGAAAGAAAATCTAGAGACCTCCTGAAATTTTTCCAAGTGATGAACTTAAAATTGTGTGTAATCAGTCAATTTCAGTTTAAAATTATATTATAGGTACGACACGTAGTAATAATATTCCAAAGTCTCATAATAATGTATTTTAGTTTACATATTCTTTTCATTTTCAGTATACAAAGAAATGCTCCTGTTCTGCTTATTGAGAATAATTTTTTAAAATAAAGCTCTTGGGTAAATTTAGTATTATGAGTGCTTAATTTTTTTAATAACTTTGAAACAAAGGATTTTAATACGGAAAGTTGTGATTCAGTAACAAGGCATTTGCAAGGTAAGAATTTTAGTGAACTAGTGGCAGAATTATGAACTCGGCAAACTATAAAGATAAACTAGTAGACGTATTCTTAAAGGAGAAATTTCCTTTATAGTCTCATAAACTCGTTTCTAGACTTCATTAATCATTTACAAGGTAAAATGTTTTGTGGTATTTTTGACTCGTATTTCCATGAATATATACTATAACAATACCAAATGCATACATACCATACCTACATACACTGAAGTAGATATGACATAAAATGGCATAATGACCTTCTGTATAATAAATTGGGAATTTTTGTATGTTGGTTGTTATTCTTATTCGCGTATTGTTCTCTGTGGGGGCAAATGCTGGAAACTTAATAAAACAGGTGAAAACCATGAACAATCAAATATAATGATTAATTAAATAATTCATAAATAAACCCCCTCAAATTTCCAATATTTCATTTCTTTATGGGTAACTATTAAAGTGATTTAAGATTTTTTTATTCGGCAAACTTGAATAGTTCTAAATTTAATACAAAGTTTGTTTTTTTAATCCTTTTCAAACGTTTTCAGTAAACCATGCACAGTAATACAGAAAATAGACGTAAAACTAATCTGATAGTTTCGTTTCTTAACTATATTTAAAAAAACAAAGAATGCGAGCAACAAATTCAATGAGTTGGGCAGTTTTTCTTTTTTATTCTTTATGCTGTAAAAAATAAATAAAAGAATCAAGAAACAAACATAGAAACTCGACTTTTATAGTACAATTTTAGCGTAGCTCCAGTGAAAAGCACATTCCTTGGAAAAGAATTATTATTAATTATTGTATAATTCTTGCCTTAATCTATTTAATTACACTATTTTTAAATTAAATATAACACCTAATAAAAAATGTAAACATTACTAACAAGATAATTCCTGGAAAATTTAAACACACGTATATGTCTAACTGCATGATTTTAGGGCCATCAACATTCACTGTATCTCCTCCTTTATCATAAAACATGACTAACTACTCATTGTAGAACCAATGTTGGATGTAGAACCAATGTCGAAATACATCCAGTACTTAACCTTCAGGTTTCACTTCTTAACATTTTGTACACTGTCAAAGTAGATTATATACACTGTAAATTAAGTGTAATGAAATGTTACCTAAATTCTAAAAGATCATAGATCAAGAATGATTTTGAAAATTAGAGGTATCAAATTCTCGGGTACTCGATGAGTAATGCAGTAAACGGTGTTCTATAGCCTTTCTTTCTTCTTCTTCGTTTTTCTTTTAATTATTGATTTTTAAAATCAGCGAGTCTTTACATTATCAACATTTCACATTGGCAATTAACGCCGTAATAATTATTTTGCTGGATTGATGATGATAATTATTCTGCTTTTAGAGAACTTGAGTCAAGCAGTGCAAATGATAAGCAAACACCAAGTAGTATTCCACGCAATACGGAATCGAAAAAACCTAAAAACTATTTTATCTCTGATTTAAGTTGTGCATAACTTTCCTTTAATGGGTGCCGATATTTAATTCAATTTCAAATTCTTGCTGTAAAAAGTACGTGTCGTCTCACTTGCTATTTGAAAGCAATGATCTGAAAATTGAATTAAAATTGGGATATCATTTAACATTTCATTTTTTCCCATAAAATTTTGAAACAGCAGATTATTAATTTGACTGTTACAATTTTTAACTAAAAAGAGCTTTATCGTTTTAATGACTTGGATATATACTTCATTTACCTAGAATTTAAAAAAAATAGCATGGTAAAGGCACCCGTTATTGACACTTTAAGGAAATTTTCGAGTTATTTTCTTAATAACTTTCATATTTATAAAGGAATACTTATGTTTGAAAGTTTTTCTTTATGGCCAAGGTCTGTACAACCGATTCCATCCATTACTTAATTCAAATTAATAAAAATGTCCGTTTTATGAGAGGAAATTCACAAGCATTTTTCCCCCATATTATTGACATGAATGAACATGTTATTGAATCTGCTGTTTATTCAGCTCTATCCAATACTTGTGATTTTCTGTTCTCTTGTTCTTCCGTTTTCTTACGTATCTTCCTCTTCGGGTGATTTTTATAATCCGATGAAGACACTACACTAGGCATTATAGAGCATTTTCACGTGACGTCACTGAATTTTTTTTAGGTCAACTCGGATATTTAGGGATACAAAGCCACGTTTTCGGCCAATGACCATTCTCAAATGAACGAATGTTTGACCAAAAGAAGTTGGTTGCTGAGGTGTGACGTAGTGATAATGACGTAGGTGAAACAGCTCTATACTGAGCATGCGTTATGTCTTTTACATCTATCAATGGATTTGGTTCAGATCGAACTCATTTGGTATTACTAACAGGAAGGACTTATGATGCTTAGGACATGATATGACAGACATATGACAGAGGTACTCTCTCTCCAGAGAATTGGGATAAATGTTTTCAGTTGCATAAACATATACCAATAGATGTCGTTCTGCTTGCGATAAGTTCTTAGCATTGATAAACTGCTAGTAACTTAATTCTTCTCCAGAAGTTTCCAAAGGGTCTTCATTAATTGCCTTCATGAAACATCTTCTCACTTTTCTAAACCATGAAAAGAAAGAAATCTTTATGTATTGTTCCTGATTAATTTTTTTTAATTAATGTAAAACAATGTAATTTTTAAAAAATTATAAGTTTCTGCTCTTTTGGCTCTGACCCCTAATCTGAGGTTTCGTTTGACAGCAAGACACTCCGAGAGCAAAAAATGCTTAAAACCCAAAAAAGTAAGCTGCTCTCGGAGGTTTATCCTGTAAACCTGGTGATTCTTTGAAGGAATTGACTGTTTCTTTACAAATGAACCTTCTTTCGAATTACGTTTGAACATTTTGGCGAAGTATTCGTGAAAGGTAGAACAAGTCATCTTCTCATCTTCAGGTTTCAACCATCAGAGTGACATCAGGCACTGTTTTGCACTTGGACACATCGGGGCTGAATCACTGCAAGCATTAGTTGTAATAACGGAAAAAACACCCAAAATACTGATGTTAAACGATAAAGTAAATAAAAAACTTTGTAAAAAACTCGCATAAGATGATACAGGTAAGTAGATACGTACGTTTCGACCAAAACAATTTTCGGTCGAAACGTACGTATCTGCTCTATGGTCACCCTATCTCTCAAGGACACTTTGAAGGGAGCTGAAATAATACTAGTACAGTGCTGAAATAATAGTGAACTTTCCCCCAACTGTTCGTCAAAAAACTAATGAATCTTTCACAAAAAAGTGACTAAAATGGATACTTTAAAAATTCTATTTCATTTCATGGATGAAATTTTTTGGAGACAAGCCCATTGTTTATGAAAGTTGGTTGAGATATTAGACGAATACTTCAATATTTTTCCCACAGTGATTATTAACAGGTAAGTAAAAACGGCAATTTTGACACCACGTTGCTGTGTGATTCTGATTCGTTGTTATGTGCCCTATCGCCCCTTAAATTTTATACAAATATTATGGAGCACACTGCACACTGGACTTCCGAACCGACCCGGGCGATTTGGGCAGACCGCTCCCCTACTTACCTGTATATAATGACGGGCGCATCGGACCTCTGGATGATCCAGTTCGGTTTTGACCCTGTCTACTCTTTGGTCACAAGTTCCAATATTCTTTCTTTCGAAAACGGTAGTTTCAACAAAAGAGACTGCCTGAACATACTTGTTTTGAACGTAATTTGAAAGAAGTATACTTGATTTTGTATGGAGCAATCAGGATAGGAAATTTGTTTTATATTGGAATACTCTTTGAGAGTGTTTGTAACAGTCGCGATATATGGTTGCTATATGTTAGTGCTTCGTCTCTATTGTTTCTTGCATACAAGTGCATTTTTTTCGAAAAACAGTCATTAACAATCACAGAAGTACAAACATTTGGGAAGAAGAACCAGTGCCGTAACTTGGGTTTACGGGGCCCAGGGGCGAGATTGAATATGGGGGCCCTTTTAATCTTATATTTTAAAAACGAAAATAGGTTAGCGCGTACATGCATTTGTATGTACGGAAAGACAGAATTAAACACTTTCAGTTAATAACAGATATGATATAATATAAGTATTTATTTTTAAAAACATAATTAAAAAACCGGACGTCTATTTTAAATAAATAAATTTTCTACTTCTGAAAAATTCACTTTAAGAACACAATTTACCACAGGCAACATACAACACTAAATAGAAGTCAGTGGCGTACCCCTAAGCTGTAGCAAGAAAGGCGTGTGTCATTTATGTCACTTGAAAATGGGTGCCGATTTCTATTGTTAGATTAACGCAATAAAAGAAGCGTTTAACAAGTACGATCTCATCGTTACAAGCACGTGACGACAGCTATTCTCCCTTCTGTACCCATCGCTGCTTCCAGTATGCGTACTCAGGCGCGTAGCCAGGAAAAATTTTCGGGGGGGGGGGATATGCGCCGGAAAAAATTTCGGGGGGGGGATATATCCCGATATCCCCCCCCTGGCTACGCCCCTGTGCGTACTTGAATGCCTATGATGTAGCCCAACGCAAACGCTTTCCCGAAACAAGAGCATTGAAACATTCAGGTCTGGAAGCAACGGTGAGAACAGAAGAGAGAATCACTACCGTCGCCCATGGGCGCCGGCAGCATAGGGAAAGAGGGGGCAATGGCCTCCCCCTTTATTTTTGTATGAAGTGTTTTCCCTTGTTTTTTTGCTCTTTCCAACATGGCAACCATTTGTTGAAGTAGTCTTTGCCCCCCCCCTCTAGGAAATATTCAGCCGGCGCCCATGCCGTCACCTCCTTTTAACGATGGGAGCGAACAGGTTAAAGTTAATAAGACACTACTTATTGTGACCTAACTTTTTGATAGCTTTTTCATTTGCTTAATCAATGACCACAACACAAACCATGGAACAAAGAATGGTCATATACAAACGAAGAGATCGGTATCGTTCTTACTAAGAAAAAAAAAGTGCAATTTTGTTGCCTACCATGGGAACTACTTTACCTGGGTATGCCATTGGGAGAAATTAGAATTATAATAGTTAAATACATTTACTAAAACCTACTGAAGGAAAAAAAATCAGAAAATACTAGCAATATTCTATTAATCTGAAAATTATTCTTTTAATGTAATTTAAATTACTAAAAATTACAGCAGCAACACCACCAAACGCTTATCTATTCGTCTTAAATTTTAGCAGGATTATACTACTGAATTGGTCATTCATTTACTCAGCTAAGAAAAGAGTAAAACACAAAAGAAATAAAACACTTGTCTTTAAAATATTGTAATCGGATAGTAGCAATATTTATTTGTTGCAAATTTCATTCATATTAAAATTCTTCATTTACCAATAATAATATATTAAGAGTAAAATGTTTACTTAAACTATAAACCTCATAACATTCTAATCTTCCATGTAAAAGAAAATATACATTTTATTTTCATACTATTCGTATTAAAGTATTTATAAGTTATTAATATCAATTTTATTACGTAATTAATATTATGATTATTATAAGTTGTAGTCTTATCGAAGAAAATAAAACAATAATTAAACTCCAACAGCTTATACTTTTCGGGTTGTAAAATATTAAAAGCCTAAACTTTATATTCCAACATATTAATGAATGTTCTTTAATACATAAGTTTAGTATTAAATTCTCATATTTGAACACAATAACACAATATGTATTTGTTTATTCGAAGCTGTAAAATTCAATAAATTATAACAGTAAATAAACACATTACTATTACTTAAAATAAAAGTATGAGTTAGAAAGATTTAGAAATAATTTTCAAATAAATTTAAACGAAAATTTATGTCATAAATAGATATCCCATGGCTAGGCTTAAATAAATTTTTTAATAAATAAGTTTAGTACAAAAATCTTCATATTTGGACACAATTTATATTTGTTTATTCTAAATGGTAAAGTTTAAAAAATGATAATATTAAATAAACATATTACTGTTACTTAAAGTATAAGATAGAAAATGTAGAAATATTGAAAAATTAAGACATGATTTATTAATACAATTAATTATACATTCTGTTTTTTTTTTACATACAGTGCCCTGTTATGTGAAATATAAAATATGAACTGACCTTTTAAGAATTCTACATTATGTTGCAAATTATTTTCATCTTCTGACGTTGATTTTGTCATTCAGCTAAATTAATATTGTCGCTGGATTTTTCTTACGAAGGTATTAAAATTTAATCTCAAAATTATTCCCCTTAAAGAGTATTTCATTTGGAATCTGTTTATTTGAACCTGGAGAAATAGATCTCACATCAGATGAATCTCCACCTCTTATCCAACATGCCAAACTTTTCGCATATTTTGTTGCCTCTAATTTCAGCTCAGCAGCTCTTTTACGCTTTTGAGAGAGACCCACTTGCACAAGTCCTTTTCATATTGAACTAAATTATGCATACGGAAGCTCTACAATGATTTAATCCTATGAAATAAACTATTGAAGAATTAAAAACACTAAATTTGCTTCCAAATTTTACTAAAAATTTAAGAAGTCGAAAAACACAGAACTACTCGAATATCGCAGTTCAAAGTAATCTCTGTCTAATTCAAAGTAATGTCAAATATTTCAAAGTAATCTCTGTCACAATGTTCGTTAGAATAAACTGAGCTTCTAGACTGCAGGCACTGCACTTTCCATGTGTTAGAAACATGCAGTCCTGGTCTGCACTGTTTCTACTAACGATCTTCAAATCTTCGGGTGGTCTGATTTCAAAGGACCGATACTGTTCTTAGGTCAGTGATTGATTGCTTCGGAACAAAATTAAAGGAAGCTCTTTGGCCTTTTAAACCGTGTTTAAATAGGCGGAAGTACAATATCTTCTATTGATGCCATGTGTTATCTATAGGATGCCTACAATTTTCAGACCTTGTTAATTACATCTGAGTAGCATTCAGATGTAACAAGAAACAGAAACTTTTGCTAATTTTCGAACAGGTGTTTGTGTCGCAAGTAGAAAAAAAGGCAATAAATTTTACGTTTGACAAAAATTCCCTTACGTTTGTTAAAAGGATGGAGAGTTTTCCAGTTTTATCTTGAAAGGCGTTAAACAGATTTTCTATCAATCTATCTTACACGGGATAAATACCAATCTTTAGTCATGTGGGAATATTATGAAATAAAGAGAATTAAAAAAAAATGAAATATAATTCAATGAAAATTCTCAATTCGTACACAAGATGGAAGATTTAAAAGGTGTTAGCTATAATTCATACTGAATCGCAATCACAATGCTTAAGTGTATGTTTTATGCAGTGGAGAACAGCATGAGTGCCCAAAAGGTAAGAATAATTTTATTGAGGCCTCTTGTATTTGTGGGAAGCGACTCATCTCAGGCTTTGAAATATTTTAGAACGAAAACAATACAAAACTCGAGCATTAACTTGCTCTAGAAAAGTGTGGAAGGAAACTTCAACTCCATATATTTACTATGCGCAGTGGCGTACAAAAATGGTGTCTGGGGGAGGGATTCAACATCATTCCTCTCCCCTTTGACCATGCATTTTTAACATAAAGTCCGAACATTTTTAAACGTATAGAGTACGACTTTTGTTTAACCTAAAGTTTACTTCCATATCCCTCCCCTTCTCTTACAGGAAATCAGTGTACACCACTGATTATGCATCTGCACATTCTTTGTAAGTGTGTAAAATGTTTGTAACTAATAATTACAACAAAAAAAACAGGTCTTTTGATTGAAATTACCTTAGTGATATAATAATTTTTAGAAATAAGAGGGGCCCCCCACAAGGATGTTTGCTTCAGAGTGGCTTTTTGAGGCCCAGATCATGTTTTTTCTAGAATACAAATAAAGGGAACACAAGGTCATTAGTTAAAGAACTATGACTCTAAAAATACTGGCGTATAAATTTCACTTTCAAAATCAGCTGTACCTATTGTAATACAGCGGATCTGTTGGTGAGCTGTTAGCTACTTTGTAAGCAGTAAGATATTTTTTTTTTTTTGTGTGTGTGAGTTTTCTGCTTTAAGAGTGCTATATGATCCGTTTAGAATATTAGATGCGCAAATCTAAAAAGCTATAAAAGAAACAAAAAACAAAACAAGAGGTTGGGGGGAAAATAGCTATATGGATTTTGAGGCCCCTACGTGTGGGGGCCCCGGGCATTCGCCCCGCCATGCCTCCCTATTTTTACGGCACTGAGAAGAACGTGACAACCATGGATTAGCGGGATTCCAAAGATACCTCACCGCTCGAAGCGGGTGGCAGCGACAGATGCGCAAACCCCAAGGAGGTAAACCCTCGCAGGTGATAGATCCCCGCCATTGTTCATAATAAGTCAAGGTAACCACGGCAAATGCCGTTAGATACACCGAAATAGTCGCGACTATTAACAGTTCTCGCGGCAAATTCAACTGCCAGTGTTTAACTTTAGTACTTGAGTGTTTCTTTCTATCGCAGATGGCTACACATGAAACATCAGAATGCTTAAATGAAAAGTGAAACATTATTATTATTATTATTATTATTATTACACAACATTCCATTCTTGACTGGTAACTACTTGAGAGCAGGGGTTAATTTCTAGCAAAAAAAGTGCGAAGCCCTAGTATTCTCTAAAGCATCATGTTCATACTCAGCGTCGTGTCGAACTGCGAACCCCTACTCCTGGAATACGAGAGTCGGTAGCACATTCTATTAAACTATGTCAAAGCCCGTCGTGGAGGCAATTACAACGGGTGCTAAAAAAATATTTGTCAAAAATGTCTACACTCAATACATTTAATCTTACAAGCTAAAATAAATAACTCCATATTCATGTTCCTAAGTGATTAAAGGTAATTACAACTGATATTTCTTATACTCTATTCTGGGGTGAATACAATAGGGGGACAGCAGGAGAGTCTGCGCAGAAAGGATGTGCAGTCGGCTGTCATTCAGATGCCGTCATTGAAACATCACGTGGAAATGCTGTATACAGTGTGGGAGCAGTATGTTTGCGAAGAATAATCCTGTATACGACAACGTTACATAAGCCTGCTAGTAACTAAGATCGACGCGAGGCGAGAAGTAAAAAATTGGTCACGCGACGTCTCGTGTTCATCTCTAGAATTGGATGAGAGACGATTTTTTTTCGCAAGGATTTGATTTCATTCTTTCCGCTTTATTGGGGAATTCAAACATTCTATTGGTCAACAGAAAACTTCCCGTAGTACATTTTATTCATGCCCGTTTCATTTATTTAACATATGCGACGTAGGTTCATTTAGAATTTTTATGACTCATATATAATTGTATGGTTAACCCATTTGTGCCTGGATATTTTTGCGACTTTCTTCGATTTTTACTGATATCAGAAATAATAGATAAATTTCTGATGTCAACTTCTTGAACAAGGAATGATTTATTTTAAAATCATTTTGCATAAAAATCGAATATCAACATCTTACTTGGTCATGTTAAAATATTGTGCGGAGTTAAGGCTCAATACTCATGAATAAAGGCTAGGAAAAATAAATAACGTTTTCGACTAATAGCAAAAATGCCGTCCCAAAAAAGGGACGCTAAGCATAAATGGGTTAAAAAAACAGCCTTAATGTATTCTTTAGATTTTTTGTTGTTGTTGTTCTAATGACGGACATACTTCTCATCAGTGGCGTAGCCAAAACTTTTTCATGGGTGGGGTCACGACTACTGTAAACTCACATATATGTATATGAGTGTGTGATAAGGGAGTGAAGAATATACATTTTTTGTGGCAGAAAATTCCTCATTTGGGGGGTTGTGACCCCCTAATCCCCCCCTTGGCTACGCCACTGCTTCTCATACATCCTATGAAATACACATAATTTTACTGTATTACTATAACATAATCATCTATAGAAAATGGTTGTACAACATACTGACTATATAGTAATGCTTTATATTTTTATAGCTATTATTATAATTTTTACTTTAATGGAGAACTAATCAACTAATGTTGGGGGTGTAGAAGAGAAAATTTTACTTTTACAAGCTTCCTCTGATGAGCTTACACTTTTTTCCCCGGAACTTGCAACTATACTTTATTTACACGTTTCTTCAAAACGCATTTAGTATTTCTAAAACACTTCTGAATTCATTTAACACATACATGAACTAAATTAAACTTCCGAGCAATAAAAATGCTACTTTCCGCTCACTAGAAATAAATAAATACAATAAAAAGTACATCCTTATGTCCTTCTCGGTTTAATGAAAATTTTTAGTGCCCTGGCTTTTTGTAAGAAAGGTTAACCGAACTTGATCCACAGTTTCAGCTGTGTATCAATACTTGTAGTCAATATGGATTGAAAAATAAATTAATCAATGAACAAAAATTATTACTTATTACCTACCAGGTGTGTAGGGAGGATTATTTTGTACATACGCAGTGCCCGATTTTGGATTTTTCAAAGGCGGGGTAAAATGCCTCCTTAAATTTCTTAGATTTCAATAAATGTGAAACTCAGTAAAAGTTATACATCCGTTTGCATTCGCCAGCTATCAAAGTTTGATTCAACATGTAAAACTACTAAATGTGATTATATATTTTGCAGGCTTTACCTTCAATTATTTCGATTTTGATACTTGAAAAATTACTTATCTGCGATACCTTTCTGAATTAAAAGTTTTGGATCTGCTTTTCTGTGGGCGTCTTCTTATGGATCACTAGTTCACGCCTTCGAAACTCAAATGTTCTAGAACTCCTTTATGTCTGCAAGTATTACAAATTTTTTAATAACTTCCCTATAATGTTACAATATTATCTAACATCTTATTCAAAACGCCATGAATACTCTTACATTATATATTATATATTATTACATACTCTTTTTTCGCTGAACAAATTTAAATTATCAACCTATTTATTTGCCCTTTCAATAACTACACTGCTGGCCACCCAAATTGCAACACCAAGAAAAACAAGAGATATCACAACAAAATTTATTGTGTAGATAACATGTTGACCAAGTAACAAATGATTAAATTTACAGCATTCTATGAAGCGTGGTTCCTGCCAAAATCAGTACCCAGAGTAGCCGCCGTTGTTGGAGATCACAGCTGCCACACGCCTCGGCATTGATTCAAAGAGACTTTGAATGTGTTCTTGGGGTACAGCAGACCAAGCAGCTTCCACACGTTGCCAAAGTTGATCTGGTGTGACAGCTGGGGATGAACTCTGGGTCAGTCGTTGAGCAACCATGGACCACATGTTTTCTATCGGCGAAAGATCCGGAGAGCGCGCCGGCCAGGGAAGCAATTCAATCTGGTGATTGACGAAGAACCCTTGGACAATGCGTGCCACGTGTGGCCGTGCATTATCCTGCTGAAATATGGCTGTTGGCAAGCCCTGAAGGTAAGAAAGGACAACTGGCTCCAACACCTCGGAGATGTAGCGCTGGCTGGTTAAAGTACCGGCAATGCGTACTAGAGGAGTGCGAGAGAGATATCCGATACCGCCCCATACCATAATACCCGGTGCAGGACCAGTGTGACGGTGCATAATGCAGCTGTTCAGCATCCTCTCTCCACGGTGTCTCCAGACTCGAATCCGACCGTCGTGGTGTTGCATACAGAAGCGTGACTCGTCAGTAAAGAGAATTTCATTCCATTCTGTCGTCCACATCCTTCTTTCATCGCACCATTGGCGGCGGAGACGTCTGTGGTTCCGCGTCAGAGGTAGACAAAGCAACGGACGTCTTGCGGACAGACCATTCTGCTGTAAACGACGTCGAATGGTACGCGCAGACACTGGATGATGCGTTACAGACTGAATCTGCTGTGATATGGTTCGTGATGTGACTGAGCGGTCCGTCACTGCCATGCGTACAATCTGCCTGTCATCACGTGACGTGGTGCACTGAGGTCGATGCGGTCGATCACGTCTGTCCGTCGTACCCTCCTGCACCCAACGATCACATATCCGCATCACAGTTGTTTGGTTTCGTCCAATACGACGACCGATTTCCCTGAAAGATAACCCACAATCTCGGTATGCCACTATCCTTCCTCTGTCAAACTCGGATACTTGATCAAAAGATGATCGTTGTTTCCTACGAGGCATAATTTATCGTTTTTTTTGAAAAAAAAGCAAGAAAAACACAATTGCTGTACTTGAAACCGTCGAAATCTCCAAGCCTTAAATAGCGCTTTGAGGTGGCGCCACAGGCGCGCTTGATGTGCGTCTGCGTTGAAATTCTAATCATTTGCATATCTCACCTCAGCTAATGCATGTTGTAAATTTCATATTATTTGCATGCTTCCTTCAGGGTGTTGCATTTACGATGGCCAGCAGTGTATATTTGGGGCAGTTTATTAGTGATACTTGTAAAATTCATTCTTATGTTTGGAATTCTAATTCTATGAAATTAATATTTACCCTAAATACCCTTCCGTTGAGATATTTTTATGGCCGAGTTACTAATCGCTGGTGATATTTAATAGCTATAATTTTGGAAGTATTAATAAGAAATTTTCAAGAATTTCCCCTTAAAAAAGTTTCAGAGGAGCATAAATTAACATAAGAACCCTGCCCAATCGCTAACCGCTTTAAAGTTATTGTGGATAGAATGGAAAATCTCTGAATTCTCTATATGGCTCATTTGTGAATTTTATAAACAAACAGCACAAAGAAGACGGACAGATTACGAAAAAAACATAGAAGTTTCTTCAAAGAAACATCAATTATATTACAATATCTAATTTTAATGATGATTCTCAAGCTCTGTAACTGTGAAAAATGCAAAATCAAACGTTAGCCGAAATATTTAATCGGCGATTCTATAAACACCGTCTTAGCTACAATGCACAAAATTTACTAAAAAGTACTTTATTCCAATAGCTTTAAATTCAGATAACAGTGAACAATGTCAATTGATTAGTTAAGGAGAAATTAAACCGAATGTTTGCTAAAATTATTGAATTTCAGTTTGTGCGAAAAATCAATCATCACCATAGTTCCGCCTCCTGAGTTTGAAATTCTTTTTTAACCATAATTATAATAGAATGGCAGGAGCCTGATTAGTTTCCTTGGATAAATTTAAATCATCAACCTGTTTATTTGCACATCCAATATTTATATTTGGGGCTGTTTATTAATGATACTTGTAAGAGTAAAATTCTTGCTTATGTTTGGAATTCTGATTCTACGAAATTAATATTTACGTAAAACGGAAAAGTCTCTTTAGGAGTTTTCTGCTTAAGGACATCAAGATTTTCCGAGAAGCCAAAGCCTAAATACCCATCCGCTGAGATATTTTTATGGCTTAGTTACTAATCGCGTGTGATATTTAATAGCTATAATTTTGGAAGTATTAATCAGAAATTGTCAAGAATTTCCTCAATTAAAAAAAATCACCAAAGCACCTTTTCAATCAAATTTGCATTTTCAATGCGTTTTCTCAACATTTTTGCATTTTGATAATTTCATTTTAAAGAAGCTGAAACATTATGCCGATTTTATCTCATATTATCAATGATGAAACGACACAATTAAAAAATGCTTGCGAAGGTTGGCAGACTAATAAATTAATATTAAAATGGTTTTAAAGGCAGACTAATAAATAATTTAACTTGCACTAAATTAAAATTATGACCTCGTTTTATAAAAACTCACGCAATGTATTCCACATTCATTACACTAGAAATGAAAAGCAAGATATTTTCATTAACATTTATCTGCTACTGTACCTCTCGAGATTACGTTGCTGAACTAACTATCAAGATTAGCGACCTGCCTTTAACGGGTGGGTTGGGAAAATTAGGTGAAAGAATTCGATGCGTATGCTAGCGGCAGGTAACATCAGCGTCTCAATCTACTAAGTCTGAATTCCTCCACTCGTATAGAGCTTTCTCTGAGGAAAAAAATTCGCTTCAATTACTTTGGTGCGTTATTTCGCGATTCTCTGACATTTTTTCTTCCAATGGTATCTCTTTTCGCAAAAATTCTAAATTTTAATATATTTTAATTACATAAATATCATATACAAAGTTTGAGAAGTCTTATTTAAAATTCTACATTTAGTGTGTTTCCTTTATCCATGATATGCTGCTATTAGGGATGGACGCGAGACGAGAAACAAGGCTGCCTCGTCTCGTCTCGCATCTCCCAGAAAAATTACCTCTCGTCGAATCTTCTCGTGCAAGACGCGAGACGTCTCGCAAAATTAAGGACTACGATTTTGTTAGTATATTTTTAGTAATATTAATACTATTTTATTGCAAATTAATATTAATAACAAAAATTATTTACATATTACCATATTAGTACATATATTAATTATCATATTCACTCATATGCGCATTTGAAGAGATAAAAATTCGTATTTAATCCGTACATATAATTTGACATGACACGAAAAAAATATTTGTTTTTATTTATTTATTTCCGGAACTGCATAAATGTAATATCATAGCTGCCAACTCTTTTTCCTCCAACTGAAACATAGTTTTACCAAGTGAAGAATGGGATTTTCCCAACTGGGATATATTTTTGGGAGGGGATAGGGGATACTCCCCCCCGCCCCCTGAGTGGCGCCTCTGACCATCGGTATGCTTTTAAAGCTATTCAAAAGCCATGCGACGCCGATTAATTTCTAAACGGAAAGGTTCTAACACAGGATGCACTTGTACGCGAGAACTTTCTCTTGATGTTTACGCCCACTTCGATTCTAAAAAGGAATATTTCTTACGGTGGGAAGAAACACCCATTTTAAACTTCACAAATAGTAAACAGAAATTTTTAATAATACATCGTGCTCTTTTGAAACTAATGTTGAATTCTGCTGAAATAATAAAGTGCGCATCATGAAGAATTTTGAGAGAAAGTGGTTACTCATGAAGCGGTATGCTCTTCCTGATGTGCACGCCCACATCAATTCAAAGAAAGGGTTATGAATTTCGGTGGGTAAGAAACGCAGAATTTGAAGCTCCCCATAACTATGACAATTACAAATTTTAATCTTTTTTGTGTATTCACGGATTATTCAGGTAATCCAAGGGGGCACGTGTCCCTGTCGGGGAAAGAATGACCCCCCTCCCCCCGTCGGGGACTTCTGATTTATTCGTCGGGGAATTTATAAGATATGAAACAGTCCAATTTTCAGGCCAATATTAATTTTGTAATATTAAAAAAAAAAAATTGTAGTACTTTCGTTATTTTAAACATTCGTGAAATGATGCGTTTACATTTCAGTCAGAAACAAAATGTTTGAGTGTAGAAAGGGGGGGGGATGTCTAGAATCCTCTTAAATGTTTGTTGTCAGCTAAGGCCGTTTCTTTTCTCGGAAGCATTCCTCAGTTGTGTCCTCTTACTGCAACCTTTTAAAAATCCATTAAAATCCAATAAAACCACCCTTATGCTTTGTTGTTCCGTTTTTATAATCTTCACAACGAGTATACAAGCTTGTTTCAGTCTCTTCATGAATAAAATTTTACATCTCTTTTTTAAACATATCAGTAGGGTGGCGTTAAAGAAAAAAGAGAATGCGCGTTTGACACTATCGGTCTGCTTTTAAAGCTATTCAAAAGTCCTGCGACGCCTATTAATTTCTAAACGGAACTGTTCTAACACTGGATGCACTTCGTAGGCGGGAACTGTCGCTTGGTACGCCCACTTCAATTCTAAAAAGAAATATCACTTACGGTGGGAAGAAACACCCATTTTAAACTTCACAAACAGTAAACAGAAAATTAAAATAATACGTCGGGCCCTTTTGAAACTAATGTTAAATTCTGCTGAAATAAAAAAAGTCCGCATCATGAAGAATTTTGAGAGCAAGCGATTACAAATGTAGACGGTATGCTCTTCCTGCTGTGTGCGTCCACATCAGTACTAAGAAAGAGTTATTAATTTCGGTGGGTAAGAAACGTAGAATTTTAAGCTCCCCAAGCAATAAACAAAATATTTCATTAAAAGTGTAAATAAACCATGCTGTTCTTTGAAAGTAATGATGAATTTTTCTGAAATAATAAAACCCGCATCATAAACAATTTGAGCGACCATTTGTGAATGTAGGCGGAAACCTCATGATGTCTACGCCCACATCAATTGAAAGAAAAGATTATGACTTTCGGTCGGTAACAGACCCAGACTTTTAACTCGACAAAAAGTAAACAAAAAATTTAATTAATAATTTAAGTAACCCATCGTGATCTTTAAAGTAATATATAATAGCTATAAATTTTGGAAGTATTAATAAGAAAATTTCAAGAATTTCCCCAATTAAAAAAATCATCAAAGAGCCTTTTCAATCAAATTTGAATTTTCAATACGTTTTCTCAATATTTTTTTGTATTTGGATATTGTCAGTTAAAAGAAGCCGAAAGTTAACCGAATTTTATCATATTATCAATGTCGAAACGACACAATTAAAAAGTAATTGCGAAAAGTACTTGAATAAAATGGGAAGTTTCAAATATACAAAGTCTCATTCAGTTTTACTCCTTTACTTAAAGTTATTGGACGAAAACAGAAACCAAATGTTAAGTCTCTTGTATTTTAATCCTTTATTTGAAATTACTCGAGCAAAACCAAAATACGATGCATTATTTTTTCGCAGAGAACGGTTATTACAATTTATTACGGCGCACGACACTATTATTAAAACTTATTTGTGAAGCTAAACCTCAAAAACACCGCTTGTTTACATAAAATGAACGCACTGACAGTGGCGGATTCAGAAATTTTTTGGGGCTAAATTTTGGAAAAGCTTATTTCGACCAATTAAAATTTACTATAAATAAATTTTAGTTTAAACTGATGTGCATGCTTTTGTGCATGCTTTTGGGAGGAAGTTACAAAATATGATCATTTTAGCTATTTAAAGTGTATACTAAAGCAGAAAGTTACCCTTTACCATTCTCTTTTTTTTTGGGGGGGGGGGTGAAGCACCCTAGCCCCTCCCCTGCATCCGCTACTGCCACTGATACGGTTTGTTTGTAGAAAACTAGCTTACGAATTTCACCGCTGCGTGGCGCTCCTACAATTAAGACTTCAGGTGAATACTCCCTGTAACACCAGAAATAAAAAACAGGATATTTTCATTAATCTTTATCTGCTAGTATCGCTTTGGACTTGAAGTAGCAATTGGAGCGTATCAAGTTAAACTGCCATTACTTGGCAGGTTGTACTAAGAGTGAAAAGCGTATGCCAGTGTTAGGTAAATGTTACAATATCATCTGACATCTGAATAAAGTTCTTTAATTTCATTATCAAATACATCATATTCGTTGAACCAATTCAAATTTTCAACCTATTTATTGTCGCATCGAATATTCGCATTTGGGCCGGTTTATTAGTGATACATGTAAGTGTGTATTTCATGCTTGTGTTTGGAATTGCAATTTTACGAAATTAATACTTTCGTTAAACGGAAAAGGCTTTTTAGGAGTTTACTGCTTCAGGACATCGATTAGCTTCAGGATTTTCGATTAAGCTTCCGCGTCCTCTGATATATCTTTAAGGCCACATTGCTGAACGCGGGTGATATTTAATAGCTATAAATTTGGAAATATGAATGAGAAAGTTTCAAGAATTTCCCCAATAAAAAAATCACCAAATACCTTTTTCGATCAAATTTGTATTTTCAATGTTTTCTCAACATTTTTGCATTTTGATATTTTCATTTTAAGGAGGGGCCCTACCAGTTAATGAGGGGTTCTGCTCTTGAAACTGGAAGGTGGGAGTTGCGATGTTCATACCCCGGTCGCGCTGGTCGACCTAACCGTTCGGAGTTTTCCGTCGTAAATCTCGCGTAAATACGGTCTGGGATCCCTTAGAAAGTCCTGCACGGAGGTCATTCCCCCTATAGGCCTACAACCCTAGTGCAGTCAATCGGCCTCAGTTCACAAACACAAACATTTTAAAGAAGCGTAAAGGTTATGCCTAGTTTATCGCATGTTATAACGGGTATGTACGAGAGAATTAAAAAGTGCTTTCAAAGGATGGCATACTAATAAATTAATACTAAAATAATTTTAATGGCAGACTAATAAATGGTTTTCCTTGCACTAAATTAATATTATAAACTCGTTTTATAAAAACTGACTCTTGCAAGCTAGTCGATATAACAGCATAAATTAAAAACAAGATTTTTCATTGACTTTTATCTGTTGACGTGAGCGTCAGATGCAGCAAGAATGATGATGATGAGTTATCAAGTTGACCGACCTGACGTCGGTAAAATTGCGTACAAACAGAAAAATCTGTGTTCCACCGTTGCGGTAACTCTTGTTTTTCCGGACTGAACAAAAGTGCTTCGAATGCTATACGAATTTTTTTCGCGTCCACTTTTCACTATTTTTATTAACTTGTGAATGGAATATTATACGTGTTAATTTTTCTCTGCTAACATTTTCTTGAAATCAATGCAGAAGTTTCTATAATATATAGATATTGAATTTCACATAATTTATATATATATATATTTATATTTATATACAAAAATATTACACATTTAGTAAATGTCTTAACTAATTTAAACAGTTTTTCTCCGAGCACATTTCCAATAGATGAAATATTATAAATATTATTTCATTTGCAAACTTATTTAAATGTTAGTAAAATTTAAAGATCAGTATCGTCACTCTGTATTGTTATTTCTACTTTCACTTACATTTCTTGACTTCCTGAAGATAGTAAATTCCAATATTTTCAAGATTAAAATCGCCGAGGACGTCTAAGTTTATTGCAATTCTGTAGCGGTAGCAAAAAAATTCGGAGACTTCAAAATTTCAGCTATTTCATGCGCTATATCTCATACTTTTAAGCAGTGAAAGTGAATTTTTATCTTAAACCTTAGATTTTGAGGGAAAATTATTCTCTTTTGTGGGAAAATTATTCTAAATTCTCCTATGGTTGATACGCAATGAAAAAAAAAAAAAAAAAATCCTGCAAAGGCCTTCGTCATTGCGTTTTCTCTAATTGATAAAATGGAAGATGAAAATTATGAAGAACGATAAACAAAAATTTAAAATTTTATGCCTGGAAGGTGCTTTCATACACAAAGCGAATTATCGTTGGCATATACAAAATATAAGTGCATCTAAAATAAGTTTCAATCCGCCCACTTTGAATGTAACCCCGCCTCCTTAAAATACGCTAACGAAAACTTTTTATAATTTGAATCTGCATTTTAAAAAGTGTAATTTTTTCTTGTTTCCTAGTTTTTATGTAAATAAACTCAGCTTAGACAATTTAGTTCAGCGGTAATTGTGAAAAATATGATATAAATATTGCAGGTTAATCTTTTTCAATGAAAGGAGTTCTTTTTAGCGGGAATGGAATATTGGGTTAGAGTTAAAATTATTTAGTTCAAAATTTTTAATTAAAGTATTTGAATCGCAAGTGATAAATAGGCACTTAGGAGGATAAAAGAATCTGGAAAACTTACGTTTTCGAGATTCTTTTATCGTCTTCATTTTTCATCTGTGCACATTTGGAAAAAAAGGAAAAGAAAAAAAAAGAAACTTTAAAAAATTATTGCAGTTTAAGCTACAGACGAACGTCTCAGCAATATTCCGTGATAAAAGTTCTGAGCATTCCATGAAAAAAGTAAGACGGAGTAGAAAATATAATCAGATTACGTTGATATATGCACGAGACAAAAGCCTCATTAATATTCTTCATCATACGATGAAGAATATTAATGAGATCGTTTAGAAGCAAAACGTACAGGATGAGCCACCTATATTTTTCTATATTTATTGAAAAGTTTTCTTTGCTGTTTTGTCGAGCTTAAGAGTCTATATATCTTACCCACGGAAAATTATAACCATTCTTACAATTGAAGTGGGCGTAAAATTCAGATGCAGGTTTCCGCCTACATGCGCAACTACTTATTTTCTAGAATAGTTCATGATGCCGATTTCATTATTTTTTATAATTTGGATAAATCGGGCCGTGGTAGCCCAGTGCTTAAGGCGTTGGACTCGTAACCGGAAGGTTGTGGGTTCGATACCGGCGTACCACTAAAGACCACCGTGTACATGCGGTGTACGTGCGCGTTAAATCCGTGGTTCCGAAAGTCCTCTCGGCGGTCGCTAGCAATTTTTGAGGGGTGCCAATATTCAGAAGTCCCCCACCTTCTGATGAGGTTCCTATTTGTTTTGGGAAATTCCGAGAAGGACGTTTATGTAGCTCTAAGTGACACATTCAGTTACGCGAGCTGTCCTCTCCTGGGAAATAAATTTGGAAAAATCACAATGCATTATTTAATTTGTTAATTAAATCTTCCGTTTACAGTTTGCGAGGCTTAAAAATCTGTGTTCCGGTCCGGAATTAGGTCCTGAATCCATAGACAAAATGAAAATCATCCGCCAAAACATGGTCCTTTTAGTTTTATATCTCCACGGATACTAGTATCTCCACGTTTACTTTTATACTCTCCACAGTTTTTTTTTTTAATGTATTCTAAAGAAAACAGGAAATTAAATTATAAGGGCAATAAGAAGGAAAAAAATTTTGGAAGTGCTTTAATGTTTTTATAATGTACAGCTGCGGAAAAAAAAGGCCCACTTGCTCTTTATTTCGCCGTCGTTCGTCGTACAGTAAAGTTATATATACCATTCGTTTGCAAATAACGCGTACTTTAATTTACTATTAATTTAATTTGCATCAGGGGCCGTCTTCATATTTAGTTCTGCATCAACTTCGTTTTCCTCTATGGCAATCTCATATTTTGACGTTATTAAACGAAAGAAAACCTTCAAATTACCCTAAATATAAATTTTCACCAATTTTTTACGATAATTTCCGGAGATATTGCGAATTAATTTTTGCGCGTTTTTAAGGGACTTTCTGCAAATTGAAAAACGCTATTTGTAGGTTCCGAACTTTTCGCCTTTCATTAATTTCGCTCGCGAGAGTTAAAAGAAATTAATACTATTTTCAAGGAAAATATTGTTTCCATCCCTCATAAAGTTTTTTGTACTGGGAATATCAAGGGTAGAAATAGAATATTTAGTCTGTGGTCCAAATGACCCGTGAGTTCATAACTTTCTTGGTTCGCACACATGATTTAAGGGGAAAATGCAAAATGACTGCTTACGATTTTGAAAATCTTTGTAATTTTGAAATTGTTATTGAGTATATCCGTTCATGGTTCTCTTAGACAGGTGAAATGTTCGCAGGAGTTAGAGGCTGCTCTCTGCTCTTCTGACTACAAGCTTGAATATTACTAAGCTATGGTCGAACTTGAAGAATGATTTCCTGATAGAAAATTTATTTGTTTGAATTTCATGTAAAAAACGCAATTACTTTTTTGCCGATCCAATATTATCACTGTGTTTGTTATTTCACTTTCTTCATTTAATACAATCGTATGCAATGTGCAATATTCTTAAGACTTTTGGCGGTATTTTAATTTATAATTAGATGAAAATTTGGTCAGAAAAACGTGATTTTGAACGTTTGATAAAGTATGGGGAAGCCCAAAGACCTAATGTTTCCGAAATTAAAAAAGGTCACATTCACGCCTGGAAAGTTGAGGATGTTAGTTTTTCAGAAATAGGACGTTGTATTAGAAGACATACATCTACTGTATCTAATTCTATAGCTGGAAAATATTTTATTTGGGGGAATATGCTAGCGAACGCAACAATAGACGCTCTATAGAATCCCTATCAAACTGTAAAAACCTCTAATTTATTTGCTTCAAAATTTGATATTTTTAATACTGGTATCTTTTACTGTGTTTTTGCACAAAATAAATCTAATTTGCGGTTATTATATGCAATTTTCAAAAAATTGTCACTTATTAAATTTATATATGGTCCCTTAACTCATGAAAACAACACATTTTATTTAATATAAATTAAACTACTGAACGTAAAAATTTCAAATTTTGCATAGCCATGTAATATTAATTTCTGCATCTATTTCCATCGAAATTTGGCTAGGTCGCTATTCATAATTTTTTTGAATATTAATTTAATAATTCATAATTCATATTAATAATTTATTAAAAATCATAATTACATTAAATTATGTTTGGGTCGTTTAGTTCTAATAGTACGAATAAAAATCAGCTTCTTATTACCAATATTATATGAGATATGAATTGAAGTATGAAAAAATATTTTAACATAGGGGGAAGGGGATTTTGGGTGCTCATAACTCACTCATTTTCTGTCCAAATTTATTAAAAATTGGTGTCCGGGGTTAAAATGAGCTAAATTTTTGAAATATGAAGTGAAATCTAGGGGTTGCTATTGAGAAAAACAAAGTTGGTGCGAATTTTAAAATGTAGATGGTCCCTTATGCAATTTTTATGCATAGCAAATTAAAGTGTACTTCAATCGTAAACGATTGGTATCTGTAACTTTGCTGTACGACGAACGACGGCCGAAAAAAGTACAAGTGGGCCTTTTTTTTCCGCAGCTGTACAATTTTGAAAGCATAAAATTCATGTTCATGTATATGGCTATTGGGAGCGCCATGCATAGTCCTTCGCCCAGCCGTATAGCTTATGATATTGAAATTGACCAGTCTGGAAATCAATCTACACGTAGATAAATACTTTTGAATAAGAAGGAAGGGGGGGGGGTTGTCCGCATCAGTGCTGAATTCAGCCTGCTATTAGAAAAAAATAAATAAATAAATAAAAGAAAAGAAATAAGAAAATGCCACCGTAATCTAAATTAGAAACAAGCCCTCTCTGTCTTTCCTACTTATCGAAAGTCATAACATTTTGTTACAATTAAGTGGGCGTAAACATCGGGAAAAGGTTTCCGCTTATACGCAAATCTACTGGTCATGGACATGGTGCAGATTTTATTATTTCAGCAGAGCTTATCGTTACTTTCAACGATCACGATGGGTTACTTAAATTATTAATTAAATTTTTTGTTTACTTTTTGTGGAGTTAAAAATTTGGGTTTCTTACGACCGAAAGTCATAATATTTTCTTTCAATTGATGTGGGCGTTGACATCGTGAGGTTTCCGCCTACATGTACAAATGGTCTCTCAAATTGTTTATGATGCGTATTTTATTATATCAGCAAAATTCATCATTACTTTCAAAGGTTCATTTAAACTTTTAATGAAATATTTTGTTTATTGTTTGGGGAGCTTAAAATTCTGCGTTTCTTACCCACCGAAATTAATAACTCTTTCTTAATACTGATGTGGACGGACACAGCAGGAAGAGCATACCGTCTACATTTGTAATCGCTTGCTCTCAAAATTCTTCATGATGCGGACTTTTTTTATTTCAGCAGAATTTAACATTAGTTTCAAAAGGGCCCGACGTATTATTTTAATTTTCTGTTTACTGTTTGTGAAGTTTAAAATGGGTGTTTCTTCCCACCGTAAGTGATATTTCTTTTTAGAATTGAAGTGGGCGTACCAAGCGACAGTTCCCGCCTACGAAGTGCATCCAGTGTTAGAACAGTTCCGTTTAGAAATTAATAGGCGTCGCAGGACTTTTGAATAGCTTTAAAAGCAGACCGATAGTGTCAAACGCGCATTCTCTTTTTTCTTTAACACCACCCTACTGATATGTTTAAAAAAGAGATGTAAAATTTTATTCATGAAGAGACTGAAACAAGCTTGTATACTCGTTGTGAAGATTATAAAAACGGAACAACAAAGCGTAAGGGTGGTTTTATTGGATTTTAATGGATTTTTAAAAGGTTGCAGTAAGAGGACACAACTGAGGAATGCTTCCGAGAAAAAAAAACGGCCTTAGCTGACAACAAACATTTAAGAGCATTCTAGACATTCCCCCCCCCTTTCTACACTCAAACATTTTGTTTCTGAATGAAATGTAAACGCATCATTTCACGAATGTTTAAAATAACGAAAGTAATACAAAAATATTTTTTTAATATTACAAAATTAATATTGGCCTGAAAATTGGTTTGTTTCATATCTTATAAATTCCCCGACGAATAAATCAGAAGTCCCCGACGGGAGAGGGGGGTCATTCTTTCCCCGACAGGGACACGTGCCCCCTTGGATTACCTGAATAATCCGTGAATACACAAAAAAGATTAAAATTTGTAATTGTCATAGTTATGGGGAGCTTCAAATTCTGCGTTTCTTACCCACAGAAATTCATAACCTTTCTTTGAACTGATGTGGGCGTACACATCAGGAAGAGCATACCGCTTCATGAGTAACCATTTTCTCTCAAAATTCTTCATGATGCGCACTTTATTATTTCATCAGAATTCAACATTAGTTTCAAAAGGGCACGATGTATTATTTTAATTTTCTGTTTACTGTTTGTGAAGTTTAAAATAGGTGTTTCTTCCCACCGTAAGAGATATTCCTTTTTAAAATTGAAGTGGACGTAAACACCAAGAGAAAGCTCCCGCCTACGAAGTGCATCCAGTGTTAGAACAGTTCCGTTTAGAAATTAATCGGCGTCGCAGGACTTTTGAAAAGCTTTAATTTTTTCAGTTTATCCTATAATATACCTTGGATATTAACATTTCAAATTGAAAATTCATTCGAAAATAGTCAGAGCTCCCAAATTTCATAAAAAATACAGTTTGAAGAATGATTTAAATCTTGGCTCCGACATGATACAGAAAAAAATTTTGCACATTGCAGTTATACATCTTCATATAAAGTGAATCCAATGTTAAAAATTTTTGAAGGCCCTCAGGGCCCTACGGTACGGGGTCCCGAACATGGTCCTTACCGCTAATTCATGCAATTTCGAAGCATTAGTACAGATGAAGCCGACTTCCCACAGGAGAACTATTGGCATGGAGATATAGTATCAACATACTAGTTTCATATTATGGAAAAACATTTTTTGAAGGCACAACTGTTTCCAAGCGAAATCCCCAAAAATATCTGCCTATTTGGGACATTCATTGGCACGCATGGCAGCATTTCGGCGTTACTTTTAGAAGTTTAATAGACTGTAGCAATATTGAAAATTAAACTTATCCTGCATGCATCACAAATATATCCTCTATATATCACAAATATTTCTTTTACAGGAGCACTCATACATCATTACAGAATTACAGAACATTATGGGGATCTCTGTAACTACTGAACCGATTCGAAAAAAACTTTTCGCTGATAGAAATGTACACTATTCCTGAGTATTATAGGCTACCTTTCAGCATGTTGCATAACTAGTTCTTTTACAGGGACACTCAAAAGAATTCTAATAAATTACGCTATTTATACATCTCTGTAACTACTGAACCGATTCTAAAGATCTTTTCACTGAAGGATACACTATTCCTGAGTAACATAGGCTAAAATTCATGCATGCAGCATAATTTACAGGAACACTCAAAATAATTCAAATAATAAAAAAATTGTTCAATGACTATTTTCGAATGAATTTTCAATTTGAAATGTTAATAAAATATTTTTATTATACAGCATTTAAAATAAAATATTTTTATTGTAAATAAAATATTTTTATTGTAATATTTTTATTGTAAATATTTTTATTGTAAATATTTTTATTGTAAATAAAATATTTTTATTATACAGCATTTTACATTATTTTTTTTAAATATAATTTTCTTTGTAGATTAGTGAAAAAACGTAGGAAGTTGCTAATATTGAGCTGAACGCTTACTAGGTAGTGGAATAGGAAAAGTTATTTCACAGAGGAAGGATCATCGCTTTATCAGAAATAGATGGGACTGCTACAATGAAATATATACATACTATACCTGACTCTCAATCATTAAATGGCCACGACGAGATGACACAAAAACAGTCACTACAGACAGGATATTTTTTTTTCTCCAAATGAATTTGCTTCTGTTAGTCCCTTTACGATTGCTAATATAAAAAGTATCAAAGCAGCTCACAATAAACAATACAACAGACTCTATAATAAAACTAAGTAAATAACCTGAGAATTTGTCCTTGAGAATTTTGTTGTAAAATAGTATACAAGTCAAAAATGAATGATGTAGAATTTCGACAATTTCTTTTATTTACAATACTATTTACTTTTTGTTTATTTTAAATGAAGTATAAGACATGGTATATGTGCAGTTAATTTATTTAGATAGTTTTTTTTTTTGTTTCGTATTTGGCGAATGGAGACAGTTAGGACAATGTTTACGAATTATTTTGAGTGTTCCTGTAAATTATGTTGCATGCATGAGTTTTAGCCTACGTTACTCAGGAATTTTGCAGCTTTCAGCAAAAGATCTTTAGAATTGGTTCAGTAGTTACGGAGATGTCCATATAGCATAATGTATTAGAATTCTTTTCAGTGTCCTTGTAAAAGAACTAGTTATGCTGCATGCTGAAATGTAGCCTATAATACTCAGGAATAGTGTAGCTTTCAATCGGTGAAAAAAAATTTCGAATCAGTTCAGTAGTTACACAGATCCCCATAATGTTCTGTAATTCTGTAATGATGTATGAGTGCTCCTGTAAAAGAACTATTTGTGATATATAGAGGATATATTTGTGATGCATGCAGGATAAGTTTAATTTTCAATATTGCTACAGTCTATTAAACTTCTAAAAGTAAGGCCGAAATGCTGCCATGCGTGCCAATGAATGTCCCAAATAGGCAGATATTTTTGGGGATTTTGCTTGGAAACAGTTGTGCCTTCAAAAATTGTTTTACCATAATATGAAACTAGTATGTTGATACTATATCTCCATGCCAATAGTTCTCCTGTGGGAAATCGGCTTCATCTGTACTAATGCTTCGAAATTGCATGAATTAGCGACAAGGACCATGTTTGGGGCCCCGTACGGTAGGGCCCTGAGGGCCTTCAAAAATTTTTAACATTGGATTCACTTTATATGAAGATGTATAACTGCAATGTGCAAAATTTTTTCTGTATCATGTCGGAGCCAAGATTTAAATCATTCTTCAAACTGTATTTTTTATGAAATTTGGGGGGTGTTTAGGGGGGCCCTTATTTGGGAGCTCTGACTATTTTCGAATGAATTTTCAATTTGAAATGTTAATATCCAAGGTATATTATAGGATAAACTGAAAAAATTAAAGCTGTTCAAAAGTCCTGCGACGCCGATTAATTTCTAAACGGAACTGTTCTAACACTGGATGCACTTCGTAGGCGGGAGCTTTCGCTTGTGTTACGTCCACTTCAATTCTAAAAAGGAATATCTCTTACGGTGGGAAGAAACACCTATTTTAAACTTCACAAACAGTAAACAGAAAATTAAAATAATACATCGTGCCCTTTTGAAACTAATGTTGAATTCTGATGAAATAATAAAGTGCGCATCATGAAGAATTTTGAGAGCAAGCGATTACAAATGTAGACGGCATGCTTTTCCTGCTGTGTACGTCCACATCAGTATTAAGAAAGAGTTATTAATTTCGGTGGGTAAGAAACGTAGAATTTTAAGCTCCCCAAGCAATAAACAAAATATTTCATTAAAAGTGTAAATAAACCATGCTGTTCTTTGAAAGTAATGATGAATTTTTCTGAAATAATAAAATCCGCATCATAAACAATTTGAGCGACCATTTGTGAATGTAGGCGGAAACCTCATGATGTCTGCGCCCACATCAATTGAAAGAAAAGATTATGACTTTCGGTCGGTAACAGACCCAGACTTTTAACTCCACAAAAAGTAAACAAAAA
This sequence comes from Cheiracanthium punctorium, assembly GCA_038373885.1. Taxonomy (NCBI): domain Eukaryota; kingdom Metazoa; phylum Arthropoda; class Arachnida; order Araneae; family Cheiracanthiidae; genus Cheiracanthium; species Cheiracanthium punctorium. The sequence goes on from JAWZYV010011650.1 coordinate 462,016, forward strand.
ATTTAATTAATAATTTAAGTAACCCATCGTGATCTTTAAAGTAATATATAATAGCTATAAATTTTGGAAGTATTAATAAGAAATTTTCAAAAATTTCCCCAATTAAAAAAATCATCAAAGCACCTTTTCAATCAAATTTGAATTTTCAATACGTTTTCTCAATATTATTTTGTATTTGGATATTGTCAGTTAAAAGAAGCCGAAAGTTAACCGAATTTTATCATATTATCAATGTCGAAACGACACAATTAAAAAGTAATTGCGAAAAGTACTTGAATAAAATGGGAAGTTTCAAATATACAAAGTCTCATTCAGTTTTACTCCTTTACTTAAAGTTATTGGACGAAAACAGAAACCAAATGTTAACTCTCTTGTATTTTAATCCTTTATTTGAAATTACTCGAGCAAAACCAAAATACGATGCATTATTTTTTCGCAGAGAACGGTTATTACAATTTATTACGGCGCACGACACTATTATTAAAACTTATTTGTGAAGCTAAACCTCAAAAACACCGCTTGTTTACATAAAATGAACGCACTGACAGTGGCGGATTCAGAAATTTTTTGGGGCTAAATTTTGGAAAAGCTTATTTCGACCAATTAAAATTTACTATAAATAAATTTTAGTTTAAACTGATGTGCATGCTTTTGTGCATGCTTTTGGGAGGAAGTTACAAAATATGATCATTTTAGCTATTTAAAGTGTATACTAAAGCAGAAAGTTACCCTTTACCATTCTCTTTTTTTTGGGGGGGGGGCGAAGCACCCTAGCCCCTCCCCTGCATCCGCTACTGCCACCGATACGGTTTGTTTGTAGAAAACTAGCTTACGAATTTCACCGCTGCGTGGCGCTCCTACAATTAAGACTTCAGGTGAATACTCCCTGTAACACCAGAAATAAAAAACAGGATATTTTCATTAATCTTTATCTGCTAGTATCACTTTGGACTTGAAGTAGCAATTGGAGCTTATCAAGTTAAACTGCCATTACTTGGCAGGTTGTACTAAGAGTGAAAAGCGTATGCCAGTGTTAGGTAAATGTTACAATATGATCTGACATCTGAATAAAGTTCTTTAATTTCATTATCAAGTACATCATATTCGTTGAACCAATTCAAATTTTCAACCTATTTATTGTCGCATCGAATATTCGCATTTGGGCCGGTTTATTAGTGATACATGTAAGTGTGTATTTCATGCTTGTGTTTGGAATTGCAATTTTACGAAATTAATACTTTCGTTAAACGGAAAAGGCTTTTTAGGAGTTTACTGCTTCAGGACATCGATTAAGCTTCAGGATTTTCGATTAAGCTTCCGCGTCCTCTGATATATCTTTAAGGCCACATTGCTGAACGCGGGTGATATTTAATAGCTATAAATTTGGAAATATGAATGAGAAAGTTTCAAGAATTTCCCCAATAAAAAAATCACCAAATCCCTTTTTCGATCAAATTTGTATTTTCAATATTTTCTCAACATTTTTGCATTTTGATATTTTTATTTTAAGGAGGGGCCCCACCAGTTGATAAGGGGTTCTACTCTTGAAACTGGAAGGTGGGAGTTGCGATGTTCATACCCCCGGTCGCGCTGGTCGACCTAACCGTTCGGAGTTTTCCGTCGTAAATCTCGCGTAAATACGCTCTGGGATCCCTTAGAAAGTCCTGCACGGAGGTCATTCCCCCTATAGGCCTACAACCCTAGTGCAGTCAATCGGCCTCAGTCCACAAACACAAACATTTTAAAGAAGCGTAAAGGTTATGCCTAGTTTATAGCATGTTATAACGGGTATGTACGAGAGAATTAAAAAGTGCTTGCAAAGGATTGCATACTAATAAATTAATACTAAAATAATTTTAATGGCAGACTAATAAATGGTTTTCCTTGCACTAAATTAATATTATAAACTCGTTTTATAAAAACTGACTCTTGCAAGCTAGTCGATATAACAGCATAAATTAAAAACAAGATTTTTCATTGACTTTTATCTGTTGACGTGAGCGTCAGATGCAGCAAGAATGATGATGATGAGTTATCAAGTTGACCGACCTGACGTCGGTAAAATTGCGTACAAACAGAAAAATCTGTGTTAGACCGTTGCGGTAACTCTTGTTTTTCCGGACTGAACAAAAGTGCTTCGAATGCTATACGAATTTTTTTCGCGTCCACTTTTAACTATTTTTATTAACTTGTGAATGGAATATTATACGTGTTAATTTTTCTCTGCTAACATTTTCTTGAAATCAATGCAGAAGTTTCTATAATATATAGATATTGAATTTCACATAATTTATATATATATATATATTTATATTTTTATACAAAAATATTACACATTTAGTAAAAGTCTTAACTAATTTAAACAGTTTTTCTCCGAGCACATTTCCAATAGATGAAATATAATAAATAATTTTTCATTTGCAAACTTATTTAAATGTTAGTAAAATTTAAAGATCAGTATCGTCACACTGTATTGTTATTTCTACTTTCACTTACATTTCTTGACTTCCTGAAGATAGTAAATTCCAATATTTTCAAGATTAAAATCGCCGAGGACGTCTAAGTTTATTGCAATTCTGTAGCGGTAGCAAAAAAATTCGGAGACTTCAAAATTTCAGCTATTTCGTGCGCTATATCTCATACTGTTAAGCAGTGAAAGTGAATTTTTATCTTAAACCTTAGATTTTGAGGGAAAATTATTCTCTTTTGTGGGAAAATTATTCTAAATTCTCCTATGGTTGATACGCAATGAAAAAAAAAAAAAAATATATCCTGCAAAGGCCTTCGTCATTGCGTTTTCTCTAATTGATAAAATGGAAGATGAAAATTCTGAAGAACGATAAACAAAAATTTAAAATTTTATGCCTGGAAGGTGCTTTCATACACAAAGCGAATTATCGTTGGCATATACAAAATATAAGTGCATCTAAAATAAGTTTCAATCCGCCCACTTTGAATGTAACCCCGCCTCCGTAAAATACGCTAACGAAAACTTTTTATAATTTGAATCTGCATTTTAAAAAGTGTAATTTTTTCTTGTTTCTTTTTATGTAAATAAACTCAGCTTAGACAATTTAGTTCAGCGGTAATTGTGAAAAATATGATATAAATATTGCAGGTTAATCTTTTTCAATGAAAGGAGTTCTTTTTAGCGGGAATGGAATATTGGGTTAGAGTTAAAATTATTTAGTTCAAAATTTTTAATTAAAGTATTTGAATCGCAGGTGATAAATAGGCACTTAGGAGGATAAAAGAATCTGGAAAACTTACGTTTTCGAGATTCTTTTATCGTCTTCATTTTTCATCTGTGCACATTTGGAAAAAAAGGAAAAGAAAAAAAAAGAAACTTTAAAAAATTATTGCAGTTTAAGCTACAGACGAACGTCTCAGCAATATTCCGTGATAAAAGTTCTGAGCATTCCATGAAAAAAGTAAGACGGAGTAGAAAATATAATCACATTACGTTGATATATGCACGAGACAAAAGTCTCATTAATATTCTTCATCATACAATGAAGAATATTAATGAGTTCGTTTAGAAGCAAAACGTACAGGATGAGCCACCTATATTTTTCTATATTTATTGAAAAGTTTTCTTTGCTGTTTTGTCGAGCTTAAAAGTCTATGTATCTTACCCACAGAAAATTATAACCATTCTTACAATTGAAGTGGGCGTAAACTTCAGATGCAGGTTTCCGCCTACATGCGCAACTACTTATTTTCTAGAATAGTTCATGATGCCGATTTCATTATTTTTTATAATTTGGAAAAATCGGGCCGTGGTAGACCAGTGCTTAAGGCGTTGGGCTCGTAACCGGAAGGTTGTGGGTTCGATAACGGCGTACCACTAAAGACCACCGTGTACATTCGGTGTACGTGCGCGTTAAATCCGTGGATCCGAAAGTCCTCTCGCCGATCGCTAGCAATTTCTGAGGAGTGCCAATATTCAGAAGTCCCCCACCTTCTGATAAGGTTCCAAATTGTGGCAGGAAATTCCGGGAAGGACGTTTATGTAGCTCTAAGTGACACATTCAGTGACGCGAGCTGTCCTCTCCTGGGAAATAAATTTGGAAAAATCACAATGCATTATTTAATTTGTTAATTAAATCTTCCGTTTACAGTTTGCGAGGCTTAAAAATCTGTGTTCCGGTCCGGAATTAGGTCCTGAATCCATAGACAAAATGAAAATCATCCGCCAAAACATGGTCCTTTTAGTTTTATATCTCCACGGATACTAGTATCTCTACGTTTACTTTTATACTCTCCACAGTTTTTTTTTAAATGTATTCTAAAGAAAACAGGAAATTAAATTATAAGGGCAATAAGAAGGAAAAAAATTTTGGAAGTGCTTTAATGTTTTTATAATGTACAGCTGCGGAAAAAAAAAAAGGCCCACTTGCTCTTTATTTCGCCGTCGTTCGTCGTACAGTAAAGTTATATATACCATTCGTTTGCAAATAACGCGTACTTTAATTTACTATTAATTTAATTTGCATCAGGGGCCGTCTTCATATTTAGTTCTGCATCAACTTCGTTTTCCTCTATGGCAATCTCATATTTTGACGTTATTAAACGAAAGAAAACCTTCAAATTACCCTAAATATAAATTTTCACCAATTTTCTACGATAATTTCCGGAGATATTGCGAATTAATTTTTGCGCGTTTTTAAGGGACTTTCTGCAAATCGAAAAACGCTATGTGTAGGTTCCGAACTTTTCGCCTTTCATTAATTTCGCTCGCGAGAGTTAAAAGAAATTAATACTATTTTCAAGGAAAATATTGTTTCCATCCCTCATAAAGTTTTTTGTACTGGGAATATCAAGGGTAGAAATAGAATATTTAGTCTGTGGTCCAAATGACCCGTGAGTTCATAACTTTCTTGGTTCGCACACATGATTTAAGGAGAAACTGCAAAATGACTGCTTACGATTTTGAAAATCTTTGTAATTTTGAAATTGTTATTGAGTATTTCCGTTCATGGTTCTCTTAGACAGGTGAAATGTTCGCAGGAGTTAGAGGCTGCTCTCTGCTCTTCTGACTACAAGCTTGAATATTACTAAGCTATGTTCGAACTTGAAGAATGATTTCCTGATAGAAAATTTATGTGTTTGAATTTCATGTAAAAAACGCAATTACTTTTTTGCCGATCCAATATTATCACTGTGTTTGTTATTTCACTTTCTTCATTTAATACAATCGTATGCAATGTGCAATATTCTTAAGACTTTTGGCGGTATTTTAATTTATAATTAGATGAAAATTTGGTCAGAAAAACGTGATTTTGAACGTTTGATAAAGTATGGGGAAGCCCAAACACCTAATGTTTCCGAAATTAAAAAAGGTCACATTCACGCCTGGAAAGTTGAGGATGTTAGTTTTTCAGAAATAGGACGTTGTGTTAGAAGACATACATCTACTGTATCTAATTCTATAGCTGGAAAATATTTTATTTAGGGGAATATGCTAGCGAACGCAACAATAGACGCTCTATAGAATCCCTATCAAACTGTAAAAACCTCTAATTTATTTGCTTCAAAATTTGATATTTTTAATACTGGTATCTTTTACTGTGTTTTTGCACAAAACAAATCTAATTTGCGGTTATTATATGCAATTTTCAAAAAATTGTCACTTAATAAATTTATATATGGTCCCTTAACTCATGAAAACAACACATTTTATTTAATATAAATTAAACTACTGAACGTAAAAATTTCAAAATTTGCATAGCCATGTAATATTAATTCCTGCATCTATTTCCATCGAAATTTGGCTAGGTGGCTATTCATAATTTTTTTGAATATTAATTTAATAATTCATAATTCATATTAATAATTTATTAAAAATCATAATTACATTAAATTATTTTGGGTCGTTTAGTTCTAATAGTACGAATAAAAATCAGCTTCTTATTACCAATATTATATGAGATATGAATTGAAGTATGAAAAAATATTTTAACATAGGGGGAAGGGGATTTTTGGTGCTCATAATTCACTCATTTTCTGTCCAAATTTATTAAAAATTCGTGTCCGGGGTTAAAATGAGCTAAATTTTTGAAATATGAAGTGAAATCTAGGGGTTTGCTATTGAGAAAAACAAAGTTGGTGCGAATTTTAATATGTAGATGGCCCCTTATGCAATTTTTATGCATAGCAAATTAAAGTGTACGTCAATCGTAAACGATTGGTATCTGTAACTTTGCTGTACGACGAACGACGGCCTAAAAAAGTACAAGTGGGCCTTTTTTTCCGCAGCTGTACAATTTTGAAAGCATAAAATTCATGTTCATGTATATGGCTATTGGGAAAGCCATGCATAGTCCTTCGCCCAGCCATGATTCATTATACAACTGGTCGACTAAAATGGGGGAGTGAAAAGCAATTAGAGGGGCTAGCCGTCTCCCAACTTCCTGCGTACCCTAACTTGCAAGTACGATAGTGCCGCCATCATTGACCACTGCAAAAAAGACGACAGTTTTAAACGATGGGGTGCTTCCCCAACGAGAGGGCATTGAGATCACTTTTCGGACGTCACCACATGGCGAAATTGTCCCTTTTCTTCGTTTGCCGTGAAGGCGCGAAGGGTGTCGTTTTCCCTAAAATCTTACCAGGCACAGCTCCATGACTAGGCATTTTTGTGTTCTTTTCTTTCTCATTTACTTACGAGTTGGGCTCATAAGATGGAGAAGATTGCCTTTATTAGATCGGATCGGAACGTGGCGGTGGTTTATAAGTTTTAAATGATTTTTTGTTTAAATTAGAAAAAAAAAATAACATCTAACTAAGGAATTCCTCTAATTTAAAATCAGTTTACTTAATTTGGTGAAAATTCTGAAGATAGATCGTTTAAAATCGCCTTAATAACTGCATTATTTTTGTATGAAAAATTGAAGTATATCGCCGTATTCTTGTTATTAAAAATTTTCATTTATTTCATAAAAGAAATGCACACTACAGATTAAAATCCATTTACAGTGATGCATAAAAGGACATAAGACAAAATTACATAAGACAAAATTAAAAAAGATGAAATACAGAGATAAAATAAGTACCAGTCATGACGTCAAAAGTTCAAAACACTTAACTCTAAAGACTTTAAAAGACATGTTAAAAATATCCAAATCCAAAGAAAACCTATTATAAATTTTATAAAATTTATATAACGAAAAGTATATGTAATTATATTTTATAATTGGATCCACAAATAAATGGCTATTACGAAGAGACCTGTTCGGTACATTTACACAAATACTTTGAAGAATATCACTGCAGTCTACCATATTATTGACAACTTTATAAAAAAATAATAAACAAAAGAGATCACGACGAGAACTTAAACTAGGAAGACCAAAAACACTTCTCAAGTAAGATGAAGAAATATTCGGAATGTGAATAGGATTACTATTGTAATATGAATAACGAGTAAACTGAGTCTGCACCCGCTCAAGAATTTTCATTTTATTTTTATAATACGGATCCCAAACAAGACTACAATATTCAAGATTAGAGCGTATCAAACTAAAGTATAAGATTTTTAATGCATGAAGGTTAGAAAATTCTTTAGTTTTGCACTTAAGAAAACCAAGTTTTTTGTAAGCTTTAGAGATAATGCTATTGATATGGCGGTTTTTTTTTTAATAAACTGGGGGATATATATATATATATTTTTTGTATTCTTAGGACAAAGTTCAGAACTAGTCATTCAGTAACAAATATTATAGCAGTTTCGAAAATTTTAAATACCATCTCTAACCTAACAGGCAAATAAAGAGTCTAAGACTAGACAGATTTAACATGCACATTCTCTGTAATATGTAATCACATTCAGTCTGATTTGTAATCAGCTATGGCTTATTATTACTGGTTTTCTTTTTATAAGTGCAAGAGTTTAATCTGATTCATGGTAATTTATCTTCTTAACTCTTTGGTTTTAAATAATAATTCTTAGACTGAATAGCTTGCTGAAGTAATGCTTTTTTTTTTTCGTTATGTTAATGATGTAATTATCCTTATGAAAAAAATTAATAATGTTCGGAATGCAATTAAGAAGATGCTTATTGAACTGGTTTACTTACAATACATTTTTTTTAAATAATTAAAATGTCGATTAGTCTAGTCGAATTTTAAAATTTCACGTTGCTCATTTTCAATAGCTACAGAGAAATACTATACAAGTTTTTAAAAATAGGTTTTCATAACGTAAACATTCACGGTAAAGAAATATTTATTAAAAATAATTCGTGCCACCTAAATTTTTCAAACATAGTAAATTTCTACAGGGTGTCCCGAAAAGGTGGTAAAGGGCTTTAATTCTTTATCTAAGAGATAAGTGGGTAACGAGAGGATATTTTTCTTAACAGAGTCTTATTTCCGACCTTATTTTGAACATTTTTCCAATTTACACTACCCAGTTATCTCTAATAAGTAAGGAATTAAAGCCCGTTACCACCTTTTTGGGACACCCTGTATATATGTAGAAACTGTCGAGGCGCGTCCTGTAAAAAGTAATTTACTTAGAGCGTTAAAGACTGTTGATTTAAGCAAAAAAATTAAACTGTAACGGTTCGTTTTTTAACCATGGGCATCGGCAGCATAGAGCATGGAGGCACCTGCGCCTCCCTGAATTTTTATATAGTAATTTTTATATTTGTATTATGCTGGATTTTTATTCTTAATTTAATTATTTTCCTTCTTTTCTCTTCTTTCCAATATGGCAAACATAATCTATATTGTACTGAATCTGTAAGCCTTTTTATGAGAAAATCTGAAACTCCTACATCACTTCTTTAATGTATAGAGGTCTATTGTATTTATTTACATTTAATATCCTGAAATTTTTATTCGGCACCATAAAGTAACTTTATAATTAATTCCATATGTCTAAGGTCGATATATAATGAAGAAAACACTAGGTTAGTGTTTTTTAGGCACCTCTATATTATGGATTGGAAGTGATTTATGATTTTTATTTAATATAAAAAAATATTAAACTTCTTACTTTAATTCTTACTTTAATGATGAAAATTATTTTTCCTTTGTGGTTAACCCTTTGAGGCGCAACCCTTTCCCAATGCTGAAAAAAGGGCAGCCGTTGCCATCGCTCGACTTAACTACCAGCAAGATGGCGGACGGTCGAAACGTTCACCGTGTGCCACAGATCTAGGGATCCTTTTTTGGCGCGGCTGGCTGTGCGGCACAGTGCACAAAATTACTGTGGGGCACAGCCAGCTGCGTTAAAAAGGGGTCTCTAGATCTGTGGCACGCGATGAACGTTTTCACCGTCCGCCATCTTGCTGGTAGTTAAGTCGAGCGACAGCAATGGCTGCCCTCTTTTTAGCATTGGACAATCTATCCAGCTGTTCTCGCATTCTTCCATTTTTCAGCAGATGTCAGTGCTGTTTAAAATAATCGTGACATTTTTTTTGCGGGGCGTGCTAAAAAGTAAAGGATTCTCTTGCAGCTATGTCACCCGCAACTATTTTTATAGAAATCAAATATATTCTTCTTGACTGGCAAGAACAAAAGCCCAGGACGAAAAGAAACAAAACCCGAAGTGGTTGAAAGAATTCGTGATTCGTTTTTGCGGATTACCTCAAAATCAACGCCGTGTCACCGGAGGGGCACATATTGAACACCTGTAGAAACTTCAATAAATGTAGTTTTGAGGTAAATTTGAATTTTCTAAATATATTAAATACAACGTTCACAATCATGTTTTCTTTTTGCCCCATTCATTATGAATCACCCTGTATTTGTTAGTCATACATGTGGTAATGGTAAAGTGACCATATTTTAACTTAGAGTTGAGGACATGTCCCCGATTCTGAAACAAGATTGGGGATATTTTATAATTAATGAAATAATTACACTACTCAACAGCCATTTTGCCTCTGGAATGTGATACATCAATTAGTATGTATTTTGGTGTGTAAAATCCGAATCAACCTTTCAAAATGCTCTAGCGCGTAAGATTTGAGTTTTTAAGGATTTTTATTTATTTTTTTCTTAATTTCACTATTTTCCGTTCTTTTATTTTAATGTTTAATTTTTAATTTTTTTTTTCTAAAGTTTGGTACAAGAGTGCTATAAGATCAACAAATTGTCACTTGATGTCAGATGTTACACAGGCAAGTGTTATTCATTAGATGGAGAGATAATCCAGTAGTGCAAAATAAACATTATGACCTAGTGAATGTTGAAACGTGCATGGTGCAATTACTATTGTATTTATCTCAGCCTAAGAATGTATTATAAGTTTTGTTTTTTTTTAATAAGTGAGTGTTTCTATTGAGAGGTATTTTTATTTTAAAATTGCTTTATACATATATTTAAAACTTACGTTTACTAAAAATAACAACTAGTAAACATAGTTGTTGTCTTAACCACCCCGAAAACTTTTGTTATGTCTGTGAGAAATTCACCCAAAAAGCTCCAAAAAAACAATTACTGATTTGATTAAGAAGGCCTATAAAGTATATTTTGATAGTTCTCTTGGTGATCAAGATAAAACTTTTGCGCCTCGTATTCGTGCATAACATGTACTACTACTTTAACCAAGTGACTGAAAGGAAAATGTCGAGCTATGAATTCTCAATTCCTATGGTGTGGAGTTAGCCTAAGGATAATTTTCCAGCCTAGAACTTTTCTCTTACAAATATTTCAGGGCATTCTCTATCACAACTAGAAATAAAATTAAGTGTAAAATGTATCTTCAGTGCATTTGCCAGTGACATAATGAAAGGTTGCCTGTCTGCCTGTAATCTGCAAAACATAGAATCAGAAACAATGACAAGTTAATCTGAAGATGCTGATCAAGAACCTGTAGAAAATAGTCCCCTCATTCTCAAGATTTTTCGCTTCAGCCCTTTAATCAAAAGGAGTTGAACAATTTGGTTCGCGATCTAAAACTTTCAAAACAGCAAGCTGAATTTTTGGGGTCGAGATTGCAACAATGAAACGATCTAGCTCCAAGTACAAAAATTTCCTGTTTGAGATCAAAAGGTACTTCATTCGCTCCATATTTTGACATGCAGAATTCAATGTGTGTATGTAGAGATGTCAATGGTCTGCTGATGCAGCTAGGTGTACAACATAACTATCAGGAATAGTCACTCTTTATTGACTCTTGGACAAACCAGATTGAAAGTAGTACTACTGCATAATGGCAATACTTTTCCATCTGTGCCTTTGGCTCATGCAGTAGACGTGAAAGAAACTTATGAAACTTTGGCCACTATACAGTAAAGTGGTTTAAAAGGAAATCACATGTAGCTGTAAAGGAAAATGTGAAAAATACTCCACTGGTTGAGCCTAATAAAATCAGTTTGTCTGCGATTCATGTCAAGTTTGGTTTTATGAAGAACTTTGTTAAAGGCCTGGATGAGGTCAGGTCTTCAGTTATTTGAAAGAAAAGTTTCTCAAGCTGAGTGAAGCAAAGTTAAAAGAAAGTATATTTATTGGACCACAAATAGAAAAATTGTTCAACGATCCATCCTTTTGATATCAGACTGACAAATATTGAGTTAGCGACTTGGACCTCATTCAAACCAAGTGGGAAGGGTATTTTGGACAGGAAAAAGATGATATCTATGTTGGCATGTGTATACATATAAAAACTAATGTATACATATGAAATAATATTGAATTATTAAGTTCTTAATATGAATTTCTTGTTAGTTTCAATTATATCAAATTTTGTCGGTATTGCTGCTGATTTTCTTGTGCCTCTTGAAAATGTGACGTGATAGACATAAATTGATTTTACCAGTGAATTCAGTACCCCGAAATTAAGTAAATCCACCCATTTACAAACCAGAGGCAGAAAAAAAGTTCAAATTTGTTGACTAGTGTTATCAATAATCTAATTAAAAAACAATGTAATAATTATAAATTGTCCCCAAATGCTGTTTTGCATTTTGGGGACAAATCCCAAAGAATCGGGGCCATCGTGATTCTACCGGGCCTGCTTGTGCACTCCGAAAAAGGCCTACGAACGCGGCCTGATTGGTTAGATTCGACCGTTAGATGATGTATCTAAGTGCTGGAACCAATTACCTGAGCATCTTTAGGACTCTTTGGATGAGTCATCGGAATGCACAAGCAGGCCCGGTAGAATCACGATGGCCCGGGGCCTTCGCAATTAGTAACGGGCCTGCGCGTGTATTTTGATGAGCCATCCAAAGAGGCCTACGGATGCTCGAGTCTTCACGTATACATCAGGCATTTCTTAACCTTCCCAGTGCTTTCAAACGTTATTTAATATAGTTTTAAGTAGTAATTGTGTTACTAATTCAACGAAAAATCATACGAACTCATGATTAATTTCTTTGCTATGATACATATTGACATAAAGAAAATAGATGCATATAATTTGAAGGAAAAACAAAGTAGCGCTTACTCTCATGATTCACGATTGCTTATTTTAGTTTCGCAAGTGGATATTTAATATACTTTAAAATAACTAAATACACAAGACATTTTTATAATGAATATTTCATGAACGTAGTCGTATTTCCTACGTTATTTTAACCCATTTATGCCTAGCGTCCCTTTTTTGGGACGGCATTTTCGCTATCAGTTGAAAACATTATTTATTTTTCCTAGCCTTTATTCGCGAGTATTGGACTTCAATTCCACAAAATATTTTAATATGGCCAAGTAGGATGTTGACATTTCAATTTTTATACATAATGATTTTAAATGAAATCATTCCTTGCTCAAAAAGTTGACATCAGAAATTTATCAATTACTGCTGGTGTTAGCAAAAATCGGAGAAAGTCGCAAAAATATCCAGGCACGAATGGGTTAAACAATTCAAGATTAATCTTTAACAAATGATCGATGTATTAAAGCACATTTCAGTGTTTTCGGGATATCCTGTATATTGGAGAAAATTGATAAAATACGCTCTATAGCGCGATCCCTAAATTAATTATTCTTTAATAAAGACATTACATGTAGTATATATTATTCTTTTGCCGCTTTCTCAATCGAACTTAGGAATTGAGCAAGCATAATGAACGCTTGTACAAAATATTAACTACATTAAGTTTCTGTATAAACGGGCAAAAATCAATAATTTATAATTTACTGTATTTCTGCACTGTACCAGATGTAAGTCTGAATCACATAATCAAGGCATGTATAACTGATAAATAACATTTTCAACTGGCAAAATTAAATTGTCTAAAGAGTATCACAACGTGATGCTTATTTACAAGAATAAAAACTACTCAAGTAAGTAATACGCGATTTCTGATTAAAATAATTTATTTATAAATAACACATGAATAATTATTCACTAAACATGATTTACATACATATTTTTAGAATTTTTAAATACATTATAAAAGTGTTCACGTACCTTTACATTCAGAGAAAAATGCTCGAATTTTAGGATAAATTTTCATGAAAGAAAATGGCGCAAGATTCACAAAACGATTACCTACATCTAAAGTTCTTTAGTACGACAAAAGTGTAAAAAATTGTTTTAAAATAATAAAATAATATAACATTTATAATACTTAGAATAAAAAAATAGAACACTGTCACTGGGGGAAAACAGGCCTCAATGATAAACTCATTTTTAGTGATGGCAACTCGTACGCAGGCCCGTTGCTAATAACGACGGCCCCGGATGGCCCCGAAAGAACCACAGAAATCGGGGACTGGCCTTAAAAATTGGGGACGTATTGTAAGGTGGCGAGATTTTTGAACATAGAATCGGGGACATGTCCCCAATTTTTATAATTAGTGAAATAATCAACATTTATTTAATTAAAAACCAATGCAATAATTAAAAATTGTCCCCAATTCCCGTTTTACACTGTGGGTACAATTTGGAGAACGTCCTGAAATTGGGGACTGCCCCGGAAAACGGGGACGTTTGGTCACCTTAACGAATGGGCACCTTAGGTAATGGAATAGGAGTAGGTGAGAGGGGGCCTCGAAATGAAAGCAGGCCTATAGAGAGTGTTAATCAGTTCTTGAACGTAATATACCGGTGGTCATTGGCGCCAAACTATTTTTACGTGAAATGTGCTAGCAAACTATTGCTAATCGTATTCCATATCATCAATAGTTTCAATTGTCCGGCATTTATCTTAAAGAAAAATCGCTCGTCTAGGTGGACCACCGGTATGCTACGTCAGTACCGAAAAATGTATATCATGTGGTTAAATTAATTGAATTATAAATTAAATTAATAAAATGAATTAAATTATTTACATTTTGATATATTTCATTTAAACATATTTCGGTACCTTTCACTTTTGGGGCCCCACAGAAAACCAGGACCGAAATGTGCGATAACGTGCCGACGTATAGAGAATAAGTTTGTCGTAAATTGAAAATCCCACAATAGATGCGCCTTGTCAAGGTTTGCACGAAATTGATATGCAGATACTTCGATCACTCAGCTAATTTCCTAACTTGGTTAGAATTCTAGCTCAGAGGTATAGACAGAGACTATTTGACTACGGATTACGTAGAAACTTAAACTTCCGGCCTGTAGTAGGAAACGGGCACGTCCATTAGATGATGGGGATGGCAGTCAGATGTACGACTGATGCTCAGTTACTTAGACGTAGTTATGAAGAAGTAAAGCTGCATTCATACTGGCCGTTACGTGCCGCTCAGACTCCGCGCTGATATCCTCATTAATAACAATGATAATAAAAGTCCCGCATGCAATATTTCAGTGCATTACAGATTATTATAGATTACTGAGCGTGGACGTCAACACAAGAGGAAACACGTACATTCACTCCGCTAGCTTTACCCGACCCGCTTATTTGGATTCACTTTCACGGACAGATTGCCAATATTCTACGCGATCCGAAGTCAAACTATACAAAGTTTGTACGAAAATGTCATTCAGCCACGCACGATACGAACATACGGATTTTAATAGATCTGACTAGCTGCGTACCCGTTCTCCGCACGGTGGGAAACGAATATTTTCTTTGCACTTATATTTCGAATTAAACCCAGTAATGCGGAATTTCAAAACGTGGAAAAATACTTGAATCGTGACTAAAAGTTGATGTCATGAGTGCAAATTTTGGCGATCAAAAGGGAAAGAAGTTTTCGAAAAATACCTGATGCTTTCGAAAAATGCCTGATTTCTACAACATATAATTCTTTTTGTGAGGTTTAATTTATAGCATTAATATATAGTATATACCACATAAATAACATTGCATGATGTTGACAACAATTTTATCTTGCAATTCGCAAAGCGTGGACAATGTATTAGCACAGTTATGTTACACACGACTTTACCTAAATTAAAAAACCTTCATGAAACAATGGATGCATCATTTACGTTTAAAAGTCAAAAATGCACCCTGCTCCGGTGAAAATCATGTCGCTTTTCTAAATGAAAACGTTCGTGATGTAACTTCTGAGAAAAAAAGCTTATTACCCTTATTGAACTCTTAATACAGTATCACACTTGTTACATAAAAGTGACGTTGATCTCACTGTCAATTTACGCTAAATAAATAACTAATTTCATATTTCATTTTTTACAGATTACAATTTAACCCTTTATAACATGGGTCTACAACACGAATTCTTGGAACACGGCGAAAACATTACGATCGTTTTCGTGTAACACGTTAAAAGAGACTTGTACAGCACGGTAAAATGAGACATATGTTCTGATATTATGACGCTTTAGCTCCTGTAATTAACATGCCTTTTCAATGGCAACACCAAACATCATTGTATTTCTACGGAGCGCAAATAAGTTTTGGAAGCAATAGTGATCATGTGATATATCATCTATATGCTAGAGATAGACATAACTGTAAAAAAAAGTGGTTTATCATAAATGAAATGACGTCATTTTGATGTCACGAGTTTAAAAATGCAATAGAAATCTTAATTAGTAAGACTCCTATATACCGAGCTCACCTACGCCTTCTGAAAATTGCCCACATTAGGCTTAACACAGCACTCCTTGGCGACACCGCTTGGTAGTCTTATTCTGCATTTTAAACCAATAAATTTGTTATTATGGGTGGTTGTGCCGCCATAAATCGTTCTAATCATTCAAGAAATGGATTTAGAATGGCTAAATTCTCTAAAGATGAAGAAAAAAGAAGAAAATGGGTGATCAACATGCGACGAGATCCCGGATCGTCTGCTCAAATTTGCCTTGTAAGTTCGATTTTATAATTTTTACTGTTACCTTAGAAAATGCCTTTTTCTTGTAAGTTTATCTTTGTTATTTAATTCAAAATACCAAAGTTGTTCGTAGCTTGTTTAGTTTTGTTAAAACGCAAATGTTATGTTAAGAGTGCGTTTTGCATTATCGCCAAAGCTCGCCAAAGCTACTTGTTGTGTTTGTAAACAAAACCGTGTTCTTTAGCATTAAAAAATGTGTTTAAAAAGCAATAGACAACACATATGTTAATAAATTTAATTAAGCATCTTGAATATTGTTGTATACCTACAATTATTTTCGCAATCATAATAAAATATTAAAGTTTGTCACTAATTACGTTTACTTTAACGAAATGCCAAATTAGCGAGATTAATATGCCAAAGTAGCGAGAAGTGCGTCAAAGATATCAACCCCATAGGTTTGGCTAGTTTCGGTTTGGACAACTTTTCGAGACGTAAGCCGGCCTGTATTATAGGGGTTCTTTTAATTAGGTTTCCAAGCTTAGACAAAATATTACACCACGAGTGAAATAATAAACTTCTGTATTATCAGATGCTGTAGAAAAGTAAAATAACGTGAGTTTTGGTCTTTTCTCACTTTCATTCACTAATTCATGTTAGATATCGCATGGCTCACTTGGATAAATACAGGCTGTCCGGAAACCAGTTTCTCCTACGGGATTTTCCGTACGAGTAAATTTTCGCTTCTTCGCCGATTTGTCGCTTTTATCCAACGAATCACTGTTGCCAACTCTGCCGGAGAAAATGTGCCTAAAATCAAAACTAAAAGTATCCAGGAATGGATAACAATGACACATTCAAATATAACAATCGTGTCTACACAAAAACCGTGCTCGAGCGAAATAGCACTCAAATGCTAAAAAAGGCGCCAAACGCGGCTTTTTTTTTTTTTTTTTTTTTTTTTCTCGGCTTGAAAACATTGGCTGCATTCGTAAACGATAAACTCGTTGCACGAGTGCAACTCGTTTGGCGTTTACGAATGCGACCATTGTTATCCATTCCTGGATACTTTTAGCTTTGATTTTAGGCATATTTTCTCCGGCAGAGTTGGCAACAGTGATTTGTTGGATAAAAGCGACAAATCGGCGAAGAAGCGAAAATTTACTCGTACGGAAAAATGGAGCTTTCTGGACAGCCTGTATTTATCCAAGTGAGCCATGGATATCGCAACTGACAATGAAGGAATTTTGCCGTCATGAGTTTAAAAATGAATTAGAAATCTACGTAAAAATTTACTATTATGAAATTTTCGGAGTCTAGTATTTTGTTTAATGCATGAGCTACCCTTACAATACAAGTTACAATATTAATCCGTTTGAAAACAACTGTGATAAATAACCAGACTAAACAAGCATGGTCAGAACGTAACATCATAAATTAAAAAATTGCGTGAAATTCTAAACTCTGCTACACAATTTAACACCCTATTCGATATTTGAGCGATTCTAAATATCTCCACGAGATTACACAGTTTGATGTTTATCACAAAACTGAACCATAGAGGATTTAAATATTTAGATTGGTACACCTTGGATATTTTCTATCACGGCGAGATGAAATAATTTGCGGTGCTAAATTTGCGCCAATCTGACAAGAATTATGCTTAAAAAGATAAGGAGAGGTGTTTTAATGGCAACCATTATAAATAATGTTTATTGTTTATGCTAATGTATAAATTGCTAAGAATCATCAAAGAGTAGAAAAGGCACCACTGGTTTCAAATTCCTACACTGATTATTTAAATTGAGCATTAGAGAGGGGGGAAACGAAGATCAATAACATTTAATAAGTAATAGACAGTAATAGGTAGTATTAGATTTTTTAGGTTAATATGAATTGAAGCACAGTATACCACATTAATAAATGTTTCGTGAAATTAAAAGTGGTCTCTTCATCATTTTTCAACGGTCGTCTTGCAACTAACTAAAGTATAATCCTACGTTGCGTTAATGTATACCGTGATAGTTTCAACAAAAGAGACTACCTAAATTGCATTTTTTTTTATGGCACAGGTATTTATTTTAGGAAAATATTCTTTTCCTACCGTGCGAAGAACGGGCACACAGCTAGTATAAAATAATCTCGATTATATGAAACTTGTTATAGTATACGATTTAAAGTAAACTTAGAAGGAATCGTATGTTCGGTACCATTTCCCACAAGTTTCTATTAATAGATATCCTTTACTATTTTGAGGTGAACAGTAATAATATGTTCATAATCATTATTAATGAAATCCTTATCATGCATAGCAGTGCATGGGCATGGTCGTGACAGGGGTCATTTGGATTCTATGTCTTAGAAAATTGATTGTAATTAAATATTTTCTACCTAAATATATGAGAGATAGATAATGGTGAGAATGTTTTTATAATACTAGGGGCCAAGGCCCCCAGACTCGCTACGCTCGCTTTTTCGTATGAGGCATTCGGCCCCTAATCAGGCTTATTCGTAAAAAAGACATAATTTCAACAGACAAAACCCGAAGATTGGATCAGATAGAATGTTACTGAGCTACACATTGCTTGGTTCTTGCATGTTCATTGGTACATAAAAATTTAAACTTCGCACTACAGTAGACCCCCCTCCCCCTCATTACACGGAAGGTATGTTGTTATGGGAATCCGTGTTGTACGGGTCCTGAGCTATACTACACCTGGAGTGCGGTTTTTTTTTTCCAACTATCGTAATGCCAGGTTACGAGTGAAACAATTCCATAGTTTTGCTCTGATTGAATAAATTTTAATCAGGGGTATTAGAAAAATATCTGCTTCCTCCCGTATGAAGGGTACACAGCTAGTTTGAATTACAAATCGATCATTCATTACAAATAAAAAGGATTACTGTTCATTACAACGTAAGTACATAATTATTGATAACTAATAAATTCACGTACATAATTATTGATTAAATCGAACAAAATACAACATGTGGAGAAAAATGTGTGTCGCTTATGTATACGGTACGCATATACCAGCTGTGTCACGCTGCGGCCTGTGCGGACACAACTTTTTGAATTTTAAATGTGCACACAAATCGAGCGCGGAATTCGAAAAGTAACTGAAATAAAAAATCAAATATTTCCAATGCTAACCCAGTGAAAAGTGCGGTAAAATGTATACGAACGTATAAAAATATGTGAAATTGTGAGAATTTCATAAATAAATGTGCGATACCCTTACAGCCTTAAAAAACATTTTTTTTTTTACAAAGAATTTTAAATGTATAAAAATGTGAATAAACGTTCATAAATGTTTATTAAAAGATAATGTGCCAAAACCTGTTTAATTGTATAATGAATCGGACCAAACGGAGAAACCTTTTCTATTCTCAAAGCCCTTTTCCCCCCAAAAAACCCCAGGGATATCCCTTGAACAGGATTCATTATACAACCGGTCGACTAAAATGGGGGAGTGAAAACTGTCAGCTTCCGTAGAGCCCCCCTCGTCAGAGATCAGCTTGGCTTTTCGAACTGCGGGGAGAATCTGAGGAGTGAGAGGGGGTAGGAAAGGAGAGAGTCGGCCAGTTGTATAGTACAGCAGCCGGATAGCTTATGATATTGAAACTGACCAGTCTGGAAATCAATCTGCTCGTAGATAAATACTTTTGAATAAGAAGGAAGGGGGGGGGGTTGTCCGCATCAGAGCTGCATTCAGCCTGCTATTAGAAAAAAAAAAATAAATAAAAGAAAAGAAATAAGAAAATGCCACCGTAAGCTAAATTAGAAACAAGCCCTCTCCGTCTTTCCTACTTATAGAAAGTCATAACATTTTGTTACAATTAAGTGGGCGTAAACATCGGGAAAAGGTTTCCGCTTATACGCAAATCTACTGGTCATGGACATGGTGCAGATTTTATTATTTCAGCAGAGCTTATCGTTACTTTCAACGATCACGATGGGTTACTTAAATTATTAATTAAATTTTTTGTTTACTTTTTGTGGAGTTAAAAATTTGGGTTTCTCACGACCAAAAGTCATAATATTTTCTTTCAATTGATGTGGGCGTTGACATCGTGAGGTTTCCGCCTACATGTACAAATGGTCTCTCAAATTGTTTATGATGCGTATTTTATTATATCAGCAAAATTCATCATTACTTTCAAAGGATTATTTAAACTTTTAATGAAATATTTTGTTTATTGTTTGGGGAGCTTAAAATTCTGAGTTTCTTACCAACCGAAATTCATAACTCTTTCTTAATACTGATGTGGACGTACACAGCAAGAAAAGCATGCCGTCTACATTTGTAATCGCTTGCTCTCAAAATTCTTCGTGATGCGGACTTTTTTTATTTCAGCAGAATTTAACATTAGTTTCAAAAGGGCACGACGTATTATTTTAATTTTCTGTTTACTGTTTGTGAAGTTTAAAATGGATGTTTCTTCCCACCGTAAGTGATATTTCTTTAAGAATTGAAGTGGGCGTAAACACCAAGAGAAAGCTCCCGCCTACGAAGTGCATCCAGTGTTAGAACAGTTCCGTTTAGAAATTAATGGGCGTCGCAGGACTTTTGAATAGCTTTAAAAGCAGACCGATAGTGTCAAACGCGCATTCTCTTTTTTCTTTAACACCACCCTACTGATATGTTTAAAAAGAGATGTAAAATTTTATTCATGAAGAGACTGAAACAAGCTTGTATACTCGTTGTGAAGATTATAAAAACGGAACAACAAAGCGTAAGGGTGGTTTTATTGGATTTTAATGGATTTTTAAAAGGTTGCAGTAAGAGGACACAACTGAGGAATGCTTCCGAGAAAAGAAACGGCCTTAGCTGACAACAAACATTTAAGAGGATTCTAGACATCCCCCCCCCCTTTCTACACTCAAACATTTTGTTTCTGACTGAAATGTAAACGCATCATTTCACGAATGTTTAAAATAACGAAAGTACTACAAAAATAATTTTTTTAATATTACAAAATTAATATTGGCCTGAAAATTGAATTGTTTCATGTCTTATAAATTCCCCGACGAATAAATCAGAAGTCCCCGACGGGGGGAGGGGGGTCATTCTTTCCCCGACAGGGGCACGTGCCCCCTTGGATTACCTGAATAATCCGTGAATACACAAAAAAGATTAAAATTTGTAATTGTCATAGTTATGGGGAGCTTCAAATTCTGCGTTTCTTACCCACCGAAATTCATAACCCTTTCTTTGAACTGATGTGGGCGTACACATCAGGAAGAGCATACGGCTTCATGAGTAACCACTTTCTCTCAAAATTCTTCATGATGCGCACTTTATTATTTCATCAGAATTCAACATTAGTTTCAAAAGGGCACGATGTATTATTTTAAATTTCTGTTTACTGTTTGTGAAGTTTAAAATAGGTGTTTCTTCCCACCGTAAGAGATATTCCTTTTTAAAATTGAAGTGGACGTAAACACCAAGAGAAAGCTCCCGCCTACGAAGTGCATCCAGTGTTAGAACAGTTCCGTTTAGAAATTAATCGGCGTCGCAGGACTTTTGAACGGCTTTAATTTTTTCAGTTTATCCTATAATATACCTTGGATATTAACATTTCAAATTGAAAATTCATTCGAAAATAGTCAGAGCTCCCAAATAAGGGCCCCCTAAACACCCCCCAAATTTCATAAAAAAAAACAGTTTGAAGAATGCTTTAAATCTTGGCTCCGACATGATACAGAAAAAAATTTTGCACATTGCAGTTATACATCTTCATATAAAGTGAATCCAATGTTAAAAATTTTTGAAGGCCCTCAGGGCCCTACGGTACGGGGCCCCAAACATGGTCCTTACCGCTAATTCATGCAATTTCGAAGCATTAGTACAGATGAAGCCGACTTCCCACAGGAGAACTATTGGCATGGAGATATAGTATCAACATACTAGTTTCATATTATGGAAAAACATTTTTTGAAGGCACAACTGTTTCCAAGCGAAATCCCCAAAAATATCTGCCTATTTGGGACATTCATTGGCACGCATGGCAGCATTTCGGCGTTACTTTTAGAAATTTAATAGACTGTAGCAATATTGAAAATTAAACTTATCCTGCATGCATCACAAATATGTCCTCTATATATCACAAATAGTTCTTTTACAGGAGCACTCATACATCATTACAGAATTACAGAACATTATGGGGATCTCTGTAACTACTGAACCGATTCGAAAAAAACTTTTCACTGATAGAAATCTACACTATTCCTGAATATTATAGGCTACCTTTCAGCATGTTGCATAACTAGTTCTTTTACAGGGACACTCAAAAGAATTCTAGTAAATTACGCTATTTAGACATCTCTGTAACTACTGAACCGATTCTAAAGATCTTTTCACTGAAGGATACACTATTCCTGATTAACATAGGCTAAAATTCATGCATGCAGCATAATTTACAGGAACACTCAAAATAATTCAAATAATAAAAAATTTGTTCATGTTCTATAAATAAAATATTTTTATTATACAGCATTTTACATTATTTTTGTTTTGAAATATAATTTTCTTTGTAGATTAGTGAAAAAATGTAGGAAGTTGCTAATATTGAGTTGAACGCTTACTAGGTAGTGGAATCGGTAAACTTATTTTACAGAGGAAGGATCATCGCTTTATCAGAAATAGATGGGACTGCTACAATGAAATATATACATACAATACCTGACTCTCAATCATTAAATGGCCACGACGAGATGACACAAAAACAGTCACTACAGACAGGATATTTTTTTTTTCTCCAAATGAATTTGCTTCTGTTAGTCCCTTTACGATTGCTAATATAAAAAGTATCAAAGCAGCTCACAATAAACAATACAACAGACTCTATAATAAAACTAAGTAAATAACCTGAGAATTTGTCCTTGAGAATTTTGTTGTAAAATAGTATACAAGTCAAAAATAAATGATGTAGAATTTCGACAATTTCTTTTATTTACAATACTATTTACTTTTTGTTTATTTTAAATGAAGTATAAGACATGGTATATGTGCAGTTAATTTATTTAGATAGTTTTTTTTTTGTTTCGTATTTGGCGAATCGAGACAGTTAGGACAATGTTTACGAATTATTTTGAGTGTTCCTGTAAATTTTGCTGCATGCATGAGTTTTAGCCTACGTTACTCAGAAATTTTGTAGCTTTCAGCAAAAAGATCTTTAGAATTGGTTCAGTAGTTACAGAGATGTCCATATTGCATAATGTATTAGAATTCTTTTGAGTGTCCCTGTAAAAGAACTAGTTATGCTGCATGCTGAAATGTAGCCTATAATACTCAGGAATAGTGTAGCTTTCAATCGGTGAAAAAAAATTTCGAATCTGTTCAGTAGTTACAGAGATCCCCATACAGCAGTGACTGTTTTTGTGTCATCTCGTCGTGGCCATTTAATGATTGAGAGTCAGGTATTGTATGTATATATTTCATTGTAGCAGTCCCATCTATTTCTGATAAAGCGATGATCCTTCCTCTGTAAAATAACTTTTCCTATTCCACTACCTAGTTTGCGTTCAGCTCAATATTAACAACTTGCTGCATGCTGAGAGGTAGCCTATAATACTCAGCAATAATGTATTGGTGAAAAAAAAAATTCGAATCTGTTCAGCAGTTACAGAGATCCCTATATAGCGTATTGTAATTCTTAGGAGTGCCCCTGTAAAAGAACTTTTTGTGATGTATGGAGGATATATTTATGATATATTCAGAATAAGTTAATTTTCCATATTGCTACAGTCGATTAAACTTCTAAAAGTAACGCCGAAATGCCCCCATGCGTGTCAAAGGAATGTCCCAAATACGGAGGTACTTTTTAGAATTTTTCTAGGTAACAATTGTGTCTTCAAAAAATGTTTTTTCATAATATGAAACTACTATGTTGATACTACGTATCCATGCCAATAGTTCTCCTGCGGGAAGTCGGCTTCAGCTGTACCAATGCTTCCAAATTTCATAAATTAGCGTTTAGGACTATGTTTGGGACCCCGTACCGAGGGGCCCTGGGAGCCTTCAAAATTTTTTAACATCGGATTCACTTTATATGAACATATATAACTGTACTGTGCAAAAAGTTTTTCTGTATCACGTCAGAGCCAAGATTTAAAACATTCTTAAAACTGTGTTTTTTATTGAAATTGGGGGTATTTGGGGGGGCCCTTATTTGGGAGCTCTGACTATTTACGAATGAATTTTCAATTTGAGATGTTAATACCCAAGGTATATTATAGAATAAAATGAAAAAATTATCTGACGGACCTCTGAGACAGTCACCGTCGAGGCAATAACGTGGCAAAAATAGACCTAAATTAATTCTACGTCACTCGTCATGGGTACTTTAACCCCCAACAACTCCAAAACTAAGAGAGGTAAATCAAAAATATTTCAGATTTGTTCTTTCCTTGGGTAAGGCAACACAAGAAAAAAAAATTAATGAAATTTTGAGATGGCGATGGAAACGCCCTATCTAATTTGTCGCTGCAATACCTCTTAAAACAAATAACTTCATATTCAATTTTTGTTACGTATCGAAATCGAATTTCATGTTCTGGAAGCTTGCGGAAACTTTTCGCATTCGAACGATTTCATTTCGCTGGGAATATTCCGCCTTGTATCAATGCTTCATGCAGAATAAATCTTTTTATTTGTGAAAAAATAAATAAATAAATAAACATATAAATCTGGAAAAACTATTTTAAACGAATGGACGATATCATATGACGTCATTTTTGAAACAACACGTGACCTTTCGGCTGTGTTGATGAGTAGTCCTGTAGTCTTATTCGCTGAAGTGTAAATTTTTCATCGACACGTGACTGAAATAGCCTCGACTCAGTAAAAGTTTAATTATGTTACCATTTTCCAATAGGAATCTGTGGAAAGATATCTTTTTGTTGTCATGTACAGGTTCCAGAGAGTTATTGAAACTTCCATAGGTAGCACAATAAAGAGGCATAATTATTATTTTTTTAATTTTGCACTTACTACCTAGAGCCCAGCGCATAAACCTATGAAGAAAATGGTGTCTGTTTCCCACCGACACGTGACTTTTATAACCTCGAAACTAGAGCTGAAGCAAACCGCATGTATTCGGTACTAAGATACGGATAATCACTCAGACTCGAAGTAACGAATTGTTACTTTTCGGTTGATATCGTTACTCGATCCGAAGGTTTCGGATCGAGCAGCTTCGAACTTCGAATACAGACTGCCAGGCGAGGCGAACTAGGGGGAAACAGGTTCCAGTAATCGAGTACTAATATCTTCTGTTATTTGTTACTGGCAGTTACTGGATATCGGATCGCGGTTTCAAGGGGGAAAATGACTTTCGAGTGTGCATTTCGGATCGACCAGGTTCGAACTTCGAATACAAGACTGCCGGAGGGAGAAAATGAATTTCGGTATTTGAGTAATAGTATGTTCCGTTCCGTTACTAGATACCGGAAGTATTATGGATTCTCGCTGTTTGAAGGGAAAAATCAGTTTCGGTATTTGAGTAGTAGTATGTTCTGGTTGCAATTCGTTTGTGCCGAGCCGAATGGTATCGTTTTGATGAGGTTTGGAAGAATCCGTATGTATCGTTACAGTTATGGAGATGGATATACTATCTGCTGCTCTATTGATATGGGTCGTACAATGGGAGGATAGGATCCGGTGTATAGCATGTTCTTATGCGCAGTTGAACTTTTTTTTGCGGGGGGGGGGGGGAAGGAGGTGTTCTTATAATTGTAGAGGAGCAATACATATAAGAGAAGCATGTTAGTAAGGGGTGCTAATTTCGGGCTTTCTAACATTTTGGTACTAAATAGTGGTGCAATCAGAATTTTTTCTTTCAGGGTGGTTCCGAAGCAGGATTGCGAACTTAACTTTTTCTTTTTTTTTTAGCTAGAATCGAAATATGAGTAATAAATAACAAATTATTTAAATACACCTTTTAAAAAATATATTTTTATAAAGTAAACGAATTCACACATTTTTATTATTTAAAATATTATTTGGAACTAAAAAAAATATTTAGCATGGAAACCTAAACACATTTTTTAAGTAATTGTTTAAAAAATATGTAAAAAATTGTGAGCGACCCGGGATTTCTATGCCCACTCCTGCGTAAGCCACTGGTATTAAAATAATTCAATGAAGTTCAGAATGTTTCTAAAATGTCGGCGTTTAGGGGGCCATCTGCCCTATTTTATGGTACATTTTATTCCATGAACTCATGGAATACGCATAGCCCGGTGCAACCATTCTTTCTGTATGAAAGGAGTGATAATTTTTGTTTAAAGAATGCTCTCATATATGCACCCACAGAAGGGGCTAACCCCTTTCATCCCAAAAGTGCAGAAATAGAACTGGAAATATCTTAAAAATAGGTAATTCTCATTGAATAAAACAATTTTAATTTAAAATATGGTAATTTTTAATTTACTTCGAAAAATGGTCCAGCAAAAGAATTTTTTGATATGAAATAAGAACTCACAAATAATAAAGATATTATGCTTTTAGAGACGCAAAGTAGTTGATATCATACTGAGATCCCCTGCCCTGTGAATTTTATATATGTGGCCCAATCCCTGGATCTCAGTATTCGAGAACCCGCTCCCAGAAAAAACACGAGTCACAAGCTTTCCTTTACACTTTTTATGATAAGAATGAACAGGTTAAACCAGCGTTCAGAATTAAAAAAAAGGGGGGGTTGAGAAAAAAAAAGAATGGCATATGTCTTTGGAAGATTTCTATGTGCACTCAGTAATTCGGATAATTTAGCATTGTATAAAACCATAAATGTGTATAAAAACAATCTGTAAATCAGAGAAAATAAGCTCTAAATACAACTTTGTACAACTTCGCTAAAAAAAATTCTTTTTGGTTATGGGTTTATGTATGGGCGGCATATACCCATAACAACACTGTCCCGGATGTGTTGTTATGGGGCACTATATAACATCCTATTACCGATTCTATTAGTAGTAACGAAAGTAACGAGTAACGAATACTTAGTAACGAATAGCGAACATCTAAGTAACTAATACATACGGATACTCATTTTGTCGTTACTTTTACAGCACTACTCGAAACTCAAGTAGTCGATATCCTCCATTGGATTCGCAATTTTCCCTTCAAAGCCTGATAACTTTGACTTCAATATGACGTGATTGTCACTTGTGACAGCTCATTTTGTCCTGCTCATGATGCACTTTTTTTACTCTCGGAAATAAAATGGAGCTGAAAATAGCAAAAAATCGCTTAAAAATGAGGGAACGGGTGGATTTACAGTTTTAAAGAAGCGCAGATCGTTTTACATACGTTTATACGTAATTATGAAAATTTTCAAGCGGATTGTATAAACGGTGTAGATGCTATTATGCTTCCTGTGCTTAACTTGTTAACCTTTTTGGAGTTATGGTGGTAAAAGTTCTATCTTGAAGTGGTTACCTAGAATCATCACAGAATCTGTGAATCAGTGAGTCAGGGATCAGCACAACTATACAGTAGGATTTTGAATACGTAGATTGCTATTTTTATTTCTGGCCTTAGCAACAGAAAGTGTGGCTAGGCAATCGCAGATTATTTAAATCGAAAATTTGATATTTGTAAACATAAATTCTTCCGATCGATTTGCCATTTCAGCTTGGTTTGTGTTGTTTACAGGAATTTTAAAAATTCATCTCCAAAAAATGGTTAAAAAAATGGAGTTGACTCGTGAACATTTTCGTGCAATTATTTTTCATAATTTTCGACGTGGATTGTCAAGACAAGAGTGCTTCGATAAACTTAAATCTTTATACAGCGATGAAGCACCATCCTACAGCACTGTTAAAAGCTGGTATAACGAATTTAATCGTGGTCGAAGTTCGATCCAGGACGAATTCCGTGCAGGTCCAAAATCGGTTGTTGTGCCAGAAAATAGCGATGCTGTGCGAGAACCGATTAAGCAAGCTCGTCATGTGACATACCGTGAGATTGAGGTGTCTTTGGACATTAGTATGACAAGCATCAATAAGATATTACATGAACATTTGACCGTAAAAAAGATTTGTTCGCGTTGGATTCCGCAAAATCTGAAAAACGCTCAAAAGAAGGCTCGTATCGATTGGTGCAAGGAAATGCCGACAAAATACAACCATGGTGCAACAAAGGCTGTGTATAACATCAGCACAGGGGACGAATCATGGATCTATGCATATGAGCCGGAAATAAAACAGCAATCGACTGTAGGGTCTTCCAAGACGAGCAAAATCCAACAAAACTTGTTCGAGCAAGAAGCACATAGAAACAAATGGTTGCCTGTTTCTTCGGCATTACCGGTCAAGTGGCGTTAGAGCAACGCAGAACGGTCAATTCTGAATGGTACACGACTATTTTTTTTGCCAGAAGTCACCGGAGAAATTCGAAAAAAGCAGAAGAGACGCATAATTCTTCATCATGACAATACGAGCTTAAACACATCGGCTCAAAGGATTTTCTGAAATGTCGAAACATTGAATTGATGGGTCATCCGCCGTGCAGCCCTAATTTGGCACCCAATGACTTTTTTTATTCCCGTACATCAAAAATAAATTACGTGGACTACGATTTTCGACACCCGAAGAAGCGATTGATGCATTAATAACGCATGTTTTGCAATTACCTCAATCGGAGTGGAAAAGTGCTTCGAAAATTGGTTCTAATGCATACAAAAGTGCATTGATCTTCATGGAGAACATTTTGATAAAACAATAAATCCAATTTCGATCATAAATATTTGTTGTTTTATTATTTGGCCAGAAATATAAATAGCAACCTTCGTACAAGCGTTTAATAAGGGAATTTTCGAGTTATAATTTTTTCAAAAACTGTTAAGACGATATAATTTCAATCAGATTTTTTATGGTTATAAAGTTTTCTATTTCAAAAGTTATAAAATTATTTATTTTTACGAATTCTCTGAAAGTAACTTATTTTAGACTTCACATCACATCAAGTATTTATGTTCCAAAAAGTTTTGCTAGCATTACATATGAGCGCACACATTTATATACAGGGTGTCCCAGCCCAAACAGTACACTAATAATCCTACGAAAGAGAACAATGCTTGCACAAACACGTAGTACTTTTGCTATAATATAGCACATCATCAACTTAGTTTAAACACATACCCGAGTCTTCATCTGACTTTTTTTTTTTCCTAATAGCGGTCACTCGCCGACTATAGCAGCCGTTGACCGCTATAAGGCTGGAATTGCTAGTCACTTTTTATTGGAGGCACATAATAAATGGACCAGTGTTTCCTCCTATGAAGGGACGGACGAAATAACACCCAAGTCTACTCCAAGAATCGAATCAAGAATCATGGTATGGTAGAATGGAAAATCAAGTTATTCTATAATATTCATTGATTTTTTATTTTTATTTTTTTGTATTTAAACAAATTTTATTGCTTAAAACTTAATAATTACTATTTATTATTTTTGAAGTAAATCTTCTTTTGTTTGGCATAAAAATCCCTCGTTTAAATTAGTAATTTAAATCTATCAGTACGGGTTAGGATCCCTTAGAAAGTCCCCTATTGAGGGCACCCCTCTTCGGCCTAGCACCCTCGATAATCGGCTATTACCATAATCAAATCAAATCTATCGAACACTAAAAGGCCGCCAATGCTAAAGGGCTCCACCTCTTATTCTGACGATAGAAGATTTAATTTTCATATAGGGAGTTAAAATCTTTTTTGGGAGGACTTAGGACCTGACCTGCCCCCTTTTACTTATAGTGTATACTATTTACACATAATTATTCATAATTTTTAATGTTACAGTAAAAGAACACCATAATATTACGATACAAAATTTTTTCTGAAAGTTTCTTAACTGGCAGAGGTTTATCGTTTATTATAGTGTCTAATACAGCTTGCGAAGAGACGTCCTTAAATTTTTAAAGTATCTGACATAGTTCGTAGTAGTATTTATGTACCAAAACAACATAATTTTTTCGAATTACTGTCTTAATAAGATAGTAATATACTCTATAACAAGGGTGGCTAACCAATGGCACGTGACACAATATTTTGGGCCCGCCACCAATCAAAACGGTTTGCCTTTTAATTAAAAATAATACAGTTCACCATGAAGTGTCACGATCAAACGGTCACTAAGTAAAAATTATTTGACGGCACGTCTATGGCCTCATTAAGCATTTCTTAAGAAAAAATGACATGCCGATCCATAAAGATTCGCCACCCCTGCTCTATCAATTTAAAAATCCGCTTCGTTAGGTAGTAGCGTTTCGATAATTTAATGCTCATGAAACTCTGTTAAGATTATAACAAATGTGATTTTAACGGCATTGATTTTTTAATCCATACAATACGCATGATTTTAACGACATTAATTTTTTAATCCATACAATACGCATGATCTGAAAGTTATCATTGTGGTACATATTTCACATAATATATTTGAAATTATCGCTTAAAGAAGATGCTTCAAAATAATTTCTAAAGAAAAGATCGGTATCCGCGGATGTTACTGCAAATTATCCGTTTCAATATCCGTATTCGCGGATACAAAAAACAGTTGAACAGATTTCATATCCGTGTCCGCGGATATAAAAACAAGTTATCCGTTTTCAGATAAGTATCCACGAACTTAACGTTTTAACGATCCGGCACACCTCTACTATATATTTAATTTGGTTGAATTTCTTTTTCTTTTCTTTTTTTTTACATTTACAAATACATTGCTCCTTATTTACTCAGTTTAGAAAGATTATATTTAATCAAGATTTTTATACAACAGCGGTTCATTCACAACCAGTGATGCAGTGCGCAGAACATTTGCAGTGGGAGGGGGGGGGGGAGCAAGAAAAACGGGCAAAGAGCAAGTGATAGTGCATGTTTTAAAAGACCTCTTATTTATTTTTTTAGTTTTTAATTTAATTTAATTTATTTTTTTTTTTTTTTGCTCCAAAACAAATCTATTTTCGCTTAATTCAAACACTATTCGCTGTTCAAACTTCATCGATAACATTATTTTGTTGAAAAGGCGGCTAAATATGCATTGTTGAAAAATTAAAAAAATGTATGCATACTGAGGAATATGAGCTGAGAGAGGAGCGCAATCGTAAGTGAGCCTTTGTTGCGGGAGTGAGGAGGGGCACAGTGTTAAAAGGTTGGGAATGGCTGTTATACAACATGCATCATGTAGCTTCTTCCCTTTGAAAAATTAAGGGGGAGCAAATCATTACATTTTATAAATTTTCATGAAATAAAGATATGTGTGGTGATGCCATTATACACGAACACAAGCATTTTTTAAACCATAGTCTTAATTGAAAAATAAGTACCCACTTCGCGTATGCACCCAGGTATTTACCTTTAAAATAAATACTGCGGTATTTTACATCACTGCATGTAACGTCGAAAAAAGTAACGGACCTAGTAAAAAAAGAAGGAGGGGAGGGAGAGAAGGAAATAAATTTATTTGAAGACAGAGAAAGTTTTTAAAAAAGTGGTTCCGTATGCATCAATTATGGAACATTTTCCATTGAAATCTTGTTTGACGATCATGGCTGAGTGGATAAGACCATGGACATTGGGAAAGGAGGCTGAAGTTCGCAGGTCCAGTGTTTAGACCTCTCACGACCCGACCAGTGGCCAAGCGCAAAGCGCTCTCAGCTGAAAGACGGAAAGTGCTTGGTGCAAACCTAAGTCGCATCCGTCGATGTAGCCGTTCGGAGTTTTCCGTGGTTTTCTCCGAAACTTCACTTAAATACTTGTTATGACACCATAAAAAGACCTCCCCGGAGGATACCCCCTACCCACACACACACACTCGGCTTAGATCTTCGCGTAGATACTCGGTCATTATCCTACAAATCAAATCAAACTCAGGCCTCTCGCGTGGCTGTCGATTTAGAGTTTGGGGCGGTTTTCTTCAGATGAAAAGTGAAATCGTGTCAACCCCAAAAAAATCCTCTGCCGAATGCTTCCCTCCGCTCCGCCCTTAGGCAGATAACTCTCGTGTAGGTTTGCCCTTATAGCGAAAGTTCTGAGAAAGGCGCAGGGGGCGCCGAAAAGAAAATTCCAACAATGGCGCTTTGCGAAATGCCTTAGAAAGCAACAATTTTCTTTTTCGCTCTCTTTTCTATAGATTGCAGTTTACCGAATGTTTGGAGTGAGGGCGATCACTAATTGCAAGAACGCTGACTATGTATCTGGCCACATTTGTTAAGAAATCGGTTCGCTGGAAGTTCACGGACAAACTGAAACTTGATAATGATCGCCCGTTCACCCTCTTTTTTAAGAAGTTGGTTTTCCCGCATCGTGTTCATGGGCGCAATAAAATCACCAAAGAAAGTTTGCTATGTTTCCCCTAGTAGCAATAACCCATCGGTCGATGAGAGGCGGGTGAGTTAAATCCAGGGAGAAGGAGCAGTGGCCGATCACGGCTTTTCATCCAAAAAAGGGGAAATTTCATCGGCAACTGGTATGAAATGTCCGCTCGGGGGGCCATAAAGCCGATCACCGTTTCCCGATGACTCCGATGAAATAACGAAAAGAAACCGATAAACTGTTTAAAATATATGTGTTAATAAAAAATAAACGACTGGCAGCAAAATTTTTTTTTAATGTCCGTTCCGTTTATTATGTTTTCGTTTTTTGTATGCTAAATTTCCGTTTTTCTGAAAAAATTCTTCCTCCCCCGGGCCCGAACCCTGAACGGTCTGATTCCGAGATAACCATCGACTAGACCATCGAATCTTGTCATATGAGGCAAAGTGTGAAGTACAGGTTATTTTAGTCTCAGATTGGGACTTTGGGTGAAATTTTGACAAAGTGTTGTTCAGCTATTATTAATAATAGTCAAATTATTGGATTGGTAAGAAATTAATTTCACTTTTTACCAATGTATGTAAGTAGCAACAACATTCATAATTAATAATTAAAAAACAATATTGCCAATTGTATAGGAATTTTAGTGCGATTTTAATTTTCATATTTCTTGAATAACTTTTAAAGATTAACTGATTTCTCTTCTTGCTGTTTACATTATAGAGGTTTCAAAAGAGTTGCTCATTGTAAGGAAGTTTCCGTTTTTCTTATAATGCAGCTGACGCTCAAATAGATTTTCTTTTCTTTTTTTTAAACACATTTTTTAAAAATTATTTAAATATTACAAACGATTTTTATATAATAAACACTTACATTTTTTGTAAATATTTCTTTTCAAATTTAAATTTTGTGGGAGGGGGCAAGGGGGGGATACCACCCCCTGCCCCCTCCCAACCCCAATACAAGAAATTTGAAGTAAATTATGCGATTAATTCAAGAATTGTTCAAAATTTCCCTTAGATTATGCAAAGGCACATCTAAATTACGCAAATATTTATAGGAATTTGGGTAAAGTGTAAACCACTGGGGACACCTGCAAGGCCCGGTGGCTATAGAGCTGCAGTTTCGGATAAGATATTGTTTTTCGGTTTCCCATCGGCAAAACTGCTCGTCTAGATCACTTCTATCCATGAATAAAAATTCATCTATTGCAGATAAACAAAAGTGCACTTGCCGATGACTGAATTCGACGAGTCGATGAGTTAACGATGAGTCGATGAACGACCGAGCAGAAAACAAGCAGTCATTGCTACTAGGGAAGTGTCAATAGATGGGGTAGTGTCAACAATTGGTGCCTTTACCCTAAGTATTTTTCATCGTGGATAAAAAAGTTTGAAATCACTAATATGTGTATTTAAATAACCGAAAAATACTCGAATAAACTGGTCGATAAGAAACAGTGTATTTGTTCTAAAAAACGTAGCCATTCTTAAATAAGAATAAAACGAATTCTTATGGATATTTTTTTTCCCCAATGGCATTCTTGTTGATATAAACTGAATTTAAACTAGATTCTCCATGTTAAATCATGAAACCAAGAAGAGATTTTTTTTCTTTTTATCATTCATCTAGTTATCATATACTTTTAAAATACATACAGTTCCTCGTGTTTAGGTGTCAGCGAAATTGCCGATGAGAAAGATATTTTTTTCTCTTATGTTAGTGCTGACATGTATGACAGGGAGTTTGTTCGGTGCTAGAAACTTTGCTTTCCAAAAGAAATGCACAAAATATTTACTCTTGCAAGAAATGTCAAAAAGAAACAATTTTTAAAAAAAACAGGCACTTAGTTTCTAAAAAACATCCTGAAGTTACAGAAGTATTTAAACAAATATGTGATAAGATTAAAATGAAAATATTCTTGGAATGTAAAGCAAATGGTTAAAACAGTTATAATAAAACATTTAAACACAAGTTAAAATACTTAAATACTTTTTAAATCCTACTAGTTAGAAAATTTTTTGAAATAAACGAATTTTAAAACGTGTGCACTAATAAATTAAATTATTCGAGTATTTTTTTTTTCTTTTTAGAAAGATTTCAAATATGCTCCATCATACAGGATATTTCACGATGGACCCCCAACTTTGAAAGTAAATAACTCAAATGTGGTGATTGATAGAAGCATGAAACAAATGATGTATTTATTTAAAGACCCAGAAGATTTTGATAAACAAGTCACAAAATTTTAGAATTGTTGAGGGATTTTCACCATAAACAATGTCTTTCAATATGCCCCACAGAATATAGTTTTAGGGAGTGAGATCGGGGGAATATGGAATCCAATCTGTGACTTTTCCCTTAACTGCCGAATAGTTCAACGCTGTAACTCTTTTCATCGAAATATTCGTCCAGAAAGTCAAAAACGACTCGTGCAATGTGTGGGCAAACCTCATCTTGCATGAACCATGCCGTGACAGATCTATCATCCAACGCTAGTTAAGTGTTGACAATGTGTTTAAAAAGCAGGTGTGTAGTGGGGCCGGAACGTCGTTCCGGTACTTTTTTGTGAGCCGGAACGGCGTTCCGGAACCCAAATAATATAATTATTTTGTTGTTCTGGGTCTTAAAAAGAAAGTGGGAGCAGGCTATAGAAAAATTTCTCTAACAATATTCCTGTTCCAATTAGGGAATGCAATCCCGCACTGTTTTTCGTCTTGCGGGATTTCGGGATTGAGATTTATTGATCCCGCGGGATTGACATTTCATTTAGCTAGGGCTTCATCTCAACAGAGAAAAGTAAAAAAGTAAGATTTTGAGCACTATGAAGCTTAACTTTAATAATAATAATTAATCTTATAAGATAATTTATACAATAACTTACAGAAATATGAAAATTATAATCATGATTTTCAGAATAATATAGTATAAGTCAGAATAGTAAGTTATGTCTTACTATATTATTCTGAATTACTATATTATTATTCTGATATAGTTAGTTCTGATATTAGTTATGTTAGTTTCTAAAATTGAGGAATTTACAGAAAAATACATTCACATACTTACGTTATTTTCTTAGTTGCTGAAAAAAGAACGTACAAAATCGAACAAATCCAATGAATCATTTCCTAGTCTAGATTTAATTTTAGTAATATAATTAAAAGTGTGAATTAAAAAAATTAATAACTAAAATGAAAACTTTTTACAATTAATTCATGATTGTCGCTAAGAGATAAATTAGTATGAAATATTTCAGTTCACTTGGGATTGGGAAGTTTTCGAAAAATTTAGATTACGGTGTTTAGATTTAGTAGTTTGATCCAGACTCTCATTGGAAGATAATTAAAAACGATCCTAATCCCGCGGGACTAGTCCCGCAAATATTTGTGCGGGATCCCGCAGGATCCCGTTCCCGCGGGATCAGGATTGCATTCCCTAGTTCCAATTCTATGAATACCTTTAGGTTGAAATAATCCCAATGAACTGATAACTGAGTCTAGTCGATTAGAAATTCAATCCCCTGCTTTTTCTGCAGGGCCGCTTTTCCGCATAGTTATGCTAGGCACATGCCTAGGGCGTAAAAAGAGAAAAAATTAAAATTATAGCGAATTACTGACCTATCCTTACGCCTGCCGGTTGCCAGTCCGCGACACTGTGGATCCATAGGTAGTAGATAATGGATGTGTTGTGGGATTACAGCCAATTATCTACACGAGGGATCTAGGCCTATGGGTAAGGTGCCCTCTGTGAGGGTCTTTCTAAGGGGTCCTCTAAGGGGTGAGGGTTCTTTCTAAAGGAGAGATTTTCCCTCTCTCGAGAGAGAGATTTTTCATAGAAAGGGAGAGATTTTTCTAAGAAGTCCGGGACCTTTCTAAGGGAGAGATTTTCCCCGTAAGAGTTAAGGGAAAATCTCTCCCAAACCAAAACTGGCAAGAAGGGGTGCGTAACAATTTGAAGTGCCTAAGGTAGGGGGCGGGGAAGTTAAAAACGGCCCTGCCTTTTCTGGTCTCTCTGGGCCTGAAGAAAATAAACATAACCACATGATAGATGCAAATAAGAAAATACATAGAACAACTAGATTCTCAGAATCAATGACGATAACAAAAGGAACACAGATGTTAAACGTGGTGGTAGCATTGTAGGCAATGAAATTTGTGACTGTCCACTTGACTAGCCAGTGCCGGATCCAGGGTAAGGACTAAGAAGCTTCAGCCTCCCCAAGCGATTGTTAAATTGTAACATTCTGCTTTATTAGACACCTTGGATAAGTAAAATGAACTTTTTTAATAAATTATCCTCTCCCAAAAAATTTTACATTGCTTTTCACTAAAATTTTACTTATTTGTTCACTTTGTTTGGATCAATTAGGATTTTTTCAAAATTATCCATAGTCTCTTATATATTGGTTACTGTCATAAAAAGCGGGTTTTTATGATGAGTTGTTATAAACTCGCCCTCCCCCCATTTCACGGAGTCATATGTTCCGGGAACAAAAATTTTAGCACTACAACACTGTTAAAAAGTGCAATATACCAGTCAGTTGTTATCGTTTCTCTCAAGAAAAAGGGCCAACGATGCCTTTGCAGGAGATTGCAACCAAAACGGTAAGTTTGGGCAAATGGAGTGGTCGTGAATGAGGCAAATGAATGTTTTTGGTACCCCAAAATCACAAATTGTGCCTATTAATGCGAAATTTTCGACAAATGATTGTACGCGGCGTTTGAGCTGTTTTTTCAAGATCAATATTTCCGTTTGCAGCGCCATCTATCGGTGCAATATGTAACTGAAATTTTTTGGCTTCAGCATCAAATTCTTTTGAGTTTTTTTCTTTTTTTTTTTTAATAAACATAGAAAAGGTTTCATTTTTCTATCAATCATCGTTTCGAGTAGATTCACTTTCAAAGATTCAGATTTCAAAGGTTCAGATTTACTTTCAAAGTTAGGGTCCTTCGTGAAACACCCTGTATGTAAGCTGTTATAGTGAAATAAAATTTGTGATATAGTTTATCGATTGCAAATGCTATATTTATGTCATTTCCTTTTAAAGAGTTGTTTAGAAAGAACTCTACTTGCAATTTGTGATAAAATACAGGAGCATCATATTTCTTGTTACAAAGCAATATAAAACTGAATATATGAAGGAAACAAGTTTAATTTTCGGCATTACAAATGTTACATTAGTTACCATGGAATGGAATGATCTATGTGTATATTTGTTTGAATAAAGCAATTGAAAAAAAACATGTAGGATAATTCATAACAATAGAGTATGTTGGTCAATTTGATGAAAGACTTGGGGGGAAATATTGCAACAGAATTTATATACGTATATCAAAATGTGTTTGTTTATACCTATAAATGTTTCAGACAGAATAAATGTATTTTTCTTGTTTTAAAATTATACAGGGTTACTGGTAACTCGACGTATTCCTGGTAAGACGTGGGGGCCAAAGTACTTCAATTTTATCCTTCGTGTGTAAGCCCGAAAATCAATGGTTTTTGAGAAATCTGAATTTTAAACTTTTTTCTTGAATAACCCAAAATTTGACAGTCAAGTGCAAATTTGAAAAAAAATCTACTCAATAAATGAGCCTTATTTAAATTTATTTTTAGCTGAAACTCTAACTAACCAACGTAATCATAAAAAGTACAAAACTACTTTAAAATTTTAATTCACGAGCTATTACCATTTTATATTTTAAATTCAGACGTTTCTTTTCAAAGGATGTTGTTTATTTCAAAAATGACAATGGCAGTAAGCGTGCAAATTACAAATAAAACTTCTCCCATTATTCCGCTATCCAGAAACGTATTAATGTCCATCTAAAGAAATGTTGTTAGTAAAAAAGGGTGTTTTATTTAACGAAGGTAAAGGCGCCAAAGGATGCACTTCCGTTCATTCTTTAAGATAGTTCGTCAAGCGATCAAGGTATCGTCGGTTTTTAATTTATTTTCATAGATGACACTAGGGCCGGACTGGGCCATCGGGCGGTCGGGCGATCGCCCGATGGGCCGGTGGTCGAATGGGCCGGTGCTCTAGAACCAGAGGGCCTAAAGCCGCAATTTCGCAACGCAACATTTGAAAGGTGGGGGACTATGTATGTTTTATGCTGAATAATGGCTCCGGTATCTAAACTAGATTAAGATTAAAATTTCAATGAGCTTTATAAAGCATTTTTAAAACACACATTGGGACAAGCAGGGTACAATACAAAAGCAAAAATACTAGCACCGGCGCAAAACAGAAGCTCGGGGCCGACGCGACGATCCCCACTTCCTTAGAATAGAGAATTGAAAAAGACTGACGTATCTAAAAATTGTAAGCATTACTGTCTATGCACCTTTATATACACTTAGGTCATACCAGACCCATAATGACTCAAAACTATCTTAAAAGCACCTGTCAGGGTAAGAAAATGTGTTTAAAAAAAAAAAAAAAAAAAAAAAAAAAGAACATTAGCACACCATATTCGTGTGAAAAAATGAAATAAAGACGATAACTCTAAATTTACAATTTTTTTCCGTGTGTGTGTTTGACTTTATATGCTGTATTTTAATTTAGTTGAAACGTAATGTATTATTAGTGATGTTAGTAAAACAAAACAAAAGAATGTTCAAAGCTTTCTTTTACGTATAGAGAAATTTTTAATTGCCATTTCTAGACAGCCCCACCCGTGGCCGAGCACAATGCTCCTTCAATTAGGAGATGAAAGGTGCCTGATTCAAGCCCAAGACACGTCCGCCAACATAACCGTTCGGAGTTTTCCGTGGTTTTATTCGAAACTTAGAGTAAATTGGGGTTAAGACCACTTAGAAAGACTGCCAAGGAGGGCACCCCCATCGGTCTATACCCCTAGCGTAGATAAATGGCCGTAATACCACAAAAATAAATCTAGATTACTTATGGCCCGTTGAAAAAAGAAGAAACAGAATTTGCTGCAGGTGTTAAAAATACTTCAAAACGTTATTTTAAAATTAGCTGAGTCCAATATTTCTTCTTTTCCCCACCGAGTCTGTGGAAAGAAAAGCCAAATAAATACAAAACACGAATTTTGCATTGGCTATCTTATATGCTAAAACAGAAAATTAGTTAAGTGATTTCAATTTTGCCTATAATTGAGTAAATTATTGGAGGGGCTCGTGCGCCATCCATGTTCCCGTATAACTCTAGGCCTGTAATGTGAATATCTAAGACAAGTTCCTTAACTAAACCAACAGCCTCCATTAAGTGAGTGCGCGCGAGGACTAACTGATCAATCTTTCTTTTAATTTTTAACTAATTTTCTTTAACTATTAATGATTATTCTAAATCTTAAAGAATCTTACCCAATTCATTTAAAATTGGATTATACATAGATACATATCGTAAGACCTGATAAAGTTATAATAAGCTCATCAAATTTGAAATAAACTGAAATGCTAAAATTTTTTATTTGGCTAAAATTTAAAATTCCACTCAATTCTGCAATTTCTGCATAATCTAATTTCTGGTACCTTATCATAGCAATAAACCAGTTTTAAAAGTGTATTTGTTGAAAGTCTATTTCGAATTTTTGATTGTACAATTGTACAAAAGATAAGGTTGAAAAAAATATTTCTATAGCAGCATTGCTTGCTGGATGAAGAGGAGGTGTACAAGTAATCTGGATGTGTACAGGTAGTGAGCAAAAATCATTAGAAATTTCACAAACTTTCGACACACTTTTCATCATTTATCAGCCTTGACAGTTATGACTATTTTTTCTGTAAAATAGATATGGGAATTGTGTCTTCTTTTAATTCAGAATTAATACCTCATGTTATAAAGTCAGACTTAGTTTCTCTTAACCACGCTTCCCTTCATTGTTATAATTTAAATATTCACCTCTGTACTTTGTAGGGATGGACGCGAGACGTGCGAGACGAGAATCGGGGCTGTCTCGTCTCGTCTCGCAGTGGTAAACCTCTGTCTCGTCTCGCGTCTCGTCTCGTCTCGCAAACACTGTGTCTCGTCTCGCGTCTCGCAAAGAAATTGCTGTCTCGTCTCGCGCGAGACGCGAGACGTCTTGCGAGTCTCCAAAATTAAGTCTTGCCAAAATTAAGTCTTGCGAGTCTTGCCAAAATTAAGGACTGCGATTTCGTTACCATTTTATACTAACTTATTATTGGGATTTTATTGAAAATTAATATTAATAATAACAATTACTTACATATAGCCACATTAGTAGATATATTAATAACTATATCAGCATATATCGGCATTTGAAATAAAAGAAATTGAGATTTAATCCGGATATATAATGTCACACCGAAAATATAGTATTTATTTTTATTTACTAGCTGCGTGCCCGTTCTTCGCACGGTAGTAAACGAAAATTTTCCTAACATGAGTAATTTCAATTAATTCCAGTGATGTAGAATCTAAAATAAAAGCAAAATTATTTGACTCTTGATGTAAAGTTTGCGTCATGAGTATTAACCTGGCATCATTGCAATATAATGACTCAAATAACTACGTCAGTGTCATTCGCGATCAGAAAAGTGAAAAGCTTAGCGGTTTGCAGAGAACTTCCGACTTTCAAAATGTGTTATTTCTACATCATACTGTTCAAGTTGTAGCATTAAATACCTCAGACACTACATGAAATGGACAACCGTTTGTTTTAAAATAGCTGCGCACCCGCTCTTCATACGAGAAGTAGCGAATAATTTACTAAAATCATATCTGAATGAGACAAAACAGTTTTTTTTTTTTTTTTTTTTTTTTTTTTTTTTAAGTTCAAGTAATCTCCTTTGTTGAAATTACTGCGGGATATATTAACACAAATTAGAATTACTTATCGTTCAGTTGGTTGTAAGATAACCCTTGAAAAATTATAAAAAGAACACTTTTAGTCTTTATTAAATCTCTATTTACTTTAACGTCAATTTCAAGTCTCTAAAATAAGTGTAATTTTTATATTAATGAAAACAAGATAATATTAACGATAATTATAATTATTTGCCTAATATTTCCAATAACATTACCGTGTGCGCATTTTTAGATTTCATTATAGTATCTCATTTGGTTAATAGACGTCTTATTTTTTGTTTATATTTTAAATTACTGAACAGTTAATTTGTTGACGACTACCCGTTTGTACTTTTCCACAATAATTTTTAGCGATAGTACTACAGTCGTTATGGTCGCCCTGTTTACAGAAAAATTAAACCATAATCCCCCTAATGTATATCCAGTGTGGATTTTTTAAAAAAATGAAAAGACATCTAACAGGCGAAGATAATTTTAGAATAGGAACCCAACTGCAAGATAAAATGATGGGGAGGGAAAAAATTTATAAAAGTTTTGCAAGCCGAAGGAAGGGAAAACATGATAATATAAACGAAAAGAGAAATAGATTTTTAAAAAATTGCTTGCATTTCTTTCCGTCCGATATTAATATATAAG
Source organism: Cheiracanthium punctorium (assembly GCA_038373885.1). Taxonomy (NCBI): domain Eukaryota; kingdom Metazoa; phylum Arthropoda; class Arachnida; order Araneae; family Cheiracanthiidae; genus Cheiracanthium; species Cheiracanthium punctorium. The sequence continues at coordinate 503,894 of JAWZYV010011650.1, forward strand.
AATAAAAAAAGTCATTTTAATCTCTTTAAAATAGGCCAACAATAGGGATTTAACCGCCCCTAGAAAGTTGTTACCAGGGTGGGCGCCCCCCCCCCTACGCACGCCGCAACGTGCGGGAAAGTTTGAGGATAATATCGGTACAAGGATATTTCAATCAAGGATATTCAACCATATTTCAACCTACTCAGACTAAGCATCAATGCGAATGCAAGCTGCTCTACTTCTAATCTCTCTCTCATATACCCGAAACTCGATTATCACAGGGGCAAGGGGGGGGCGGTAGTCCGGTGCCCCTGAAGAAAAAGGGGGCCCATATATATCCCGATTATCTAAATTATAAATTCATATGTACTGAAATAGTAATTGTGGGGGAAAAACTGAATTTCCTCTATAATATAGGTATTACCTAATTGTCTATCACTAGATCAAGTTAGAGATATTTTTTTGGGGTGATAAATACGATTTGATTAAAGTACAAAAACTACAGTTAACTGAAATGCAATTTTCGAGTACAACAGCCGTCAAAACTGGGTTAAAATGCTTAAAAAAGGGGGGCTCACTAAAGGGGCTTAATGCGTAAAAAAGGGGATAGTAAGGGGGGCCCCAAACTTAATGCTTCGGGCCCCGTCTAAAAGTGGTCAGATTTGAACATACCGTACCGCCTTTCCTATTTACTTATTATTTTTCTTTCAACTCTTCTCTGTTTTCCTTTTTTTCCGCCTCTTTCTTTATCCTCTCCTTTGTGTGTTTTGTATATCTCTCGTCTGTTCTAATTTTAAATGTTACGTGTTTGTGCGTATTGTAGAGTGCTGATAGTATATCAGAACCGAAAACGAAGGAGACGCAAGTTAAACGGTAGAAGCTTCAGGCAAATTGTCGCTTTTCAGATCGTATTTATGCGAGACGGAAAAAAATGCGAGAATTCTCGCGCGAGACAAGACTCTGTCTCGTCTCGCAAAATATTTTCTTTCTCGTCTCGCGAGACAATGCGAGAATTCTTGCGTCTCGCGTCCATTCCTAGTACTTTGAGTGTAGTAAATATACTACAAGATGACACGGCAGAATGGCTTGTTCAAATCTCTACTTTAGAGAATAATGAAGTTTCAGAATTTTAGATAGAAATTCACGCCATTACAGGGCACACACCTGCTATGATAGCTGAATGATTTTGTATTCTTTTAATCCAGAGTTAATACCGCATGTTATAAAGTCAGAATTAGTTTCTCCTAACCATGCTTCCCTGCATTTTTATAATTTAAATATTCACATCTATAATTCGGGTGTAGTAAATATACTAACAGGGTGACATGGCAGAATGGCTTGTTCAAATTTCTACTTTTGAGAATAATGAAGTTTTAAATTTTTAGATAGCAATACACACCATTACATGGCACGCATCTGCTATGATAGCTGAATGGTTTTGTATAGTGTCCAAGGCAATTGATACTGTTTTATAAGGTCTTTTACTAGTCTTTGAAAATTGAAATCCTGAATACGATTCAGAATGTTTGGATCCATTTCTTCATAGGGTTCATTAGCCATTTCTAAATGCTATTTCATTATTGTTTACTTTTTTCATTAGCAATTATGGTTTACTTTTAATTCTGAGTTCGTGACTTTGATTTGAAGTAGGTTAAATAGTGGACAATTAAATAAAATGAAGTTATTACACGATTTCTTTACTCAACTAAAGTTTACTTTACCTTCATAATCTTCTAATCAATATTTTGCTTCAAATTTTCCCAACAGAGAAAGTATGCAAGATCTGTATGTTTATGTATTTTTCTCATTAAATGAAATTAATCTAAGTGCCTATCAGTTTATTAATTAAAAATATTTGACAGACTATTAAAACAATGACAATAACTCTGAACAGTAATCAAAGTTTAGTTTCTTAATATAACTACTAAGTATCTAATGATAAAAATGTAAAATGAGAATTTAAAGCATGCTAAAATAATTTAATTGTATTTAATCAGCTAAAACATTTTAATTAAACTCAGATAAACAAACGTAATAATTCTTAGTTCACCAAGTAATGTACAGAAACATGCACCTTTACAATATGTTATATTTAATAACTGCGTGCTAAATTTGAGTAATTTTATTTTTCCCACTTTTCCTGATTTTTATCAGTTTTTGCCACTGTCGTAGCAAAAGTATGCAGGAAAGTTGCCCAACTACGTTTACAAATAAATAAATAAATAAAATAAAAGCCACATTCACCTAACCAGAATACTATGATCACCTAATATTTAAGTTTAACTACGGCCACCTTCGGCTCATTTGCTATATATTTTTGTAAATATGTATATTATGTTTCACATTCTTTTATTAACTGAATTAACTTTATAGAACGAATTTAAAATGTTATGTATGTATGTACGTATTGTTCGTTTAGTTTTTAGTATGGTTTTATTGTTTGGTGGTCAAATAAATAATTAAAAAATGGAAAAGGCTAACACTAAAGGGTCTGATCACTCCTCCTTCCAAAGTTAAAAATCAAAATGAAATTTTCTTCAAAGTCTTCAGAGACTTTGAATTATTGAATTAAAATATTTTAAAGTTGTCTTTGAAAGAAGCTTTAATAAAAAATATTGGGTATTTAATACATTTTTCTCTAATAATGCCATATGCAAATGAACTCGATTTTAAAGTCATTGAAGGGAACAGATAACTTAAGACGCTATAAGCGAGTGCGTTGTAAGCGAGGTTCGCACTTTAGGTGTGTGATTGAACCTATAGATAATATCTTAACGTTATAAGAGAGTTCATTATATCAAAATTCAGCTATATTTGTGCATCCTCTCCCCCCCCAGCTAAACTAATATCCTACATGCGACCGCAATGTTAGGGGGCCAGTCTGGTCGAATCGCCCGGGCCGTTTCAGTGGTCCAGTCCGGCCCTGGATGGCACTCTTAACTAAGCCAACGTAATCATAAAAAAGTGCAAAAATACTTCAAAATTCTAATTCACGCGCTTTACATGTATTTTTTTTTCATTTATTTATATTTTTCTTTCAACAAAATGTTGTTTATCTCAAAAATTGCTATTCCAGTAGGCGTACAAATTACAAACAAAATTTCTCCCACGAGTTTTGCTTAGAGAGGAACTAAAAACGCCAATGGATGCACCTCCGATCATTCTTTAGGATCGCTAGTCAATCGATCAAGTTATCACTGTTTTTGCATGCTGAAAACCTTAGCCTCATCACATTGTGAGTCTCAAACGGCTATGTGCTGTGCAAGGACGTACCCAGGGGGGTGGTCCAGGGGGTCCGGACCCCTCCCGAAATTTCAATTTTTCTTAGCAAAATAATAATGATTAAGTCTTTTTGTGGAAAATTCTCCCTTTTTCACCGTTTGGACCCCCTCCGAAATTTTTTTCTGGGTACGTCCCTGGTGCTGCGCCGTGATAGTTTCGACTCTGCGTCTCATAAGCGTATTTTGTTGTTATCTGACTAATGAACAAAACATGCTTATACAAAATGGAACCGAACTAACAGGATGACACAACATACACTAGTTTGTAGCTCATAATCTCATGTGCTCAAGTAAGATTTTAAGCCCTTAAAAGCAGTTATAACTTGATCGACGTTGAATAGTTGACCGACGATCCTAAATGCTGAACGAAGTCGCATCCTTAAAGCCGGATTCATACTGGCCGTACCGCACCGCTAAGACGCCGCAATGACGTCACGTGGCGGAGCAACACGGCGCCCGCGCGGCGAGAACAGATATTCCGCAGCGACCGCAAAGCTACAGCCAATTACAGAAGAGCATTGGTGTATTTACTTGCGGCAAGGCAAGCTCGCCGCGAGGACAGCCAACGGTCCAAAACGGCGAAACAGTACGGCATGTTTGCGATGCGGCGCGGCAGATATGAATCCACCTTAAGGCTGTTCTTCGAAAAAAAAGAACTCTGTTTTTAGTCTTGGTACACAAATTGAAATAAACTAATAGCACCATGGTCTCCAAAAAATTCCAGATGGTTCTTCATAAGCTGTTTTACACACTGCGATAAGCGAAAATGCTGTGGCTTTTGTGAAATTTTCAGAAAAAATTCTTAAACATGGATCGGAGCTGCAAGATTTTTCGAAGAGTGACACGCTTTGCGAAAATTTCCGATTTTTAAGAATTTTTTCTAAAAGTTTTGAAACTGATACAGATTGGCCTGTCTTCGCAGTTTGTAATACAGCTTGTAAAGAGACAGTTTCAAAATTTTGAAGTGCCTGGCATAATTAGTTTATTTGTAATTATGTACCAAAATCGCATTATTTTTTCGAATAACACCGTTAAGCTCCGTTTCTACTTGCGTCTTTACTGCCTCAAATGTGGTAACGCTAAAGTAGGATTCCGTTTCCACTAGCTTTGTTATCTCCTTTTGAATCGTAACGTTTCCCCCAATGGCTATTAGCGATTTCGTGTATGCGTGTTAAAACTTTTATCTGTTTCCCGTTTTTCCTTTAAATATACCCCCATTTGTTATTTTTAAATACAGAGGAATTTCTTAAATTTGGACTTCCAATTTACGGAATTTCAATTATCTAGACGAAATTAGACCTTAAAATAACAATAAATCAGTATTCGAACTAAAATGTTTTAAAGATTTTATTTAAAATGTTTAAAAGAATAGTATCTTTCTAATGAGCAATTTCTCAGTAAATGTACTTTATCTATAAAAATTTCCTATTTTAAAAAAATGTCTTTTTTTTAAACTTTACCTGATTATAACGATTATTTTTTTATAATTAATACTGCAGAATTTTTATAATCTGGAAATTTCTGTTATCCAGAACCGGTAAAGTCCCGTCAATTTTGAATTTGGAAAATTCTACTGTATTTAATTAAAGTACTTTTTTAGTTAGCAAATATTATGCTTGTTTTAAGATGATTAAAAAAAAAACTGGATGTCAATGATTCCCATAAATTAGAGGCTTTAAAATACAAGTTACTTGAGCTGTTTTGATAGATTGAAAAGGCAGCCACATTTTCGATAGATTTACGTACTGCATGCTGTCTTTCACCATGTAAGTAATTAATAGAATATTGATATCTGCTTTTTGTGTGTTTTGTAAATTTAAGAAATACATTATGTTATTAATTTAATTTCAGTTATCTCTAACATACACTAAAAGCATATAACTATTTCTGAAAAAGTTGTATTGTATTGCGTTATGGTAAACCTACACGAGGAGTATTTCGTATTGCCTCTGGAAGGGACGGATGCCTTGCGTGGATGACTTTCTTAGTGCTTCTGAAGCGTATTTACGTTACATCGTGCAAAAAACCGTCCAAAACTTCGAATTTTTAGATAATCAGTCGTTCGGTAGACCAGAACCCTGAACCTTTATACTTCAATTATCTACCATCTTCAGTATTTAATCAACTCGGCTCGGGTGGGGACAACATCTTGTTATAGATGCCATCTCTGGCCGTTAAATGTCTAATACAAAAGAGAGTGCATTCATAAATTTAGATTAATTAATCAAATTTGTATTTGAAAAGTATAGTACAAAATTTTAAATCTGGTATTTAAAGGAATACAAAATAAAATGAGAAAACCTAAGATTTGGAAAAAATATTGGTCTTAAAATAAAATTCAATAAATTTTATTTATATATGAAGAGTAAAAGAATTATTAAAACTGGTTAGTATGCAAAACTATTATTTTTTTTCCTTTGAAAACTAAATAATAATTATTATTAACTAATTATGTGATCTTTCTGAAGAGAAAAAAATTTTCATTGAAAGATTAATTACATATTGAATTTTCTAAATAGAGTTAATAATATTAGAAAAATAAAGACTTGGTTTTAATTAGAAATAGATATCAAAATAGTAGAGATCATTAGAATATGACATGAAATACTTAAAGAAAAAGTTAGGAAGGAGTTTTACAAAAAATACTTAAATTATTTATTTTTTAATTCAAAGTGTTAAATCTTTTAATTATTAATTATATCAAAATAAATTACCGAAAAAACAGGTAAAGTATATAATAATCTTATTATTTTTTAAACTGAAATAAAACAAAAGCAGTAAATGGAAGCCCATCCTCAAAAAGAGCGACGGTGGGAATCGAACCCAAGACGTCAGGACAAAAATCAAACGCGGAGCATACTAGCTAGGGAATGCAATCCCGCACTGTTTTCCGTCCCGCGGGATTTCGGGGTTAAGATTCATAGATCCCGCGGGATTGACATTTCATTTAGTTAGGACTTCATTTCAACAGAGAAAAGTAGAAAAAGTAAGATTTTAAGCATTATGAAGTTAAACTTTAATAACAATAATTAATCTTATGAGATAATTAATACAATAACTTAGAAATATGAAAATTATAATCATGATATTCAGAATAATATACTAAGTTAAGTCTTATATTAGTTGCTAAAAATGAGGAATATACAATTCATAGATAAGTTAACATACGTTATTTTCTTAGTTGCTGAAAAAGTAACGTACAAAATCTAACAAATTCAATGAATCATTTCCTAGTCCAGATTTAATTTTAGTAAAGTAATTAAAAGTGTGAATTATAAAAAAAAAATTAAAAACTAAAAGGAAAACTTTTTATAATTAATTCATGACTTTTGGCTAAGAGATAAATAGTATGAAATATTTCAGTTCATTTGGAGATTGTAGTATAAATTTTTCGTAAAGTTCCCAATGTTTAGATTTATATGTTCAATCCAGACTACCGTTCGAGGATAATTTAAAAAATAAAACTTTAAATTAAAATTTGTAATCATTGATTCGTTTATTGTTAGATGAGAGACATAAATATGCAAAATTTTTTGGCCTATTGATTGGGAAAGCAGCATGAAACTAATAAAAAATAATTTATTTCTCAGTGTCAATCCCGCGGGATTAGGATCTTAATCCTGCGGGACTAGTCCCGCAAACATTTGTGCGGGATCCCGCAGGATCAGGATTGCATTCCCTAATACTAGCCCAGCTAGGAACAACCTGACTTATGTTATTAGTTAAATTGTACAGATCTTGTCACAGATCTATGCAACAACTCGGATAGCTGAGAGCCAAAAACAAAAAGAAATAGCAATATTATTAAGAGTGACTAATTAAAACATAAGGGATAAAAATACTGAAAAGGAAGGATGACGGAATTATTATTATGTGTGTATGGAATCGGGGACTGAGATTGTAAGCAGAGTCATTTTCTTTTCCCTTTAGATTTTTTAGGTCGATTGATTGCATCAATTTTGTCCACAGCAAATTTATAACAATTTGGAATACTCTGATGAAAATTTATGATTAATTGAACCAAAAAAAAAAAAAAATATTAAGAGCCTACTTATCCTTAAAAAATATGTAACTCTCTCGCTGTAGTCTCTCACTTTCGCGTTTGCCATACTGGAATACTTGAGAGAGCATTTTTTAAGGCATCTCTTAAAAAAAATACATGTAAAGCTCTTGAATTAAAATTTTGAAATATTTTTGTTCTTTTTCTTGATTACATTAGCTTAGCTGGGGTGTCATCTAAGTAAATAAATTTAAAAAACAGTGATATCTTGATCACTGTTGCTGAATGGGAGGGTGGATTTTCCGAGCTGGCTCCCTCTTCGCCTTGCTGGTTCATGCCAGGGTGACCAGACCCTCTGGTCGTCACGAGCCACTTATATTCGGCCTCAACCGTGGGCTCTGAATTCTTGGGGAATGAGGCAGTCCCATTGTGTACAGCATCCCTTTTGTAGTACAACTTCCCGGCGGTGACCAACACCTTTTCTGGGCTCTCATCAAAGAATGAATGAAGGTGCATCCTTTGGCACTTTTACCTGCGCTAAGTAATACTCTCCCTTCTTTAAGAATTACATGTCTTTGGATTGACATTATACGTTTTTAGATAGCGAAGTAATAATAGAAATTTTATTTGCATTTTGCACGCCTACTGCCATCGTCTGTTTTGAATTGAAACGTGTGAATTAAATTTAAAAAAATTACATATAATAACTTGTGAATTTAGATTTTAAAGTAGTTTTGCTCTTTTTATAATTATGTTAGCTTACTTAGTTTCAGCTATGAAAATAAATTAAAATGAAGTCCATTTAATACGTAATTTTTTAAAATTACGCTTTAAATTACTAGTCCAAAATAGAATCAGCATTTATTTTCAAGGGTTTTTAAGCATTCTAATTCTAGTGAAAATAACATTTACACATCTTATTTTTTGAACTAATTTAAAATTAATAGGCAATATGAAGAAAGTTACATTTTGAAAAAATGTATAGTGAATTGCATTCAATATCTGAGGAATCATGAATAAAAGTTCAAAATTTCTCTTTGACATTAGAGATAGCATTTTAGAAACTTTTTTCACACTATTACCGCAAATGCATGCTACTTCGTCCTTGGGGCATCATTACTATGTCGCAAAACAAAAAAAAGGTAAAATAATGCCCACATTACAAAGTGACTGCTCCAAATTTACATAATAATGGCTTTTTCGCCAGGCCATTTCACTATTGAAGCACAAGTCCACTGTCAATATAAAGTAATAAAGAGAAAGCCGTGTCAACAGTACTTGAAAAAATATTGTTATTTGGACCATATTGATTTCAAATGACGCAGAAAAGATTGAGCTACATACTAAAGCAAACCAAACTTAGTTTGTTTTAGTATGTTGATGACCCCCAAAGACAAAACATTTGCCAAAGTAAAACACTACCATTCTTTTGTCTGTGCGAGAATTAGAACTAATTAAAAAAACACCTTTTAGTTTGGATTTTTTCCCTTGTACTTGTGTCTATATATGTTTCTTTGACTCTGGCAATCTGGAATATGGACTCTCATTGACTGCAGGAGTTCCCATAAATAGCTTCCCTGAAATGCTACCAAACCAACATGATAGGATTACCACAATAAACCATTCATAGTCAATTTTGGCAGAAAAAAATTGTAGGATGTATATTGAAGCTTAGCCAAGCTTGTGGTTTGTTTTAATATGTGGATGACATCCAAAGACAAAATGTACCCCTAAAAACATGCTCATGCACGTCCTTGTCACACATCTTTTTGCAATTTAGCAATAGTTTATTCTTTCTTAAAAACTATAAATGACTGTAATTACTTTCAGAAATTATTTTATGAATAAATCCTTTTATTTTTGAGTTGTTATGAGATAAGGGGAGTGTTCACGATGCCAGGTTTGACAAATTCAAATTCCTCAAATATTATGCAGGAAATTTCATGTACTCTACCAGACTGGAGAATATTTATGTAGCGCTGCTGACCACTTTCAATAAATGCTTTCTGCATTGATAAATGCTGTTTCTTTGTTGAAAATCCATTCCCCGATATGCTGTGCTGCAAAATCTGATTCATAAGTTTGTGGACTGTTTCCCAGCTAGAAGCTTGTTAAAGTTTAATGAGACAGCCTTCTCCTTCCATGTTATTTGGGAAGGGGGAGGGATACTCGAGTTACTCAAATCTGACACTGGAAAACATCCAGTATGTAATGACGAACACATTTTTATACCTGTCCTTCTATTAACTATGGCAGTTAATAAATAGATTTAATTACTTTTCTTTTAGCCGTCTTTTTAATTCACTGCAACAGTTTGCATTCCCCACATCTGCTTAAAATCATTGACTTTCATATGCAAGCATTTTAAAGTTTTTTTGTTGTCCTGTGCTAAAACTAACATAGCACTGAAACTTTTTTCTGCCTATTTGCTTTTCTGTAAAAAAAAATTTGAAATTCACAAAAAGCACCTCCATACGTTCTAACTGTTCTTTTAATATTTTTTTTTCCTTATCCCCCTTTCTTTCCTAAAGTTTATTTTGCACAGAAAGAAATCTTGAAAATTGTGTTGCTTTTATAGGTATTTGTGTATTCTATATTATGGCATTTATGTTTGTCACTGATTAAAATTCAGGTTGTGTCAAGATAATTTGCTATAAGAAATAAGAGATGGTGTAACAGTACATGCAATACTTATATATTTGTTTACAGCACATGCGGCAGAGAAATGTTATTTAAAAAAATTTAATGTAAAAAAGGAAAATCACAACATCTCCCGAAATAACCTTTATTACCAAAATACAAGTATACAACACTTACAACATCCACGCAGATAAACTAGCACATTAAGTGCTTTCATCAAAAATAGCGTGGGTTTCATAAAACATTTAATAGATTAAACATAAAAGTGAAATTTTTCATAATAAATAGAATGTATGAAACATGAAGGAAACAACTTTAAAACATTTACACATACAACAGTAGTATAGTCAGAAGGGAAGAAACAGTAGTAAAGGGGTACAACTTTATGTTGGTATTCTAAAAAATAACCTTTCTTTACCATACAAATTTAGATATATTACCTGAGCACACATATTTTCAGAAATTTTCATTTAATTTATGATTGAATTTTAAAAATAACGTTTTCTAACTCTATAAATGAAATATGAAAACTGGTGTTCAGATTTTTAATTAATATTTTTATAAAGTTTTAAATGTATCAATATATGGTTTTACCATCAGTTTCCCACACTTGACCCTATAAACAGATGAGATGGTGTAAGAGATTCATTAAAAGGTTTACATGATATAGAATTTATTTCAGCATGAATAATGAATTACAGTAGAAAACCACAAATCTGCACCACAAACTACAAGCTGGGCAAAATTTAAGTATTTCTAAAAATTGAACATTGCATTACTCCAATAAGAAATGTTCATTGACAAGGCTCTTTTTTACATTCACATAAAAGTTGGTGCATTAGATTTAATAGTATAAAAAGTTTAGTGAAAAAATAAAACCAGTTTCTTTATAATAAGCAAATTCCAAAACTTAGCCAAATGTTTCTATTTAAGAACAATGATGTAAAAGCAGATACACTTAAGGTATATGCCCATCTTAAAATTGCTTTCTTGTAAACATTTTCAGATTTGTTTATTTAATTTTAATTCATTAAGATATGATCAAGACAAGATTTTATATAACAGCTCATTTTTGTTTTTAAGATAGTAATATTTTGTAATAGTTACAACTTCGTTACCGGCAAAACAAAAACTAGAAATGAGCATTTGGTCAAGAATTTTAAAAATAGCAATTATCAAAACAGAAAGTATAAAAAATTATGTGGATTTTAAAAATATGTATAGTAGATCTAAACACTAGAAATGGTCATTTAAATAGCAATATGAAAAGAGAAAAATCAAAATTGATTGGGTTCCGCAAAACATGTACAATAGATCTAAACATAAAAATGAATTTTTTTTTTTTTTTTTTTTTTACAATAAATATAATGTATGAAGTATGATTGAAATAACTTTAAAACAAGTTAAATAAGCAACAGTGGTCAGGTCAGATGGGGAGAAATGGTAAAGAAGGTGCACGAATTCTCGTAGATAATAGTAAAACATCACACATGAAATAATGACAAACAATTTTTTCACGAAAGTATGAAGAATACCGAACAATGACATTAAAATTACACATTTTTCAACATGAAGACTGAGAATTACATTGCATGACCTGAAGCAGTCATTAATCTCGGAATTTCATATCAACAACTAAATTGACATGATCAGATGGATGAGTCTCATTTGGCAGACGCTCCTCCTCTATAAAGCTTTCACGTGGCACTTCGAGAACTCGCAGCACGTCAAAGGCCTTTTCAGTATAGTAGATGTAATCAAGTACGGCTCGATTTTCCACAACGTGCATGCCATAATTCCGCCTCGTCCAGGTAGTATAGGGAGGAGTAGGTAGGTATGCACTTTGAAGACCTGCATCTTGAAGAGCTAGATGAAGAGGCTCAGCTGGGGAACCATTCAAATCAGCAGCAAGAATTACAGGGGCATCATTTTCGTCAAAATCCCTAATTGTAGCGAGTAAATCACGGATCTGACCTTCCCTCATCTCAGCAAAGAAAGGACTATTATTACGAGCCTTCAAGTGCGTGGATACGATCCAAAATTCTTTCCCAGTTGATTTCATCCTATAATTGAAACACTTTCTTAAAATCATTCTAATAAATCACAATTAACAGATATAGACAAACATTTTTTTTTTCTTTTTCAACAGAACTACTATACTGTTCGAATTAATTGGGACAAGCATGTTTTTCTTGATTGAGTTGGTATATGAGTACCAGTGATGTCCCGAACCGCCTCAAATTAGTTATATCTGCCTTGAGGTAGTGTGATGGATCAACCTTGACTATAATTGAGTAATTTGACTGGTTTCATTGGATCAGCAGTTTAGTTGTGAGCCTTCCTGTGAGGCAACTGGTGGTTATAATTTTGCATTCCTTGTAACACAAGTTTCTTTTGCATTCAAGATGAATATTACTCTTAGGAAGTGTTCTAAAATAATCGCTCTTAATGAACACATTCTTATGACTGTGAGAGATATAGCTACTTCAGTTGGTGTGAGCAAATAAAGTGTTTCAAGAATTTAAAAAAAATTTCAAGATTCTGGATCATCTCCAAAAAGAAAAGAAAAATGTGGGTGCAAACAGAAAACTACTCCAAGAACTGATAAAATTCTAATAAGTAAGAGAAAAAGAAATCCTACAAAGACAAGCACAGGTCTTCGAAGGGATTTATAGGATTATAGTGTTGAAGTAAGTACCTCAACTGTACAGAAAAGACTCCTGGAAATTGGCCGTAAAGCAACAAGACTGAGGAAAAAACAAGTTCTGACTCAGAAAATGTTGAAAAAATGTTTAGCATGGGCCAAAAAATACTGATCATTAACCACTGGAAGTTAACCACTGGATAGTTAACCACTGGAAGAAGATGATTTTCAGTGATAAAACACATTTATTTGTGCAAGTATACTAATCAAGTGTAGTTAGACAAAGTGAAGGTGAAACTCTGTGACCAGATCATATCCAACAGAATGTGAAACACCCTTCTAAACAGATGCTTTGAGGTTTTTTCACAACAAATGGCACTACAAGCTTAGTTCCTCATAAAGTCATGATAAATTCTGTCAAATATATAGATATATTATGGAGGAGGATTGTTCCATTCATGGAAACATTTGACGGAACATCTCAATATGACTTGGACCTTTGCCCCAATTCCAAATTGGTACAGACCTTTATGGTCGAAAATAAAATGAAAATGTTTGATTTTCCTGGTAATTCACCAGGCTTAGATCCCATTGAGAACTTAATGCCATATTCTCAATAATCGTTTAGCTAAGATGAATTGAATGACAACAAAACAAATGATAAAAAGTGCTATACAAGTGTGGTTTCACGATGATTAAGTTAAGAACATAAGCTTTAAACTAGTGGAGTCCATGCCAAGACATGTTGAAGAGGACATACTTTGTACTAATATAGAGATTTATCAGTCTACTGAAGGTATGTAATTATTAAGAGTAAAAGTTCTAGAAAAATGTGTTTTTTTCCGTTTGTCCCAATTCATTCGAACAGTATAGTATGATAGCTGCCATATATTATATTTCTAGATGGACACGAAGCAAATGCAATTAATGTTCACGATCCTATAATCTGAAAATCTTTTCACGATTATTAACATGGGTTTACAATAGCTAGAAATCTTTCTCTTGTCAATGATGAAGAAACAAGCATTAAAATAATATTCATACAAACGTATTAAAATCAAGCATAGTTATAATTGCGGAAGTATACAATAACATTATAACATGCAAAGCCTAAAAAACTAATGGTACCATTCTCCATCCAAGCATTTAATATTAAAACAGTATTGAATCTTTTAATATTATGAAAACTTGGACTTTATAGTTAAGCAGTTCTATGGATTATTTTAGTTGATTTTACTACTACATATTTTCTTATAGAATTTAAAGCATATTATTATTACTCAAAGGAAGTGTTCTAAAATAATCGCTCTTAATGAACACACTTTTATGACTGTGAGAGATATAGCTACTTCAGTTGGTGTGAGCAAATAAAGTGTTTCAAGAATTTAAAAAAAATTTCAAGATTCTGGATCATCATCTCCAAAAAGAAAAGAAAAATGTGGGTACAAACAGAAAACTACTCCAAGAACTGATAAAATTCTAATAAGTAAGAGAAAACATAAATTAAACATAATAATATGGGTTTAGTGTTAATGTGGGTTTAGGGGCACTAAAAGAATTTAACTTAATTTTAATTTATTTTCACACAGACTATGACATGTTTTATCATTAAGTAATATTTTTAAAAAATTTACTAACCTTAGAGGAAAAGAAATAAGAGGTGACATAAAATTATACAATTATTTTTTTACTAGATGTTAAGGACATGTATATACATAAAAACTAGTTATGTATCATTTATGACTACTGCTCTGAAAGAGCAATTTAATATCCCAAAAATGTCGTTATTCCAAAGTCTGCTAGTAGAAAAACTGTAATATGACAGTTAAGATCCTCTATTAATATTTAACAATAGTCTTACCTAATAGAGGGTATCTTTAACAAATTCCTTTCTTCTGTGATCTTAACAACGGAAAAAAAAAAGATCTTAAAAATTCTGAGTTACATGTATAAATATCAAAATCAATTATTTTTTAAATATACCCACACAGCACATAAGATATCCATTGGTCATCTATAAGGAATCAGAGTTGAATAATGGGTATATCTATTAGAAGTCCAAGATCCTCCAGGTAACATAAAATGAACCTCTGTAAGAGATTTGAGGTGTGATCTCTCTAAGGACTAGACAGCATCTATAATACCCAGGGTATCTGAAAGAGATCTACATCCAAGTAGCATAGATATTAATTGGATGTCCAAAAATTCAAGATTTCTCAAACAGCTCATAAATGGATATCTATATTATATCCAGAATATCTGAGCAATCTGCAATAGCTCTCTTTTGGGATGCGGAAAAAGTGAATTGTGATGTCATAACTATGCCATCTCTTACCCGCTGAGTTTTCTTTATCCATTCTATGAATTTTGGTGCTGCCATCTATTATCATACTTAAGAACTTCAAGTACTTTTAAACTGAGACCTAGTTTCAGCAGCAGGTATCGAACCATCGATCCAAGGTGTGGTAGGCGAGCGTTATAACCACCAAACAGATTTGACTTGGATTGAGATGAATAAAGTTTGAAATTATTGTTGTTTCAATTTTGGAATGAAAACTTTTATATATCTAAATAAATAAAATTAAAATTTGCCTGTACCCTACTTGATATTACATAAGTTTACGATTTCTATCCGTTTTAAGCATTTGGGACCCCAGTACAACCATTAAAAAAAAAAGTTTGTCTATATGTCATTCTGTCAGTATCACTTTTTTTTATTTGCACATCACATAAAACTGACTGAAGCGAATGAAATAAAATTTGATGACATGACAGGTGGTCACTCAATTTAAACTATAGGCATCGGATTTTTAAAAATTTCTACTAGATTTTGCAATTTTTCTGAAAATCCTTTAACTGCGTAAATTTTTGTTTCAGTATGCATAAAAACTGCATATATTTTCATAAGTGTTACTTTCAAAACATTCAAAAATATCTACTTTTATGTACAAATTGTGTACAATCTATGTTTTTGCAAAAAAAAGTGCAGGCTTTTTCTAGCTGGGTAGGGGCTATAATTTTCGATTATTTATTTTAAAAACTAACTATGTAGCTATTCAAGCATTGTGCCAAGTAGTGTATATTAAGTATTGTGCAATAAAGGTAATCTGATGATCTGCAGAGTGTTAATAATTATATATTATTTGAATTATAAGTGTTATACTACAGTGCATTTGAATCATAAATCCATAATTCATTACAAATAAAAAGCATTGCTGATTATTACAACGTAAGTACATAATTATTGATAATTAATAAATTCACATACATAATTATTGATTAAATCGAACAAAATCCAACACGTGGAGAAAAATGTGTATCGCTGATGTATACTGTACCTATATACTAGCTGTGTCACGTTACTGCCTTGCATGTACTCCCTCTTTCTTTTTAAATTTCAAATGTGTACACAAATCAAGCATGAAATTTGAAGTGTAATTAAATTTAAAAACCAAAATTTTCCAATTCTAACCCAATGAAAATTGTGTTAAAATGTGTACAAATGTACAAAAATATGTGAAATTATGAGAATATCATAAATTAATGTGCAATACCTTAAAAAAAATAAAAAAAAAATTTTTACAAAGAATTTCAAATGTATAAAAATCTGAATAAGCTTTCATAAATGTTTATTTATTTTCTTTTTTGTTGTTGTTATTAAAAATACAATAATGTGTGAAAATGTGTTTAACTGCATAAATATAAATTTTAGAAAGCTTGACAAGAAGTTTTCACTTCTGATGTGCTCAGCAGCAGTGTAACTGAGAATGTAACATGATTGAAATCAGCTGCAGTTGTAGATCCAATCATTTCCAATCTGCAGAAGCCACCCCATCTTCTACGTAAATAAAACATCCACAAATGCATCTCTTATACATGCACATCCAATAGATTTGTAGCTTTGGATGGCAGTTAAATATCTATGGGACATCTATTTCATTAGCTACATAAGATGTCTATTAATGGATTTGTTATGGATGTAATAAATACATTTCCAATAGATATCTGTTTTCAGATGACTATTAGATATCTACAAGCCCGCTAAGGGTATCTTATAGAGGTAGCAATTTAGATGTCCTATAGATGTATATTTTTCTCCACATATAAATATCCTTTATATGTCCTGGATGTTATAGATCAGTTAGGATATCTATTAGACCTGATACGGACATAGTGTGCTGTGTGGGATGATCCACCTGCCCTAAACTGGCCAAATGTTCCATTCACAAGGACTTTTGAAACTACGTATTAAGCACTACATGGACACTGTGGGAGTTCTGATGTTGGTTGGAAATTGAGCATGTAACCCTCTCCAGTCACTAGTCCCACATCCTAAGCAGTTGACTACCAAAGGAATAGAACTTAACATTTTTTAAATCCTCACAGCTGCAACAACAAACTGCTTTCCTTACCTGAGTTTGCAGAATAATGCAACTTGATTGGTGGGCACGTTACAAAAACGAAGTCTGTGCTTTACCGTCACCACAAGATCAAATTTTGAGTTGTCGAAGAACAAAGCACAACCATCAGGGCCGTTGTTGTACGGCACATAGTAGCAAGGAGAATCCGGTTTAGGATGAAAGAGGCCTGTCATACCCATGGCAGACAGGATTCTATCAAAGAATTGGAAATGATCCACTTCCATCAGGCAAACGATATCAGGATGTCGGAAATGGATTTCATTAATAATTTTCCAACGCCTTATTCTCCATCTCAGAGTAGCTGGAGAAGCATCATGGAAATTGTCCACTCCAGTTGCTAGAGCTAAATAAAATAAGAATTATGCCATAATCATTCAAAAGATATATTTAAAAGTACACTTTTGATTATTTACAGGCAATGAAACAGAACCTGGTTAAACAGGGAGGAAAATAATAAAAACATTCGTAAAGTTTTAGAGTTGTTTTACCTAGTTCCATCTTCAAAGATTTTGTAGAAAATTATCTTTTTCAATGGTTACAGTAGTATTTAAAAATACTTGGAGAGCAAAGGTGTATTCGTGTATGTGCACAAACATACACATAAAAAAGTGCAGGGGTCATTAAAACTATATATATTTTGAAATAGACAGGCATCAAAGCACCTAGTGTTATTCAAGTAACATTTAAAATATAAAAATTAAAAAATGAATAAAAATATGTTTTTTTGCTATGTATTAAAAATTATAGGCTAATGGAAAATATTTAAAACAATTCAGACTACGGAGTTACCAGAAACAACATGTTTGTTTAAAAAAAATTGAGATTGATTATTCCCCTTGACTGTTATACTTTTCTACCTTTATGCGTCAAGCAATAGCACGTAATAAAACACCAAGCATTTGTATAAAGGCATAATGGTTATGGGTGATAATACAATATACAGATTTATGTAAACAAGATGAAAAGTTAGTAAAGCTATTATTAACTTTAAAGTGCAAATTCTTTCACGCGTTATTACTTAAATTATTATTGAGAGAAATAGATATATGTAAATCAAAAAGAGTATCACTGTTATTTTTACTGTGACTTTAAAGCTATTCTATAACTGAAGAGTAATTTACAGCACTATGCATCATTATTTATATTATTAGCATTTATAAGTATAATTTTATTGATATACCTTTTCATTTAATTATTGTATCTTTTTCATAATAGTATAAGTCTGCAATGTAGCTTGATGCTGAACCTTCTTGTGGTTTACTGTAATTTTGTAAATGTACTCATTTGATATGTATTATATAACTTTTTTATATAATAAACTTGTATAACCTTTCAATCTATTGTATTGTACTGGATTGTGTGTTAAGACAAAACTACTGGAGGGGTGCCTTGGCAGGGGAATTTTTTTAACGGTTCTAACACTTAATCTATAATATGGTGTTATAGCAGCATTACACAATTATTACATTTTGCAAATAGTTCAATTATTCTATTGTATAAATCATCTAAAGTTATATTGGTATCTTTAAAATGGTTCTTCTTAACTCATTAATGTCCAGCTCCTTTTTTGAGGACGGTCGCAAAACTTGTCAGTCATGGAAATGGTTAATTATTAATTTATTTTCCTCTATTTTAATTTCTCAAATAATAAATTTTATTTTGCTAAAATATAAAGCAATAACTAAGCAAAATGCTAATATTTTACAGTTTTATTCATATTTTTACAGGGATGAGAGTGACAAAATTGAAAAAAAGCGGAAATTACACGTGAATGTAATTTTGAATATAACTAAAAATAACGAAAAAAGTGAAATTAGGGTCACAACTGAAAATGTTTGAAAAAAACAAAGAAATTTCAACAATGGAAAGGCTATAAGAAAAATATTCACTCTCAAAAATGGATGGAAAAAGATTGCAATTGGGATGGAGGAGCAAAAAAAGCGCGATTTTTACCGATCCATAAAATAAACAAAACCGCGAGTTTCCACGAATCCACGTAAAACTCTCATGCCTGATTTTTAGAAAAAGAAATACATTCTTCATACCCTATCAATGATGGAAATTTATTTATCACTTCAGGCATCAACATAAATTGTAAAATGCGATGAAAATGCCCAGATGCTAATGGGTTAATGACACCTGTAAAATCAAATGTACATACAGGATGTTTTAGCATCAGAGTTGAAAGCCTTTAGGGGTATACACCTAGATGGCCGGGAATCAGACAGGAGTATGGGGTCATAAATGTCACCTTCATTTACTTATTAATAATCACTTTTTAAAAAGCGATAAAGCATCAGCCACATTTTCGTCAGCATAATGAATAATGAGCATTTGCTCCGATTATTGCTTGTTTAAAATAAAAAGGATTTCTAAACTATAAATTTTAGTGAAAAGATTCTCTTAAAAGATGAATTTGTCTTTCCTAAATTAGAGTCATAATGTTAACTATTGCTTCAACATGACTTTTACACTGATTACTAATTGGTGCATGAAGACAACATCTACTCCACATTCCTATGTGATACTGAATTATGTAAGTGTACCCTTCCCTTCCTTGAACTTTTGATCCCTGGAGCTGTAGCATCCCGTACATTCGAACTGACATTTTTTTGCATAGAAACTATCGGGACCTCGCATGTTAACCGATGTTTCATGCTGACCCTTTTCGTATTAAATATTTTTCACTGCACTTCAAGATAAGTACAATCTATACTTCTTCCATACAAGATGATGCATTTATTTTACGGCTTATAGCCTAAGGTCTAAAAATCTTGGTTTAAGTGTTGCAGTAACCTTTACTGTTACTTTGCCTCTGTCATAGTAAAAAAATAGACTAAATCATACTAGTGGACATTGTTAAAAAGAAAATGAGATACTTACTTTTGAATGCAACAAATGACTATTTACCGACAATGTGTGACAGATTCTTTACTTACCTTTGAATGAAACAAATAGCTATTCACCGACAATGCATGACAGATTCTTCACTTACCTTTGAATACAAAAAATGACTATTCACCACAAGGACATACCCAGGGGATATGTCCTTGGGGTGAATGTTGGGGGTATTTTTTGCAATCTCAATATAAGTTGCAATGATCTTGCATATGGCAAGGAACAATTAATTTTTGTTCTTCATTAATAGTATAAATCATTAAAATTCTGTATTAATTTAACACCGCTTCCAACACTGTTTTCAACACAATTTTCCATTTGACTTCCAAGTATGACAGATTTTCTCAGGATGAAGGGCAATTTTGTTCAAAGAGGTGTCCAAATGAAGGCGATTTTAAGAAGTTTTGGTTTTAACAAACACAAAATCGTCTAATGTTTACTGGAAAATACAGTAGTGACAAGACTGCTAGGTGTAAATACAAATATGGTATTCCAAATAATAATAATACAGGTATTTTATAAACAGAAGGAATTTGTCCATTCCATATGCAAGACACTCATGAGCTAGGTTTGCAATGAATTTCAATTTCACTTATGCACAAACATTCTCATTGAAAAAAGGATAAAATTAGCAATACTTCTGATAAATACCAGAAGTCATGCATGAATTCCTTTGAAACTGCTCATGAAACTTTCATCAAGCCTTCTGTACAATTTTGAAGACTTTAAGAAGCTGAACTCTACCCCAGATACTAGGAGATTAAGAGCGACTGCAGGGTTTCACATATACAGTTTTAATGAATAATCAAATATTTTTCAAAGCTTCTCATATTCCAAATATATAGTAAACTGCAATCTGAACAAAACCAATTTTTAAAGAATATATCCCTCTTGCCATCAAGCTAGTAGCACTCGAATATGAATTTTTAATTTATTTTCAGGATATTTTCCAAAAAGCATTATGTATAGTTTGTTAAGTTCTTTAATGCCATCTCTCAGAATTTTTTAAAATTATTTTCCCAAAATTACTAATATTTCTGTCTCATTGATATCGTGCCACATCTTCTTTCCCATTTTTGATATTATTAATATTGACTTTTCTCAATTCTTTGAAATGTAGTATGTCAGAATTTCTCTCTACCTTGCACATTTTGCTTTCAGATACACTTAGAAAAATTAGGTCATAAGTGCAATGATGGCATTTAAATTAACAACTACAACCTTTTAAATAATTTTTGTTGCAAAATGATTGGTACACCATTTAAGCAGTCAGTGTTTGACAGTTATGCCACTGCGTAAAATTTGCACCTTAGTTTCCAGATGCCTATATGTTAAACAGTCCCAAAAACATTTGCTTGCTCTTTCCCAGTTGAATTTTGGAAAACAAGTAAGCTGTTTTCTGTCAATGAAAGATGCATTAGCTGGTAGTCTTTCATTATCTTTTTAATATATCCTTAAACCTTTATGCTGATAAAAGCGTACCATCCCAGTGAAAAGTAAACATTTGAGAAAATGGTCTTTTAAATGCTCTTTTTATGCAGTCTGCAAATTCCTTTCTTTTAATTTTTTGAATTCTATGAATTGATTATTTATTAATAATAAACTATTAAGAAATTATTATTATTAAGTTCTAATAATAATACGTTAAGAAGACCAAGAGACTAACGTCAATCAGGAAAGCATCGCTACCAAAAAGCCTGATAACGGCTTTCATCTTTAACATTCTTTCCCAAGCCTGCACGTGTTAAAATTTGTTTATTGACCCAAAAATTTTTATGGGTTAATCTTGAAGCAGACCCAAACCATGGGGCAGGCATTTAAAAATTTAAAAGTTAGAAAATAAGGGACACCCAAATATTACATGTAAAGTTTACTAATTGCAGAAAATATTCACGTTACAGCACTTTTATTTAAGCATATCCATTTTTAGAAATATAAAAAAATTTATATTTTTGTTTGTTCATCGGCCTTAATATGTACATTTAGTATGAGTTAGTTATTAAAATAACTTACACAATTATTACACAATTGTTTTTTTGTTTGTTTTTTTAAAAAGTTTAATATTTGTGCAATTACAGTAATTTTGAAATTTGATTTTTTTTTACCTTGTTCTTAATGAGGGGCCAGTTAAGAAATAAATTGGAATAATACCACTATTTTGGTAGTCAATCTAGCCATGGAATTAAAATATTGCAGTTTCTTAATTTCTGTATGGCATCTAAATTTTCAGGAAAAAAAATTTAAATGAAATTCCCAGTACAGAAATGGTACTTTTTTATTTACATATTACTTTAAAGGCATATTTTACTATTCAAAATAGACCTACGGGGCCAGTAAAAATGATAGATTTTATAATATTTGCAAAAGATGAATTGTAAGTAAGAAAGTGTTATAACATAAATATTTATCTCACTAGAAATCTTTTTGCATGGAAAACGGAACTGCAGTTGTAAAAACAATTGCTGGATAAGGATTCTTTCAAACACCTTATACATCAAATCATATACAACATATTTGAATTTATATGTTATAGTTATTTTAGATCATCAATATTTAGAAAATACATATGGAAGGGGTTCCCAAATCTTTTCAATGTTGCACAGTGCTGTATTAACCCTCTGACGTTCGGGCGAGCTTTCAATTAAAGCCTCCAGAAGTTCAGACCCGGCCGAAGTTCGAAGAACATTGCTTCCCCCCTTTCAGAAATTATCTGATGGGAATTCACTGCAGGTGGTGGTGAAAATCAACACTTCTTTGAGAGCTGGCATTTATGATGACCGCGCCAAAGAATGAATGGGGAAATTTTCAGGTGACGAAAAAAGAGAAAATACAACTGGAGATCGTGGGAGGTATTTGCGCCTCCAGTGATGGCGCCACTTTCCCCGACGGGAGGGCCAAACGATAAAACCACAAAATTTTACGTTTCAGTACTTGCACAGCCTCTCAAAAAAGCATTCGAGTAAGAGATAAATTTCCTACTTTGGTTTCGTATATTAAATATTATTATGATGAGATGGTCATTCATTATCTGTTCTTGGTTAACAGGAAAGCCCAGTGATTTTCACCAAAGTCGTAGTTAAAAAGTTCTTTACGAAGGCAATTGTCAGCAGATCGGGCAACCCTGCTTACCCTAGAAATGTAGATCTTGTTCACTTTTTCCTTCGAATCCCGAGAAACATACTCGGAGCAGCAGATAATCAATATTCAGTATATGAATATAGTATAATTCCAAGCAGAATGAGAATAGAAGTGAACGGAACCTCTACGGTCGGGTCAAACATTTTGAATGGAATTTTTTATTTGATTGCGAAATTTCCTTCGTTTTTCTAAACCAACAATTAATCTAAAAAAATCTCCGACGACACTCCCCAACAGGGGGGCCAGTGATCTCCGACGGGGGGTGCATGGCCCTCCAATCCCCCCGCTGGTGCCACCCCTGTGCGCCTCCCGTATCGGCTATTGCCCAGCAATCATAAAAAGGTCTGCCTGCCATAGGCATAATCTGGGGGGGCAATTTCCCCTGCAGTTGTAAAAATTGCTCCCCTAGTCTAAAAAGTCAGGGAGCAAAGTTATGATTTTGAACACAGATCATGCATTTATAACCCAAATATACTATCAGATTCTAAAAAAAGAAAAAAAAAATCCCCTGTAAAAATCAACAAAAGAATAGAATCACAGAAGTTTTTCAACCCAACAGGAACGATGGCAGATTCCACAAAATGGCCAAGCTAGATAATTTCTCAGGAACACAAAAATCAAGGGGCAGCGATTTTGAACTTGTCTGAAATCAATTGTTCAGCGTTAGAAAAAAAAGACCTGTTGCTGTAAATAGTGGGCAAAAAGAGGTCATTTTCACAGTCAATGCCACAATTAGAGTTTATGTCACCCGGGGCAAACCATAATTAGTGTTGTGTGCCCCCTCGCATGGAGCCGTGCCCCATTCCAAGAAATTATAACACATTTTGGCATTCCTATTAGAATGTCTCCCGATGCCTGTCCCCACTTACCCCCCTTTAGTTGCCGCCCTGTCACAGGTTGGGGCCAGTTTCTCATTTATATTTTAGTGAACCTAATTTTGGTGTTTGAAGGTCGGTAGCAGAGAGACAATACACTTTTATGATTATGCCCAACTTACTTGACTTGACAGACGACTAATTGCGAATTCAAATGCGATGCAGTTAAAGAGAACAAAAAACGGTCTGTGATTTTATGATTTATATCTGCTGCCAGGGCCGCAACTAGGGGCTCCAAAATAAGTTATGATTCCATGGGAGGGGGCCGTTCTAGTTGGTTCGCCATGAGAGACGAAAACTCTAGTCGCAGTACTATCTAAGTCAGTATTTCGATACCTTTAACGCTTTTATATTTTCATGCATCTGAAAAATATAGCAACAAATCACCTCATTGCTTCCTACTAACAGCATTGCTCCTGAGCAATACGGAGAAGCAATGTTCGACAAAGAAGGGGGACCTTCACAGCTATTGTTTATAATGATCTGTTGATGTGCATATAATTCTATTTTCTGGCATTTCAAAAAATTCGTTTAAAAGTGTAGCTAACATAATACCTCAAAATATTAGTTTTCTTTAGTACATAGTATATGTACATTCACCTAATTTATATACCCCCCCTCCCTTTTTTTTTGTGAAAACGTCTTCAACTCAAAAACTTAGATAATTTATCAGGGGTAGATCCAGGAATATTTTCCAGGGTCCCAATTTTGTAAAAACTGCATATTTTTGTGAATTTCAATGCTTAATTTTGTGAATTTCAGCACTTATTTTTTGTTAATTGATGAAACACATTAAAATGTAGGGTAAAATGCCAATGAAGGGCAGTTTTAATCGACTGTATTTTTGTGAAGGGATTCCATTTAAATTGATTGTAGTTTTGTGAAAGGGCCACAAAATGGACCCAATTTTTGTTTGTATCGACCCCTGTCTCCCGCGTATGCCGAGCTTTTGGTTAATGAAATCATATTTCATAAGTTGAGGAGCTGGGATGACTTAACATCTTTTTGCACATTACTTTTCTAAAAATATTTACAATACCATGCCCCCCCCCCCCCAAAATAAATAAATAAATAAATAAAAATAAAAGATAAAATAAAAAATAAATGAATGAAAATAACGTACTGGACTCTTAAAAATTTAAAATTTTCTGTCCAAGTCAAGGAAAAACACGAACATTGAACTCAGAATGCTGTAAATTTAACAGGTCGCTAACATTAAAGAAAGTGCCGTGAGAAGAGAGGTTACAGAAAATAGGAAATGTGCAGTGCAGTGAGTTTCATTGTAATGTATTTCAAGCCTCGCAAGAAAAACGTCTTTTTAACAAGGCATAAAATGATCGTTTTTCTGGACCTACAAACAAATCTTAAGAACATGTCATCACTAAATGACCATTAAGATTCTGTAAAAAATTGGAGCGATTTAAAATGCCGAATGTGCCCTTTTATCTCCATTAACTCAAAAATCAGTCACATCTGTGTTCACTTAAATAGACTAGGATCAGTTTTCCCTGCAAGCATATTGACTTTGTGAGGGATGGGAGCTTTAAAAATTTTTGTATGTAACATGATGTTTTATATTTCAAGTCTTGTTAATCTTCTGCTACCTGGTTGGGGGGGGGGGGGATATCCGACGAAGAACACGGAAGATGTCCAAGAGGGTTGGAGGTATTATTGAATGAGGTGCAAAGAATGGATGACAAAGATCTAAGCTAAATAAATGATGTCTGTCTGTCAAGTTTGGTTAAGTTAAATGAATTTTACCAGCCGAATATCTGTATCCTGCAGTGAAATATTAACTTGTTTTGTGTGTGAGTACAGGTAAGTAGTTTTCGTAATTTTCTTGTCAAATCGGTAAATTTTAAATATAGTCTGGAGAAAATACTATATTGTACTGATCATTTGGTTTTTTTGTCAGGAATTCATTAAGAAGACATCCATTATAGTTGCGCTTTGAGGGGGGAAATGTAGTTTTGTTTAAATTAAAAATGATGCCTCTCCTTGCTTATTGGAAAGACCCTTTGAAAATCAAAGTTGGCCGCTTCAGTTTTTGACCGTCAAATGTTTCTTGACAGTCAAGCCCTGCTAATGTCCAGTGGCTGTGAGTTTTTTTTTTTTGTTTTTTTTTTTTTTATTATTTTTTTTTAGTGAACACATATTTGCAATTTCCAATCCTTCCAATGAATTTTTTTTTGGACGTACACACAGACTCTACCCCTAAAAGCTGATTTAGTTCCTAGTGATACCAGTGGCTGTGGAGTTGTTTTGATAAAAGGGGAAAAAAGTAAGCCCTTTTATTAATTATGCTTATTGCACTATTTACTTTTTGTTTTCAAGAGTTAAAAATAACTGTTCTCAAATTTCATCCGTTTTAGTACAGTATTTTTTCCATTGTTATAGAAGAAATATTTTATGTTTTATTAATGACTATGTCATTTTATCTCTCACCTTCTTTATTGAAAATTGTCCAAAAAATGTCTCAAAAATATGTCCCAAAAATGCGACATAAAAGTAAGAATAAATTGTTGAGTATTGAAATGTTTATTTCTTTATTATGCAATGGCTTATCCTCCTGAATTCTGCATCCCTCAATAAACATTTATCTACTTAACTGTAACTGCACTCGCGCACACATTCTTTTTACTTCTTCTATACTTTTTTCCCTTAGCGTAAATACGGATTAGGACCCCTTAGAAAGACCCCCCCATGAAGGGCACCCCACCCATCGGCCTACAGCCCATGCGTAGCTAATCGGCCGTAATCCCACAAATACAAACAAATCTATGCATACTTTTTTCTTCTTGATGTTACCTTGTTATGTGATGTGCCCGTTTCTTTGTTTCTAATAAAATGTTATGTTAAAATCCCACACTTACTATGTTTGTGCCATAACTCTGCTAACATTTCTAAAAGGTTATGGACACCAGATGGATTAATTTATTTATTTTCTCATTTTTAACGTTCGTTTCAAGGCTGCATCATTCATCCTCAAAATGGCAACTGGAACTTGGCGAATTGAAACGCTGAATAAAGATAATTACGAAACATGGAAAATGCAAATGAAAGAGCTTTTAATAAAGAATGATGCCTCAATTTATGCATCAGGTTCAAAGCCTAAGCCTGAAGTTTTGGAAAATGATGAAAAATCGCAAGAAGAGTTCGATGCATGGGTCCAGATGGATGAAAAAGCAAAAGCAGATATAATTCTATGTATATTGCCATCTGAAATCAAACATAAAAAATTGTGACACTTCATCAACTGGTAGAAATCTATCAGTCTAAAGGACCTGCTCGTAAAGGTGCATTACTGAAATCTTTAATTCAATATAAGATACCCGACTCGTCTAATGGAATTCACAACCATTTTCAGCCATTGTCAGAGAGACATAGTGGACAGACTTACAGAAATGGATATTAAAATAGACGACTTGCTGACTGTAATGCTGCTATATAGCCTCCCTTCTACTTTCGACAATTTCCGATGTGCTATGCAATCAAGAGATGAGCTTCCGAAGCCAGAAATACTCAGAATCAAATACCGGGCGTAACGATGATAGACAAGCGGAAGACTCAGGTGCTTTCGTGGCTGCTGCTAGAAAACCTGCGTCTAAAAATAAAAATTATAAAAAATACTTGGGCCAGCCGACTCAAAATTAAGCATGCATCAAGAATAACTTGTAAAAGGTGTAAACGCATCGGACACTGGGATACCGAATGTGAAAATGGAAGAAAGAATAATTTTAAACATAAGCCTAACAGCCTGGGATTCTTATCCACTGTGGATGACTTACCAATAGGGTTACCAGGCGAAATATAGCAGCCCTACTCGCTTAACTCTCAACAATATCAAGTAACAAAAAGCAAAATGTTTGGTGTGTTAAGATAGAAAGTAAAAATTATATAAGTTATTTCAGTTATCATCAACCCACGTTTGCAATTGCAAGGAAAGATCAGGAAACCCTCCTACTTCCAGTCGATCAAATTAATGTAAAGGAAGAATAAAAGAAAAAGGGGTGAGAGATAAAATGACACAGTCAATTAATATCGTTTTAATATGGCAATAATGAAACTAAAAAATTACGAGGGTTCAGGGGGGGTCTCCCCTGACGAGGCTCGAACACCTGAATGTATAGTTTATATATATAGGATATATAAACTATATGTATGTACAGGGGCATGTATGTACAGGGGTACGCCTCATATGTATGTACAGGGGTACGCCTCATATGTATGTACAGGGGTATATATGTATGTACAGGGGCATAGCCAGAAATTTTTCATGGAGGGGGGGGGGGGGTTTACGACTACTACAACTCATATATATGTATACGTATGTGTGGTAATGTAGTGAAGAATATACATTTTGTATGGCAAAAAATTTCTCATGGGGGGTTATGACCCCCCTAGGCTACGCCAATGTGTATGTAATGTATATGTGTGTGTGTTTATACGCAGGGCCGGCCTTTTGTTTGAAGTGGCCCGGTTGGAAACATTTTTTGGGGGCCCCAAACATTATAGATGCTAAAAATTCATTAATTAATAGACCCATTTATAAAGCAAACATTAAGAATGAACTGAAATACCACTAACAATACTTTAATGGTCGTGGTAATTAGGGTTGAAGGCCGGCTCTAAGGTAGCTGGCGCCCTGGACAAGCTAATTTTTGGCGCCCTTTTTAAATAAATCTAACTCGTTTATGACGACTCTTTATTTAAGAACCACCCAGATTGAATGAGGAAATCGGAAATACTTGGCTGGTACAATGTTAAGTTTATGGGAAGCAAGGGAGAGAGTGTGGTGAGAGCTGGGTTTGAACCCAGGAACTTATGGGTGGTAGAATGAGGCGCAATCTGGCTCGGCCAAAAGGTTTCAATTGCCTGGTGTTGTGTCTGCGGAGGCGATCCTCGTGCCGCCACACTACTCCCCCCCTAGAGAGTCGGTCAGAGGCTGACGAACGATGTTCCAAGCGTTATGGAATGCTGCCACTCGTTGTGGACTTTGTGAGGTTGCTGCCGCTCGTTGCGGACTTTTGTGAGGTTGCTGCCGCTCGTTGCGGACTTTTGTGAGGTTGCTGCTGCTCGTTGCGAACTTTGAAAGACCGAGCGAGAGATGGAAGAGGGCGGTGCTGGCGCCATCTGTCGCTGTAGGCGAGAAAGAATGCGTGTTCGTTGTCCAGGTCGCCAATGAAGAGAGAGCGTGCGGCGAGAGTTGGGTTCGAACCCAGGGACTTATGGGTCGTAATCATCGTATGAGGCGCAATGCGGCTCGACCAAAAGGTTCCCATTCGACCGGCCCTCAATTGCCGGGTGTTGTGTGCGCGGAGGTGATCTCGTGCCGCCACAGGAGTATAACTCGCTTTTAACGAGTAAAACCTGGTTATATCGAGGAATATTTTTGTGATTTATAAAATTTCTACTGACTTCCACCTCACCAGCTCAGATAATCCTTTCTTAGACAATATCTTTGGACATTCCAAAGTCAATAAAGACGACGATGATAGCGAAGAATAGGAAGAAACTACAATGGGAGCTTACCTGACCATGAGCAAGTGGGACAGTCCGACGTTGGATAAACCTTTAAAAGAAAAAAAAAAAATTCCGTTCTCTCTCCTAAGATTATGTTTTCATGGCACCCCTAAACATATAGCGCCCCGGGCAGCTGCCCGAGTTGCCGGAAACTTGAGCCGGCACTGGTTGGAGGTCTAAACCGCATCAAATATGTATGTTAAACCTGTGGGGCCGTTTATCACCAATTTCAGTCAACCTGTATTATTAATACTGAAAAATGTAAGAAAATATGAATGTATTCACTCTGGAGATCCACTGACCACCGAGAGTGACATTAATTGTTTCAGACTAGTTTAGTTAGTAATGAAGACAGTAAAATAAATATTTTGTTGACCAACTACCTATTTAAAATTTGAAAAAGAAGCCCACAATGGAAGTGGGGGGGGGATGACTTAAAGCTTAGGTTAAATTAAATAAAATCAATAATTTTATACTTAAGTTAAATTAACCAAAATGCATGTTTGAATATTTTTCTTCAGATTAAGTTCATTAATTTAATATAAGAGGACATTTCATTAATCAGTGCTGCCAATTTAAGGGATTTGTCGCTAAATTTAGCAACTTTCCACTGTATTTAGTGAATAAAGTTTTTGGAAAGTAACATTTTTGATGATCTTGCTCTCTAATTTAGAGATTCAGATGAATTTGGAGTATTGTTCCAAACTTTCTAAGATTTTAAAATCTAATCAGTACTACTTTAGAAAAGAAATATTTAAGAATGGATCATGGATGAACAGACATATCAGGGACGTAGCCAGAGAATAGGCGATGGAGGCCTCGGCCCCTTCCGAAATTCATACTTTTCTTAATTGGATGTCAATAATCAAGCTTTTTCGTAGAAATCCTATGTTACAGAGAATGGGCAATGGAGGCCTCGGCCCCTTCCGAAATTCATACTTTTCTTAATTGGATGTCAATATTCAAGCTTTTTCGTAGAAATGCTATTTTAATTAAAAATGCCTCCTTTTGGGCCCGCCCCGATTTATCTTTTTCTTTCTGGTTATTCGCCCGAGACGTACATTTCAATCATCCAATTTTATGTGTACTTTTATCCGCTATTATACTGTAAATATTCAAATATAGTATGAGTGCTATTTTAAGTATGAGGGTTCTATTAGAAAATAGAGCAACATCCATTCGAAATCTATTATTAATTTCAGTTGGTATTTTTTTGGAATTAACCCCTTATTGGTAGGATATTTTGTCGAAATTATTATTCATTTATTATTATTTATTTTTTTTCATAGTTACCAACCCTTACCGAACACATCTAACTGCTTTTTGGAAACAGTAAATTTTTAATATCTTTTCAAAATATTAACCAACCCACACGTACATTTGGAAACTAAATATGGTATTCAGTTGTCCACAATCTTTTTCTATATTCTAATATAAAAGTTGCTGTACATATAAAGTGGTTAATTATATTCCCTAAATGTTA
Source organism: Cheiracanthium punctorium (assembly GCA_038373885.1). Classification (NCBI taxonomy): domain Eukaryota; kingdom Metazoa; phylum Arthropoda; class Arachnida; order Araneae; family Cheiracanthiidae; genus Cheiracanthium; species Cheiracanthium punctorium. The sequence goes on from JAWZYV010011650.1 coordinate 534,779, forward strand.
TCAGTTGTACATCGCATGTCACGCGCCGCCGACTGTGCTGGTAAAAAAACGCCGAAAGTGTGAGATGCGACGTCGAAGAAGAAGGAGTTGAGATCGATTAATGTGTTTGAAATATTTTATATTCCTAATTTTCAAAAACACAGATTTAAAAGTACTGATTTTTTCTACTTCAGAATAGCTGTTTCATCTGACTGCAGAACTTCGCTTACTCTACATACTCATTTATTGGTTAGGGATTAAATCGCATAAATATAAGTTACGAGAACAATCAAAATGCATTTAAAACTTTATAAATGTGAAACTTAACACAATTTAAAACTTTTTGACGAAAATTATCTAATTATTTCCAATCTCGGCTATTATAAACAAAATAACAACTTACCTTTTTTCATATGTAGAAAACGCGATGATAAAATTGGTAAAGCTTAATCCATAATCTAGGCCCATGAATGTCGTAATATTCAAGAAAAATCTTTCAAAATATATATAACATATACACAAAAGTTAGTAGACTCGTACAAAGTCTAATGCAAGCAGACACTTCCAATGGTTCAACTTCGGTTAGTAACTTTCAGAGAAGGAGTAACTGCAAAATAGGATTTGACCAACAGATTTGCACAATTGTAAACGGGGGGGGAAAATGTTCCCATGCTTGCGAAGGTACCCAAATGCGGGTCATTTTTTATTCTTTGTGTACTCTTATCTTCAAATTAATGCCAGATGCGTGAAACGTACTTCGTATCAACAAAGTTAGTTTAGAGGGGGCCCCCACAGGTATTAATCAATCAGTCCTGGGTTTTGACAACAAAAAGGCCTCTTCCGCTGTTCTTTGTGTTTCGGTTCTTTTCAAAGAATTCGCTAATGAGCGGTCGTTATGAGTATGACCAATGGTCCAGCCAGATCTGATAATTGTATTTTTCTCTAACTGATGTTTTCGCTCTTTCCACGGTGAAACATGCGAAGGTAAGTGACATTTGATGAGAGCTGAAGTGTACTGTCAAAGAATACTGTTCATAGAAAGACACTTATAAATGATGTTTACTCTGAAAGATGCAGAATAGTCACACAACACTATCAGTCTACTTTAATTTAAAGAAATCTTCTATAGTTTTCACGATAAGAGAGAGAGACATAATAAAAAATATAGGACGGATTTGGGGGCTCCTCTGAAACCGGGGCCCAGGTGCCTTGCATCCGCAGCACCCCCCTGTGGCCGGCCCTGTTTATGGGCACGAATATACGTACTTTAATTTAAAATGCCTTTTGCCCCCCTCCACCCCCCAGTTTTGAAGCCCAAGTTACGCCCATGCTGCCTGCTGCAAGGCAGAGGAAAGAAGTGTTACTTTCTCTCTCGCCTGCATTCAAACGGCTGGCTGTTTGTATTCAAAGTTGTTTGGCCGGCCTTTGACCACCAGAGGGTTAATTAACACTTGTATGAAATACCTTTGTCAATGGAGGGAAAATTACTTATTAAAAGCATACTTTATAAAAGTTTTGGCTTTTCAGACTTAAATATTTCAAGGGTGCTTTAAAATTGTTGTTTGTACAATGCAGGGATGTGCCGGCTGAAATTAAATTTTGGAGCAATTTGTGGAGCAAGAAAAAAGACATTTTTGGAGCAATTTGGAGCAAGAAAAACAGATTAGTGGAGCAATTTGGAGCAATAAAAAGTCACTTTTGGAGCATAAGAATGTCAATTTTGAAATACAAATTTATTTTTGGAGGGAAAGGGAAAAGTCATTAAAGAATGCCAATCAAAAAAATGAAAATTAAGGAGGTTCTTAAAAACTCTTAGCTTATAACGAAAACTAGTTTTTTTTTTGGGGAGGGGGGGGTCAGAAGCTTATGAAATAAATAAAAAATACAGTTATTTTACACATTGCTATACAAAATATCTATTTTAAAACAAAAATGCAATATTTACTAAACTATATTAACTACCATTAGTAGCTAGTAAAAAATTTGGTAACAAAAAATTACAAATTTATTTAAAATTAAATTTAAAACAGAGGTTAATTTTTACTCTTAAGGCATTGGAGGTTTAAACAAAGGGATGCCAAAGAAAAAATATTTATTTTTAAGATTAATAGAGAATGATTGAAATTAGAATGCTTAGAATGTGTGATGACTTTTGTAAAAATTCGGAAGATTTACAAATGTTTAAACATATATGGAAAAATTAAAAATGTAGCAGTTTTGCTGAATTTGGAACAAAAATGTCCAAAAACGATCTTTTTGTAGCAGATTGGCACATCAGGATTGATTTGGCACAATTTGGAGCAATTGGAGCAGCTGGCACATCCCTGAAAATGTAATATTTTTTTAATAGTAACAAAAAGAAATCCCATAATTCATGTAGTACATCACCCAAATCGTGCAAAAGAGTAACATCTACACATTTACTCTAAGTTTCAGTCAATTTAACACATTTTCACACCTAACTGAAGTAAGAGTTTCACAACCTTCAGGTAGCCTTCACAGCACAGGCCTATCAGAATTTGAAAACACTGGATTTTCATAGTATTTGGATAAATTACTAAAATTTTCTCACCATCAGCTAGAATATTCCACTGGAACACTCTAAATATGCCCGGAGCATATTCAACAGGTTTGTTAAACTCACGATGATATCCAGCAAGGTATGTTGGGTTCTCCACGCCACCAAGAACTATCTCCAAAGTCTTCTTGGGGTTTGTTTTCCAATAGAAAGATGAAGTCTCTATATCTGCATCCCCGCCATCCACGTTTTCAAACCTATCCTCTTCAGTTGCCTCCAAACTTCCCGCCCTGTGTTTAAAAAAGAGATTCAAGGATGAGATCAGCAAAATTTTTTAAAAAGGGACGGGAAATGATGCGAAACAATATTTAGAAAAGAGTAAAAAGAAAATTTTTAAAGTTTAATTTAGTAATTTTTATTTGAAAAAACATTCATATTAAAGGCATCATTTTTACAATTATAAATATATTAGGTTAGGGAGGGGGGAGTAAGAAGTTCTGTAACACATAAGAAAGTATTGTGGCATAACATCTGATAAGCAATTAAAAGGAAAAAAAAAAAAAAAAAACAGGGTTATGAACATGCTAAGTTTATTCCTTGTTTGCTTTCATAATTTTGTTTTTGTTTTTTTCTAGTCGAAACACTGTTTTAACATTAACTTTAATAATTTGGTATAATTTTCATTCATATTTGAATTTGGCTCAGTCAATGAAATTTTTTCTTTACTATTTTACATGAAAAAAAACCTGTTAAGATAATTTAAAATTGAAATAAGATTCAGTTTTCACTCTTTTGGCATTGGAAGTTCTATAAAACCATTGAGGACTATAAAGCTGTACATAAAATTGTTTTAATCATGATTACGACACAGATTAGACTATTTCAATTATGAATACAGTTATATTTTTAAATTTCAATGGTATTATTCAGAATAATGACTAAACGTTAGTTACTGATCAAATATGTACATTGACTCACTTGAAAGTAAGTAAGTTTCATTTAATTTTTTTAATACAGACACAGTTTCAGGGTGTCCACTAGTGTCAGGAGGCAAAAATAGTATCTTTAGTAGCATCACGGATGTAAAAAAGTTGCCAAAATAGTAGCCATTTTTTAAATTTTAGTAGCCAAAATAGTAGCATTTTTGTATGATTCTGTGGTTTAGAAATAAACAAACGTCATTTAGCTTCATTTAAGAAGGAATGAATAAAATGATGTTAAAAAACTTCATGTGTTATGTAACAGAGCATGTGGTGCATTTATTTTTATAGCACGATTAAAAAAAAAAAACAGATTAGAATGCTTGATGAATGATTAAGAGGCATTGCAGGGGTAAATCAGGCAGGGCATTTCCATCACCATCTCAGAATTTCATTAATTTTTTTTCTTGTGTTGCCTTACCCAAGTAAAGAACAAATGTAATATATTTTTGATTTACATCTTTTAGTGTTGGAGTTATGGGGGGGTCAAAGTACCCCAGACGAGTGACGTAGAATTAAATTAGGGCCATTTTTGCCACTTTATTCTCTCGACTGTGACTAGCTCAGAGGTGCTGCAGAAAATTTTTTCATTTTATACAATAATATACCTTAGATATTAACATCTCAAATTGAAAATTCATTCGAAAATAGTCAGAGCCCCCAAATACCCCAAATTTCATTTAAAAAAATACAGTTTTAAGAATGCTTTAAATCTTTGTTCTTACGTGATACAGAAAAACTTTTTGCACAGTGCAGTTATATATGTTCATATAAAGAGAATTTAATGTTAAAAATTTTTGAAGGCCCTCAGGGCCCTACGGTATGGGGCCCCAAAGATTGTCCTTAACGCTAATTTATGCAATTTCGAAGCATTAGTACAGCTGAAGCCAACTTCCCAGAGGAGAACTAATGGCATGGAGATGTATTATCAACATAATAGTTTCATATTATGAAAAAAACATTTTTAAAGGTACAACTGTTTCCAAGAAAAATGCCCCTATTTGGGACATTCCACTGACACACATGGGGGCATTTTCGCGTTACTTTTAGAAGTTTAATCGATTGAATATTGAAAATTAACTTATTCTGCATGTATCACAAATATATCCTCGATATATCACAAATCGTTCTTTTGCACGGGCACTCATGAGAATTACATTATGCGGTATGGGGATCTCTGTAACTACTGAACAGATTCGAAAATTTTTTTCACCGATAGAAAGCCAGAGTAATATAGGCTACATTTCAGCATGCAGCATAACTAGTTCTTTTACAGGGACACTGAAAAGAATTCTAATACATTATGCTATATGGACATCTCTGTAACTACTGAACCAATTCTAAAGATCTTTTTGCTGAAAGCTGCAAAATTCCTGAGTAACGTAGGCTAAAAGTCATGCATGCAGCATAATTTACAGGAACACTCAAAATAATTCGTAAACATTGTCCTAACTGTCTCCATTCGCCAAATACGAAACAAAGAAAACTATCTAAATTAATTAACTTCACATATACCATATCTTATACTTCATTTAAAATAAACAAAAAGTAAATAGTATTGTAAATAAAAGAAATTGTCGAAATTCTACATCATTCATTTTTGACTTGTATACTATTTTACAACAAAATTCTCAAGGACAAATACTCAGGTTATTTACTTAGATTTAGTATAGAGTCTGTTGTATTGTTTATTGTGAGCTGCTTTGATACTTTTTATATTAGCAATCGTAAAGGGACTAACAGAAGCAAATTCATTTGGAGAAAAAAAATATCCTGTCTGTAGTGACTGTTTTTGTGTCATCTCTTTGTAGCCGTTTAATGAATGAGAGTCAGGTATTGTATCCAGATATTTCATTGTAGCAGTCCCATCTACTTCTGATAAAGCAATGACCCTTTCACTGTAAAATAACTTTTCCTATTCCACTGCCTAGCAAGAGTTCAGCTCAATATTAGCAACTTCCTACTTTCTTTCACTAGTCTACTGAGAAAATTATATTTAAACACAGAAATAATGCAAAATGCTGCATAATTAAAATATTTTATTTATAGAACAAGTACAATTTTTTTATTATTGGAATTATTTGAGCGTTCCTGTAAATTATGCTACATGCATGAATTTTAGCCTGTGTTACTCAGGAATAGTGTAGCTTTCAGTGAAAAGATCTTTAGAATCAGTTCAATAGTTACAGAGATGTCCATACAGCGCAATGTATTAAAATTCTTTTGAGTGTCCCTGTAAAAGAGCTAGTTATGCTGCATGCTGAAAGGTGGCCTATAATACTCAGGAATAGTGTAGCTTTCTACCTGTGAAAAAAAAATTTCGAATCGGTTCAGTAGTTACAGAGATCCCCCATACAGCGTAATGTATTTCTTATGAATGCCCCTGTAAAAGAACTATTTGTGATGTATGGAGGATATATTTGTGATGCATGCAGGATAAGTTTAATTTTCAATATTGCTACAGTCAAGTAAACTTCTAAAAGTAACGCCGAAATGGTCCCATGGTGCCAGTTGAATGTCCCAAATAGGGAGGTACTTTTGGGGATTTTTCTAGGAAACAGTTGTGCCTTCAAAAAATGTTTTTTCATAATATGAAACTACTATGTTGATACTATATCTCCATGCCAATAGTTCTCCTGTGGGAAGTCAGCTTCAGCTATACCAATGCTTCGAAATTCCATAAATTAGTGCTAAGGACTATGTTTCGGCCCCTGAGGGCCTTCAAAAATATTTAGCACCGGATTCACTTTATATGAAGATGTATAAGTGCACTGTGCAAAAATTCTTTCTGTATCATGTCGGAGCCAAGATTTAAAGCACTCTTATAACTATTTTTTATGAAATTGGGGGTATTTCGGAGGGCCCTTATTTGGGGGCTCTGACTATTATCGAATGAATTTTCAATTTGAGATGTTAATATCCAAGGTATATCATCGGATAAAAAGAAAAAATTCTCTGAAGTACCTCAGAGCAAGTCACTGTCAAGACAATAATATGGCAAAAATGGCCCTAAATTATTTCTACGTCACTTGTCGTGGGTACTTTAACCCCCAACAACTCCAAAACTAAGAGAGGTAAATCAAAAATATTTCAGATTTGTTCTTTCCTTGGATAAGACAACACAAGAAATAAAATTCATGAAATTCAGAGATGGTGATGGAACCCTTTTTTCTTTTCCCCCCCCCCCCCCCCCCGATTTGCTCTTGCAATGCACCTTAATTGTAGCTTTGAAAACAAAAGGGAGTTGACAAAAACCAAAACAGGGACAGTGACGTAGCGAGGGGGGGGTTTTGGGTGTCAGAACCCCCCTAAAATTTAACAGAGTTCTCATATTGACACGATGAATGTGATCCATAATGTAGATTATCCGTTACATCAGTGCCTAAATCCCCCATAAAAATTTTTTCTGGCTACGCTACTGCAGGGTGCCCACCAAAATTGTTAGTAAAAATCAAGCATATTTCAAGGATTTCAAGGCTCATCTTTAAATTTTTCAAGGACCCTCGTATAAAAAATGATCACAAGATTTTTCAAAAAACCCTTTACCCCTAGCTAAGAAAAATAGTCATCTTTTCAGGCAGAAAAAGAAGACAAGTGTGTTCCCAATATTATCATACACATTTAATTTGGGGTCTAAAGACGCAATCGCTGCTTTTGATGAGAAAACACTAAATAACATCTGCTATAGATTAAAACCCACCTTCCAAATGCCATGAGCAAATATCTAAAATTCTAAGTGCAATTCAAGGTTTGAAAGCTTTTATTATTTTTCCCCAATAGGCCAGGCTCTGGCCAGAAGCCTTTGTCACTACTAAGGCCTGAACCCCAAGCCATTTTATTATGGGGCACATGGACGGCCAGACGGACAATTTAACACATAAGCTCGGAATAAGCTTAGAATTCAGCTTGGACCAGAGGAGTGATAGAATGGTTCTTAAGCCACTTACACTACCTGGGCGGCTTTGAAAGTACTTATGAGTACAGTTCTTTTGAATGTTAAACAGTCATGTAAAAGAGATTTCAAATAAAAATTTTAACACCAATTTTGAATAAAATATAGACTAGTAAGTTGCTGAGTAATAAAGCTGTAGTTGTAAAAAAAGAATTAAGTAAAAACACGATGAGAGTAATACAAAAGCACTAGATACATCTATCTGCCAATAAGTACGGTTTAAGAAATGCAAAAGCAAGCTTTTCTGTCTGGTTTTAGCTGGTATGAGTCTGTTCTAGAATTCCAGCTCATGGAAAGCAATATGTAAACCATATATGTAAAAAAAAAGAAAAAAGCAGCGTGGGAGCAGCAATTTTATATTTTTCACCATACAACATGTACAGTTAAAAATGAAAAATTGCAATCACAACACAAAATAACAGTTTTCATATATCTCATATTAATGAAATTAATAAATAGTATTTTAATCAACACATATGCAGTAAATACTTCAAGGAAATGTGTTTCTAAAGAGCACAGTCAGGTTTTATTTTTTATATTCTTTCCTCTTTCAGAAAACATGAACAGAAAATCTCCCGAAATTGTTATTTCTTCTGACAAATTTCAAATTAACTCACATTTGAAAAGAAATAAAAGAAGAAAAAACATTACTCTTGTATACAACAATTTTTACAAATATAAATAATTTTTTTTTTTTTTGGGGGGGGGGGGGAAGGGGGTGTAACTGATGTAATTTTCTCAAGTTTTGAAGTTTCATACTAGATAATTTTTGAAATTCCCAAGGTGCAAAATAACATACAAATGACATATTGAACTATTGGCAGCTCAATATGCAACTATTTGGCAGAAATCATTTCTGATGAGTTCTGCTAAATAATGTGCGAATGAAATTTAAAATAGATTTTACTAAATGGCATATGAACAGTATTTTAATGTTTTTCATGAAATAAACACTTGTGTTTTATCCATTTGCATAGTTTAAATAATTTACATTTCACCAGCCCCGCACCTATCACATAAAATCGAAACCTATGTCATTCGTTTGTACCACTAAAATTTTCGTTTGTACCGAAAGGGTACAAAAGTAATACGCATGTGACAGTGCGGGGCTGGGGAAACGACAGCCCCGCACTTGTGGCAGATTCGAACGAAACTTATGTCAATCGTTTGTACTTCGTTTGTACCAGTTTGTAGCGTTAAAATTTTCATTTGTACCGATATGGTACAAAAGTAATACACATGTCACACGTGCGAATACAGCATTTCTGTAGCCCCGCATTTATGAAAAGTGATCCGATCGAAACAAAAGCTATGTCAATTGTTTGTACGTCGTTTGTACCAGATTGTACCGCAAAAATTTTCATTTGTACCGAAACGGTACAAAAGTAATAAGCATGTGACACGTGTGAATATAGTATTTCTCCAGCCCCGCAAATTTGAACCCCGAAAATTTTTGCGGTACAATCTGCTACAAACGAAGTACAAACGATCGACATAACTTTCGTTCCAATCCCATCATTTCTTCAAAATTGCGGAGCTGGAGAAATGTTATATTCGCACGTGTCACATGCATATTACTTTTATACCGTTTCGGTACAAACCAAAACTTTTTGGTACAATCCGGTACAAACGAAGTACAAACGATCGACATGCTTTTCGTTCCAATCCCATCATTTCTTCAAAGTTGCAGGGCTGGAGAAATGTTATATTCACACGTGTCACATGCGTATTACTTTTGTGTCATTTCGGTACAATCGAAAATTTTTGTGGTACAATCCGGTACATATGAAATACTAACGATCGACATACCCTTTGTTCCGATCCGATCATTTTTTCAAAATTGCAGGGCTCGAGAAATGCTATATTACCACGTGTCACATGCGTATTACTTTTATAAGGTTTCGGTACAATGCGTATTACTTTTATAAGGTTTCGGTACAAACGAAAATTTCAGCGGTACAAACTAGGGAATGCAATCCCGATCCCGCAGGAACGGGATCCTGCATAAATATTTGCGGGACTAGTCCCACGGGATTGAAACTGAAAAATAAATTATTTTTTTTACAATTTCACGCCTCCTTCCTGATCATCAATTAGCCAAAAGTTTTTGCATAAGATGAACAATAAGAACCAGTGATCAACCTATCGGCAGGTAGGTGCCTTAATCCCCCCCCCCAAGCTTCCATATTGTTATGATTTACGTACTGGTATAGCGCAGAAGTGCTGCAACACTAAATATTGTATCTTTCTGGTGCAGGATTATTGACTTATAAGTTCTATGTAAATAACCATATGGCCACCCATGCTAGTGATATCTTGAAAATGTGATTTTTAGTTAACCACTAAAAAATGTATTGCTCCTTCAGGTTTCGTACTACGAAAAAAAGTCTTTTGTGAAGTGCTTTTGTATTCTCTATCTAAATTAGATCAAGACTAAGAAGACGAGTGCCTCTTTGCGTTGTCTTTTTTACATTCTTCGTTTTTAGCTACTAATAAATAACTTAATATATTATTTTGAGTATCATGACTAAAATTTTCATATTTATGTAAAGTATGTATTAATTATTAAATAGTATTATTGTCAGTGGTGGGAAAAACTACTTTTTTTTTGTAGCGCGCTACAACTACCGCTACTTTTCGAAAAATGTAGTTAACTACAACTACAACTACTTTTTGACAAATGTAGTTAGCTACACTACTTTTGAAATGTAGTCGCTACTTCGCTACTTTTTCGCTACTTTTAGGAGACAAATTTTGCTAACAGATTCAATTTGCATTACATTCATATTTAAGGATATTTATATCCTAATTAGAGAAAACTATCGATATCTAAAGCCTTGGTTTTCTACTCGCGTCCAGCGTGATTAATGACCTCAGCGGGTGTCTCTCGCGTCCAAAGAACGAAAGATGGTTTCCTTGTAGCGTTGAGCGCCGCAGATTTGGTGGACGCACGGAAGACCCCGGGCACCTTTTCGCCTTTAATTAGAAAAAAACTATTGCTCTAATAAACAACTACCAGGCGAGTATTTGAGCAGGGGGAGGCGGGCCCCCTCCAAAAATGTAAAGCAATTATTAAAAAGGAGCTATTTTGAAACATTTCTTTTAACTTTAGAACAATAAAGTTTAAAATACCGAATCGTCCCCCTCCCCCCGAAATGGAAGCCTAGCCTATATATACGCTACTGGCAACTACTGCTAATTATTGAAGTATTGCTGAAACTAATTAAGTTTTAATACCTCTATGATAAAAATAAATTGGGAAAGTGAGCTCTGAAAGCATGAGAAAAATCATGAGAACTAAAAAAGTTTTTAAAAATATAATAAAATGGATGTCTGAACGGGAAAAAAAGGCCCGTTTTGAGACCCCTTTCATGTTGTACAAACATTCTAGTTTCTTGAGCACAAATCAAAATTAATGAGTATAAAGGCCTTTTTTCATGACTTACCAAATTAGTGATTTATGACGAATGACCCGTGTGAACCATGTAATATTGTATAATTGTTTTAATTGAAAACATCACATATGATATGCATATAATAAAATAATGAAAACAATTACTCATTAAATTCATGATATATCTATTTAAAACATTGCATTAAAAAAATCCTCTATATATGTTAAAGAAATTTTAAAAGTTATTATCATCAACACAACTTTTTCTTTGTGTTAGGTATAAAAGAATTTTATAGAATTATATTGTTATTTTAAGGCTAAGAGAGAGATAAGTCTAAGGATTTTACAAACTATTAATTATTAATAGAAATTCTCATATTTTCGTATTAAATTCTGAAAATTATTACACAAAAAACCTAATAATTTAAATATAATAGACACTTTAAAATTTTAACGAAAGAAAGCAGAATTTCAACATATTCATGGAAGACTGCCATGCCTCTAGTATAAAATAAAAACCACATAAATTTATTCAAAAACATGTTTATTAAATTTTAACAAGAGCTGGATCTCAAAATTGTTATCCGCCAAACATGATCGTCGAGGAGAAAATACGTCCGATGCAATCGAAAACAATCTTTGTACAGATGCACTGGACGGCACGCCAGTGTTAGTTTTTTTTGAAGGCTTCTTTCATATACGTGTACGCCGAAAGCGAAGATACGGGTTTGATTGGCTCTGACAAGAACCTTGTAAGTTCTTCCTCGTAACTATTTCGAGTGCATGCGAAAGAGAAATTAAAAAAACCAGAAAAGTCATCATCCATGGGCCTCATCATCCAGTCATGATCCTCGATACTGATATCTGAAGTTGTCGGAAACATATTTTGGAGGTATTCCTCCATCCATTTTTTTGGCTTCGGTCTTCCTCTCCTCCTCAATCCAGAATAGTTTGAATATGGGATGGAAACAAGCTGAGAGAACAGTTTCTCTGTCCCACAGCAAATGACTAAATCTCGTTTCCACCTGACAACTGAAGATTTTGCACCCCCTCCTATTTTTTAAAAATGCAACTAGTTAGCTTTCATATACCATTTAGCGCCCCTTGGCCGATGCTGCGCCCAGGTACAGTTGACCTTCCTTGCTCCCCCGTAGCCAGGGACGGACCGACACGGTAAGCAAGGCATCGGAGCGCCATATTCGAACTAAAAAACTAGAGCATAACACGGGCTTCTTTACGTTTGCAGGGAGGCTCCACGTACCCTAGATCAGCTCTTGCACGCCACACATTTAGCTATAAAAGCTTTCAGGGGTTAAAATGAGGCTTTCAACTTCAATAATATACGGACTGTCAAATATGCATGGTGCTCTGAAACTCATTGACAAAAAGTTAAAGAGTGGTAAAGGTAAATAAAACGGTTATGAATCACGTAACAATGTAGGGTTTGATAAGTTGTCCTCGAGTACCTGTTAATAATTTATTTTTTCACAGAAAGTTCACTAAAATTCACTATTAACATGATTGATTACTACTGTACATTGACTAAAAGATTTATTATTAAACAATTATTAACAGGTAAATGAAACCATTTCCGACATCCACAGTGCTATATTATTCTGAACAGCCTTGGTAGAGATGGCGCCCTGTGCGGTCGCACCGTTCGCTCTACCTTAGGACCGGATCTGAAAACTGTCACTACAAACGAAGAACACTGTAACCGAGGTCAGCAATATTTTTAGCCCCTGAAATAATATCTTGGATGCATATGCTTATACCTTTTGTCCCTTTTCAACAAACTCAAAAAAGATGAGGTTATCAACTCGTCAAAAAAAAAAAAAAAGAAATGTGTACAATTTCTAGATATTTACTTTCTTTTTTTTCAGTTTCAGGTTCCACGAAAAATGTACTAATCAGTTCTTACACTTCTTTGAGACAAAAAACATTCCTAGTTGTAGAACATAATCACGTGATTAATTAATGTTTGAAAAGCTACAATACTGCAGAACTGTCATTACTCTTGTGGAAGTTGAACGCACCACCAGGACACAAGGATAATAAAAAGTGCCCAAACTCAAAAAAGTGCACTATAACGTTCAAAAATGACCAAACCTTAATATAAATAAACTTAGTAAAACTAAGCATAAATAAAATTGTTGTTCAATGCATCGATCATAAGGAGGAAGCAAAGAGAAAATTAAAAATGTCGGTGATTCTTCCAGAAGCGGTCTCGATGCTTTCAAGAAAATTCCATTGAGAAAACCGTAAGTTTTTCTCACGCTTCGTAGTTTTCCGTAGATGGTGAGTGAGAGGATGGGGGGGGGGGGTCGCTAATTGCGAGGACTGACTATATATCATGTCGAGATTTGAAAGGATATCGCCTAAAAGGAAGTTCACGGAATACTGGACACTGAATGATTGGCAATCATCCTGGCAAGTGGACACTACACTGTATTTATGGGTGCAATAAAAAAAAAGATCAAAGAAAATTAATGATGTTACAAAAGCATACAATTTACAGATATGTAAAATTCCTTTTCGAAAGCAAAAAATACTCATTTTTATGTTGATTTATGTTGCAAACACGCAATAGCAGTCAAAAATATGCAGACCCTGATCAGACATAGAAGGGGCCCCGGGGCAAAAAAAAAAAGGGTTGTTTTGGGCCCCTATACTATTACAGACATTTTAACTTATTTGTGATTGTTTTCTATTTTCCCAGCATAAAAATGAAACATTTCAAAATAATTCTAAAATTAAATTAAAAATTACCCATGTATTTATACTCATTTAGAACAAGACTATGCATTTAAAATTGATTTTAATATTTTTTTAATCCATTTGTATTATTAGCGTATATGTGCGCTGAGTTCCACCTGCCAGAAAATTTTCTTTTCTTCATCATAATATTTAAAAAAATGCTAACTAATGGATATTTTGTGATAAGTACATATGGGCATAAATTTTCAATAACGCCTTTAATTTCTATTTTATTGATCTAGTCTTAGAAACCATTATCATTGTGTTAGAAAGAAGAACAGAAAATAAGTCTCGAAGCCTTTAATTGTTACCCAATTATGATATAGATAAAGGAAATTTAGCTTAATAAAAATTATTATTGCAGCATATATAAATTTAATATACAATAAATGGAGAGATTTGCGAGGCCTTTATTTTTCAGGGGCTCACGGGCCCACATGCCCGTGTGATAATGAGACTCTCGAGGCCCCATCAAAATAACTCTGTTCAACTTTGGACCTCTCTTTCCTTCCTTTTTTGTCCTCTTTATGGCAGATTGGTGATTCTACAAATAATACTGAGAACGATAAAAAGAAAAAAGATGCACAATGTCAGGCTTCCGCTTCAGGCAAAGCAAACCCCCTCCCCCCCCCCTCGTGTGCGTGTGTCCCCTGCATGAGGGGGGGGGGGCGGGGGAGAGATTGGGTGTCTTTCAAGCATCAGTTTCAGTTATGCTTGGAGTCAGAAGAGAGAGAAATTGCACCACGGGATCAATCGCCGGAAATGACACGGCAAAAGTAGCTTCCAAAATTCGCTACAAACTACTGTTTTTTTGTAGCGTGCTACACGCTACACTACTTTTTTAAAAAAGTAGCGCGCTACACTACAAACTACAAAAAAAAGTAGCGGCTACTGTAGTTTCGCTACAAGTAGCGCGCTACTCCCCAGCCCTGATTATTGTTAAACTTCATAGAGCTTAATAACTTACTTTTTCTAACTTTTCTCTATTGAAATCAATTTTTAGTTGAATAAAATATTAATCCCGCGGGATTGCAGGATCCTGCGGGATCAACAAATCTCAATCCCGCAAAGCGAAAAACAGTGCGGGATTGCATTCCCTAGTACAAACTGGTAGAAACGAAGTACAAACGAATGACATAGGTTTCGATTTTATGTGTATTAGGTGCGGGGCTGGTGAAATGTACATGTTTAAATAGTATAAAATATTAAAATTTACGTACCACAGAATTAATATATAATTCTTTAAAAAAAATAATAATTAAAATTTAGTTACTTTCATCTAAAAGAAACATTCATAGTGGACAGAAAATTGAAATGATCTTAAACACATTAGAGAAGGAAAAGAAGAATTCTGTTATGCATAAAAAAGAACTGTAAAATTACACTTGTAAAGGAATTAAGAAATGTAAATCTCATAAACATATGCTCAGTTGTTTGCTTTCACGAATATATATATGGGTTTTTTTTTTTTTTTTTTTTTTTTCCCTAGTAAACCATCCCTTGTTTCAATTTCATTATTACTACTATAATGTTGTATCATTTTCATGAACCTTCCATCTTCAATGACATTTTTTCTTTACTATTTTACATTTTTAAAAATGATTAAAAAATAATTTACGGTATTGGAGGTTCAAATAAAAATATGCTAAAGGGAAAATACTCGTTCTCAAGACGGATGGAAAAAGATTGAAATTGGTACGCTGGTGCATTCCCAACAAAATTTTTCCTACCAGAATTTCAACGAAAAAACAGCTGATTTAGTCGATTCTTTGAGGGGGCAATTAAGTAATCTTAAAATAAACAAAACCGCAAAAAAATCTCATGAATGATAAATTTTAAGAGTTATTTTTTAAAACAAAATATAAAATCGCGACCCACTAAAATAAAAAGAACCTCCAAGTTCATTAAAAAGCATAAAAAAGGGAGTTTTGCATGAAATCATAGGAAAAGCGTAAAAAAGTTTTAAGAGTTTCGTATAAAATCGTAAAAATCGATGAAAAGTGTAGACTTTAAACTGAAAGCATACTAATTAGCAGGTATGAATTGTCAATGATTTTACTCTATGTGTTAAATATTCAAAAGTGAAGTGGAATTTGTATTTTAAAATACCAAATTTTTTCATTTAAACGGGTGTTTAATATAAACTACTACACTTTGAAAAAATTGTGTAAGAACGTCATTATCCTTTATTTCAACAAAAACACGAAAATTCAAGTTTTGTAATCGCAAAAAATGGGAATCTATCGATTTACCATACATTCCATATTTTCCCCCCTCCTGATTACCGGGAATTAAGTAATATTAAAACTAAGAAAACGGTGGGAAATTTGCATGAATGGTAAATTTCAAGAGATTATTTTTGAAAACAAAATATGGGCCGTTATTTATTAAAATGAAAACTTCAAAATTCATTAAAAAGCGCAAAATACGGGAGATTCGCGTAAAATGGGTAAAAAACGGATGTTTTTCGTAAAATCGTAAAAATCGGTAAAAAAGGGGTGTTCCGCGTAAAATCGTAAAAATTGGAAAGTATGAATTGATATATTTAAGCTGTCTTAATGATTTTACTCTTTCATCATGCGTCGAAAATTCAAAAGTGTGGTGGAATTTATATTTTAAAATAACAAGTTTTTTAATTTAATAAAATCTACACTTTTACAAAAAATTTTAAGACCGTTATGCTTTATTTCAACAAAAACAAACAAAATTCAAGTTTTTAATCGCAAAATAACAGGAATGTCGGTTTGCCAACAAATTTTCCTAAATCACGCAAATTTTCGGACCCGAAAATGACCCAAAACATTTCGTTTTAGATTCAAATTTTTATCGTATTCGGAGTCATCTGCAATTTTTCTCAATATGCATGCCAACTAGGGGAGGGCAACGTGCCCCCCCTAGTCGGGCTGTTACGTCAAAATGGAAAGAAGGGGGAGACTAGGGAAGACGTAAGAGGCCAAGAGTCTTAATAATTATTGTTGCATAGTAGTTTGTAACTACATAAACACAACTCAAAACACTTCAGGGATCGCAAAGAATTTGCCCCAGCGCCCTTGCCCAAATTTTGAATTTCCCAATTGATTAATTCGAAATAATCTCAACGGCTCCGGAATAATACCGGCCATTTTCTCACAATCCACTGTCCTTTTGCTGAACGTGTAGTACAGTGAAAATAAATATCTTAGGGACACGTGCAGGCGACAAAAGACTTGCAATTTCGCAATCGCCGATTTCAATTCCGTGGAGCGGCCGCAAAACAGACACAAATTTTGTTTGTATCGACAGTTTCCACTTCCTTCTCCACCTAAAATTGTTCTACAGCAGAGCTGCTGCCAATTTTGCCATTCTCTTCTTTGGTGGAAGAGAAATTTTCCGACACTGACCGAAAATTCTATATTTTCAAGCATAATTCCCGACTTGAAAAAAATTTCAAGTAAATATCCCGACTTCTGGACACCTTGCGAAATCTGTTTTTCAAATTAGTCGCCTGGAATGAGGTACAAGTAGTCAAATGCCTAAAAATAGAATGAAAATGACGTTTTTCATTCAAAAAGTCGCCTTATCTTTAAATTAGTAGCAAAAGTCGCCTTTTAACTCGCCGGTGTTCCCCCCTGCAGTTTACAAAATTTTCGAGAGATGGTTAAAAGAAGGTCTACAAATCTATTTGCTCGAAAACCAATGTTTTTTAAGCAAAAAGTTAAAAACAAAATAGGTTGGAGCCGGGTAAAGGATGCAGTATGTTTATCTGAAGAATTTCTTGTTCTAGCCCTGACACAAACTGAATAAATATCATCAATGTAAATATAATCACAAAAAATATTAACACTTTAATTTCTGGCAACATTGTACTTTGTGAATACTAAACAATATGCAATTCACGAAAATCAGTTTGTTTATAATTATAATACATTTGCATTTATTAAATTTTAAATACCAAATAATATCTACTTCACGAAAATCAGTTTGTTAATAAATAAAAATAAATTTGTTATAATTATTAACTTTTATACACTAAATATATAATTCACGAAAATCAGTTTGTTTATAATTATAACACATTTATATTTATTAAATTTTAACATACTTAAAATACCATCACGGGACGAAATATGAAAAATACTTTTATAAATAATGACTACTTTACAAGTGATAACATTTAATTAAGAATAAAATGTGTATTTGTCTCTTTACCCCTATTTGTAGATAAAATTAGGCATTCTTTTTATCATTTCACAAATATTTCGCTTAGTTTTTAATATTTAATGCACAAATTAATGTAGTATGGCACCACACATTTCTTTTTTTTAGAACTCCCCGCCCACACACACACGCATACGATTTTGTTTGATGGAGAATATACAGAGGGTGATTCCCAGTGATATGCTATGCATTAAATGTAAGCGTACAGATTTATATTTATATGAATAAAATGCATTTGTTATCTATGTAATACATAAGCTGTAAATTATTCCATATAAATATGGTCAAAAGTGAATGTGCAGCTCAGCAGGTGGCACTATGGCGAAGATTGATTTTCAAAGAACGTGAAATTCAATGATTATATCAAACATTTTGTTTAATTTCTTCTGAATTAGACAACCGATATGGTCCATTGTTAGATTAATTTAAAGCTAATGAAATGAACCGGTTTTTAGTAAATTTTGCTTTTAGTAGCTAAGACGGTGTTCGCAGAATCGCCGATTAAGTATATCGGGCTAATGGATCATTTTGCATGTTTACACTGTTATACTTGTAACTCGTCATTAAATTTAAATATCCTAATACAATTGACGCTGCTTTTATAGGATTTTGTTTCCATTCCTTCTTAATACATCTTTTCTTTTATTAGACTGTTCAGTAAATTCACAAATGATCTATACAAAAGAACTCTTGAGATTTTCCATTCTATCCACAATAACTTTAAAACGGTTAGAGATCGGGCAGGTTTCCTATCACAGACATAACTACAGCTTTCACATGGGAGGGGTTCAGCTATTTGGGGGGGGGGGGTCCATTCTCACTGTAAAATTTGATTGACGATAAATTTTACTATAAATAACTCGTAAAAAATTTCAGTTACATTAAAAAAATTTTAATCTTTATAGTAATTTTTATTACCCATTAAAATAGAGCTTATAGGCGGCCATTCTACCAAAATTAGCATGTTTGCATAGACTAAAGGGAGGGTTCAGTTACCCTACCCCTCCCTTATATACGTACGTGGTTCCTATGTTGATTTATGCTTCACATGAGCTCAGCTAATACCCCTCTAAGTTTATGCGTATAATAAGGCATCACCCTGTAAACAGCTGCATCTTAGAAATATTTCAACAATTAAAAGTAGTATGCAGAACATATTGTAATAAACATTCCTTTAAATATCGTAAGAAGCAACAAAGGATATTTGATAAAAAAATGCAGACTGAAATTTGTAGTTAAAATCACATTAGACAATTTCTTTTTTAATGTTATTGATTAAAGAGGCGTTTTTATCTTCTTTGTATCCAAACATTTACTTACTGGAAATGGCTCTGGGAGAATTTATTTCCATACACATAAAAAAAAAAAAAAAATACTCTCGTAAAGCGAATTTTCTTATAAATTTCTCTCAGCATCGTATTCAAAAACTTGAATAGAATTAAGAGTGTTTGATTGGAGCTTACCTCTAAATCAGGCTAGAACGAAGCATTTATTATACAAAGACCAATTTAACTGTTACAATGATATAATGACACTCAGCAAAAATGTATTTAACACCACTTGCTCTTAAGCGGACGATTGTTTAAACTAGATTTAACTGAAATGTCGCAGTGAACTTTTATTATATGAAATAATTTCATACACTCTCAATAATATATATATATATAAATGATCATGCGGGCTTCTTTTAGCTTTAAAAAAATTGCTGAGACGCATTTAAAGCCATCTTCTGACGCAAAACTGATAACATTTGCAAATATAAGTTTCAATACATAACCACACGAATAAATTGCGCAACTAATGCAGTACCCAGCCTAATTTTATCAAATGCTCTATCTATTTTGAAACCTTTGCAGTAATCTCCAGGAAAACAAAGACAGACAGACAGACAGACACACACACACATATATATATATATATATATATATATATATATATGAACACAATATCACCAAACCGTTATCTCAAAATTCTACGGAACTGAAAACGCATACACTCATTTGCGCGACTTCCTCCTAAACCCTCCTTCCACACCCATTTCACCTTTTTTCTTTTTGAGGAAAGGGATAAATATCTTTATTTATTGTAGTGGGAAAATACCTTTAAGAAGCTTTTAACCTAATTTTATAAAAAGGAGAGATCTCTTAAAAACATTCGCAATATTCATATCGAAAATTACACAGCCAGCTGTTAGATCATATTTAAAATTTCCAAATGTAATGAGTAGCGCTTCTAATGTGCGGTCAGGTGCATATGTGTGTAAAAATAGTTTATCTACATAAATGTAGAGTTAGTTTTGGTCAGTGGCGGACCGTGGTCAAAAATGTTAGTGGAGCCGGAAACATATGACCCCCTCCCCCTTCCTCCAGACAGGAATGGAAAATCTTTGTTACTGAATTCGAAAACTGGCGGATTAAGCCCTCACCCAGGATAAAAAAAAAAAAGAAATTACATAAAAATGTAAGAGACCCTATTTTACTTCCATAAAATGGACATAAATTTCAACCAGCCGCTCCTATCCTCAAAATTTCATTAATCCGTGTCTGATTCGAAGTTTCCTGAGAATTTTCTTTTGTAATGATAACTTGAGAAGAAAAGAAGAAAAAGAAAACTTACTTATTTTTTATGAGTCAAATAAATCCTCTTTTCTTTTAAACTTGCGAATAAGTCAGTGATGTCCTCATAAAAAGGCGTTGTTTTAATTCAGATATCATTAATTTTAAAAGTTCTTTAAAATTCCCCATGTTTAAAGAATTTTCTCGCTCGCCATGTCCTCTTAATGCCAGTTCTTGCTTACTTAAAAACAATACTGCTTTGATGGGTAATTGCATGAAGCGTCTATTCAGGCTTACCTTCTTGATAAATTCAGCAATATAAAGTCGAGAGTTTTCCTTTAATGCGTCAGCAATTTAGCTCCCACTTCTTATCAACTCCTTAAATTTTAAAGAATTTTTTAAATGCTAGATTGAGCTTTCATGTGTTTTACGTGCTCGTGTGATGGTGGTTAATCTATCCTATCCAGTACCATTCCAAACGCTCTTTTTTATCTCAACGATTAAAAACGGCCAACAAAGCATTTTTTTTGTAAATAAAAACTGCCCCACAGCCACGAGAATAGTGCATATCATGATGAATGGAAGCTACGACCATGCTGGGACGAACCTGCTTTTTTCTTATGAATGGACAATTTTGGTGTCTATTTTCTTTTAGTAGTTGTCGTTTATCATCTTCTTTCCATGTGTTAAGCGGAGTTTCAAGCAAGACGCAAACTGGATAATAACGGGTCTCCATGTTTCAAAACGGTTAAATCATACATTCCAATAACACATGGACACAGTAACAAATAAAGCTAAAAACTTTCAAGCTTCCCAGACAAAAAAAAAAAAAAAACTATTGTTTCCGTGAGAATGGGCTAGAACAGCGGTTCTCAACCTTTTAACGTCGTGCCCCCCCCCAACAAAGGCTAACTTACAGTGGCGCTCCCCCCCCCCTCACATTTTGCAGCATACATTGAGTTTTTGAATCTTTAATAATGAACATTTTAAGCGAAAATGGATATATTTTTGAGTAAAAATGAAAATAAATAAGCAGGGCCTGATTTACGGCGGGGGCATTCGGGGCACTGGCCCGGGGACCCCACTCTAGAGGGGCCCCCAAAATGAAAAAAATACGCAGTAATTTTTTGTACATCTAACATTTCGCTCATATTTTCTGACATACTGTAAAACGTAACAAAATATAATTTTCGAACTTCACGTATTTCTCATTTAAGGGGAATATTATAAATTGTCCAATCACATGCAGCGTAATAGGAGGAACTGAAGGCGTGGTTTATTTAACATCCAATAATACGTAGGTGTGTTGCTGGAAATAACTGTGGTGATGGGAGTTAGTGTGGTAAGAGAAGTGAAGTGAAGAAGAATCACTAAGATCGCTGTACGTACGCTTCGCTCACGCTGTGTGTGTTTTTGTTTTGTGTTATTTCACGTGTTTGCCTGTTGATAATTTTTATAGTTTGTTGCTGACTGTTTTAAGTTTCGCTGCTTCTAAAGTTGTGTAATTTCTAAAATGAGTCGTTCATATCCTTCTGGACATAAAAAAAGGAAACTGAAAGAGAAAACGTGACGGACCCAATTCGAGAATATTTTTTTGCAAAACCCTCCTCCTCAAAATATACAGTTTGTATCAGCGACAGAACGTACTATAGGAGATCGCAAAAGATGTCTGACAGAAAATCATTTCTACAGACTAAAATGTAATCAAGAAAGGGTTAAAAGACTGGCTTACTTTATCACCCACAACATTGTTAAAAAGATAAAACAACGAAAACTTTGTAAATAAACACTCTTAAAATGATACCTTTTTTGCAGGAAACGCGTTTTCGTACTGAAAAAAAGGAATCATTTTATGAGTGTTTATTTACAAAGTTTTCATTGTTTCATGTTTGAAGTTAGTTTAGTGGAATTCTAAAATTAAAAAAAAAAAAAAAAATTCTTTCATTAGATTCACAAAATGCTTTGCTTACATACCTTTGACAGGTATACATAAACTCATAGCAGCCTATAAAATAAAATCACTCTTGTATTCGAGGAAGGTAAGATGTATGGGGGGCCCCCATATGAAGTTTTGGCCCGGGGCCCCCAGGGGTATAAATCAGGCCCTGTAAATAAGACGATTTTTTAAAAACATGCATCACTACTTGCTCTATAGTTTTTCTCGCCCCCCCTTGCAAACGTACTGCAGGGGGGCGCGTCCCCCTCAGGTTGAGAAACGCTGGGCTAGTTCATATATTCTGTGTCTTTATTCTCTCCCTCACTTCTCGTCCGAGCCAATCAGTTCGTCGAATTCACAAGTGCTGCCAAAGACAGAAAACCTTTCTTCGGCTGAATCTTAGCTAAAACACCCTATGCTATCCTAAGCCGGAGAAACTGCTTACGTACTTGTAACCATGGCAACGGTGCTGCCAATTCCTTAATCAGCGCCGAGGGCTGTACCAACGACTTTCGCAGTTGAATTGCGGGAAGATTAAAGGGGGGGGGGGGTTTCTAAATGAGCGATCCGGCCGTTACTACAATACTTTTTTTTTTTTGAGAGAGTTTTTTTTTTTTTAATTTACCATAGGCATTCCATAATTCTAATCTGAATTTAAGAAAGTTAGTAGAATAAATTATTTTAAAGTATGTGCTGATAATTTCAAGTGCAGCCCGGCTGTACTTGCTGTATCCCACGAGCCGCCACTGGTTTTGGTGATTTTTTTTGTAATTTTGGCAATCATTGTTATCTATTCTTATAGGCAAATACAAAAACTGAGAACTTTCGTCGTGAAAGTCTTGTTGTATTGTACAACCTTTCAAACTCAAAAATAGAATCTTTATTTAATGCTTAGGACAGTGATATGGTTCCTATCTAAATAAATTTGTAAGGACCTTTTATCTAAAGACTTTTCCCTTTTAGTTAGGAAATATCACAAGTTTTTTTTTTTTTTTCATATTATATACTATGCGTAGTGGCGGCTCGTGGGATACAACAAGTACTGCCGGGCTGCACTTGAAATTATCAGCACGTACTTTAAAATAATTTATTCTATAAATTTTCTTAAATTCGGATTAGAATTATGGAATTCCTATGGTAAATTTTTAAAAAACAAAAACGTATTTTAGTAACGGCCGGATCGCTCATTCAGAAAAAAAAAAAAAAAACCTTTAATCTTCCCGCAATTCAACTGCGAAAGTCGGTGGTACAGCCCTCAGCGCTGATTAAGGAATTGGCAGCACCGTTGCCATGGTAACGACTACGTAGACAGTTTCTCCGGCTTAGGATAGCATAGGGTGTTTTAGCTAAGACTCAGCTGAAGAAAGGTTTACTGACTTTTGCAGCACTTGTGAATTCGACGAACTGATTGGCTCGGACGAGAAGTGAGGGAGAGAATAAAGACACAGAATATATGTTCTAGCCCAGCGTTTCTCAACCTGAGGGGGGGCGCCCCCCGCAGAACGTCTGCAGGGGGGGGGGGCGAGAAAAACTATAGAGCAAGTAGTGATGCATGTTTTTAAAAAATCATCTTATTTGTTCTCATTTTTACTCAAAAATATATCCATTTTCGCTTAAAATGATCATTATTAAAGATTAAAAAACTCGATGTATGCTACAAAATGTGAGGGGGGGAGCGCCACTGTATGTTAGCCTTTGTTGGAGGGGGGGGCACGACGTTAAAAGGTTGAGAACCGCTGTTCTAGCCCATTCTAACGAAAAACTAGGATCTCTTACATTTTTACGTAATTTCTTTCTTTCTTTTTTTTTTTTCTTTTTTTTTAATCCCGGGCGAGGACTTAATCCGCCAGCTTTCGAATTCAGTAACAAAGATTTTCCATTCCTGTCCAGAGAAAGGGGGGGGGGTCATATGTTTCCGGCTGCACTAACATTTTTGACCACGGGCCGCCACTGACTATGCGACTAAACATTTAACACTTCGAGGTCGAAGCCCGAGAGTCTCTGCGTCAAATTTTAACTCTCTGAGCTATAAAAGTACTAACTATGTACGTTTGTTTGAATTTTCAAATATTATCTACGAACCTTTTAATTAAAAAATAAATAAATCAATAAATAGCAGCCCCCAAAAAAAGGAATTGGGTATACAAAAAAAGGCTAGAATTACAGTCACTTTTTGAGCATCAGGTGGCCATATTTCCTTCTTCTGACAAATTTTAGTAAATATTTTTTTTTTACAAATAAAATCTATTTTCCGGTATTTCCACAGCACTTCTTTTAAGTTTTTACGGGACAAGTCTGCAAAATTTTATGTTAAAAATGATGTTTTCTTATGTAGAACTTTTTTTCACTTTGAAACATGCTTTTACCAATACTTTCTCATTCGATATTACTTCTTCATACGTTTAGATTGTTTCTTCATTACGAATAAGAACAGTTTGAATATTACAATTTTAAAAAAATTATTAAAATATATATCTTCCAAGTAAACATCGCGAATGTCGGTCGCCACTCGCTAAATGCCGTTTAAAAAAATTTTACTGGCTGGTAAAATTTTAAGTCCACTGACCACAATGACGAGTGACGCTCAACGTATTGTGTCGCGAGGTATTGTGAAATGTCCGAATTAGCAGCCCTCGTCCTCCAGCCAAGTTTTGATACCGAAACTGTTTTTAAGCAGAATATTCACGGTTAATAGTTTACACCTGCAACCAAATTAAAATCACTGGCGAAAGAGTTTCTTTTAATTCTTCATATGACTGATTAGTTGCAGAAGGAAAAGAAACAGGAAGGTACACTCAGATTTTAAAACTTATGGAAATGATCCAGATAGTTCCTATCAACACAGTTCCATCCAAACGGGGATTTTCTGAAATGAACAGAATTAAAACAGCTTTTCGTTTATCAATTCAAGAAGAGTCATTAGATGACCTAATGATGGTAGAATGTAATGGCGTGTCCATTGATGATTATGACCCAGGTTCAGTTCCATAACTCTGTGATGGAATGATGCAAAATATGGAAAAAACATAACACATGTACTCGATAGTAAGTGGCAATTGCTAATCGACAGTAAATAAAATTGTAATAAAATAATTAAACTGAAATTATTAAAATTCCTCAAATTTCTTATTGTTTTTCTTTTAATATTATTCTTTTTGTCTCCTTGCAGTGAGTAATTGAGTGGTTTAAATAAATTTAATATTTCATTCTTTATCAGGAATGTAGCTGGTGAAAAATTAGCCTTACTTATTTTAGCACTTTAGTGAAAAACTACCAGCCACCATGGTTAGCAGAAGTTTTTCACTTTGGAAAGTACCAAAAACCTCTGGACCTCAAGTACCAAAAACCTAGTACCAGACTTTAAACCTCAGGTACCAGACTTTAAGTACCAAAAACCTCTCGACCTCAAGGTGTTAATATTTTTCATTAATGAGTGAATACATGTAATTTTACTGAATTTTCTTTTTTTTCCCCCCCAACATGAATAACTTGCTTTCCAACAAGTTTCCGTCATATTACAAGTCACTTTCTCTCAAAATATGAAATTTATACCCACCCAGTTGGTAGATCCCACCCCCCTCCAGTATTAAAGAATAGCAATAAGCAAGAACATTGAATTAGAATATGCTTTTCTACTCATAAGTATTTTTGCTATCGAGATATATACTTTAGAGACCAGAACAAACTAGAAGAATAAAGTTTTACAAGTTAATTAGCACTTTGAAGTATTTGAAATGTAAAACAAAATTATATTATAAGCGGCACATATATAAGCGTGAATTCCTCTTTCCTTTATTTTCTGTCGTTGAAAAAAGAGAAGGAAAAAAGAAATGTCGCGAAGGTCAAGGGTCATATGTTTGCTAGATCTCTCTTTTTAAGTACAATAATGCTTGTAAATCTGCCTTTTCCACAATAGCGTACATATGGATGGAAAACGACATCACAATTTTGAAACATTATTGATGTAAGGAAAAAAAAAAAGCACTAAACTGAGAAAAACAAACCTAAATATTTCAGATGAACGTGGTATTTAAACTCATAAACGCAGTAAAAAGTATTGTGTGTATTACAAATGCCCAGAAGATTGGCTATGATACCATTTGTTCTGTACAAGAAACAAGAAGTGTTGGCTATTTATGTTATGGGGGGGGGGGGCACCTAGGAGGTGGTCAACGTAATTTCTTAAGAAACGGGGTCTACTAATTTTGAACCAATTCCAGATGAGAGATCTACACCTAGATTGGCGGCCCCAAAGTTAGTGTACAAGGCCCCACAGCAGTCCAGTCGAGAGAGGGTGTTACGCCCCAAAGTGCTGATCAAGGTCGGCACTGATTGACCTTCAGTGTTCAGATGGAAACGGAGCTTCTACTGAGTGCACACACACACAGCGAAACATAATTTTGTGAATTTCTAATTTTATTATTTTGTGATTTTCTAATTGTTTCTGGATTTCTAATTGACACTTCTGGCAGGTAATAAGGTCCAAACAGGATGGAGCACCAGCCAGTTACGTTCGAGAGTTGCAAAACTATCTGGACGTAGCCTTCAGAATCAATGGATTGGGAAAGGTGGTCCAGTAGCATGGTCATCGCGCTTGCCAGATCGTTTATATCCTGATTTCTTTTTGAGGGAACAGCTGAAAGCTCTTAAATATCAGACTCCCGTTGAATCGGCAGAAAAACACGTCGCCAACCTTTCGGCCGCTGCAGGAAAAGTGTGCAGTATGGATGGTGTTCAGTAGCGGACTAACGGGGGGGGGGGCGGAGGGGGCGGTCCGCCCCGGGCCCCGACTGATAAGGGGCCCCCGAAATCGTTAGAAATTTTTAAATTCCAGTTTCACTTTTTTTTTAATAAAAACTTTTTTTTTCTTTCCCCCTCCTAATGTGCGGGTACTTGCTCATCAAGCATTCGCCACTACAAAGGCCCGAATTACTGTCCATTTCATCATGGGGACAACCCAGTGGGCGGACTGCATTACCCCCTATGAAGGGATGAACACGTTAACATCCATGCTCAAGCGGGATTTCGAGTCCAAGGCGTGATAGAATGGTTCTTTAGTAGCTACACCACCTGGGTGGCTTTAGAAAAATGTTAATGTTCAAGATTATACCGAAATCTCAAGAGACGAAGCCAAATAATCCTGGGGCCCAGAATTATTAAGAGATTTGAAGTTCTAGTCTGAAAACTTCTAGTTACTATACATAAATGTGTCAGCTAGGTATGACTGTATAGGGAGCCTCGGCCTAGGCGCCCCTACAAAGGCGCCCATAAAATGGGGGTCAAGGTAGGTCGCTTGCCTTCCCCCCCCCTAGAGTTTTAGTGCATTGTCTAGGATGTAAACAAAACTGCACTAGAAAGCAAAATCAGAAATGAAATTGTTACAAGTGTAAAATTCCCCCCCCCCCTCCTCTCCCCTAAGTTTTTTTTTTTTTTTCCCATAGGCCCAGGGATTATTAAGAGAGCTTAAGTTCTAATCTGAAAAATTCTAGCGACTATACATATATATGCTATGACTGTATAGGGTCCCCCGAACAGTGCTTAGGTCCTCCTCTTAGTCGGGACCTGTATGTAAATTATTTTATACATGGAAAGACCTTTTTTATAATCAAAATATTCAGAAGCTACAAAAGTTTTGCACGATTCTTTTCATTCCATGGCGAAATTATTTCCACGATACTCAAAATCAATGACCAACGCAACCGTTTTAGAGAATTGTCCAAGATAAGCAAGAATTTCTTAGAAACACTTAACATCTTTCTACAGTAGACAATTGTGCCATTACATGATCGGGGTCCTTAAATTAGCTGTTGCCCTGTAGCAGCTACCACGTCTAATTTTGAGGTATATGAATAAGGTTTTGGACTGTGGACACAAGCTTTACTAGCTTATTGTAATGGAGTTCCGTATTAAAGCATTTCTCGTCCCGAATCAAACTGAGCATCTTCGATTCGTTATGTTCGTGCTACGGATCACGAATGTGTGGATGTAGTACATTCTTTTTTTACGGAACATCTTTATAGACAAATAATGCTGCTTTAGTAACTTACTAGCAAAAACAGTTCATAAGACACCCTTCGAGAACGTGTCACAGAAATAGGGAGGCGTGGTGGGGTAAACGCCCGGGGTCCCCAATCCTGGGGTCTCAAAATCAATATAACTACTTCCCCCCCCTTTTTTTTACGGGAATACGTCTTTAAATTTGCTTCCGCAGTGGGAGGCAATTCAGAAAACTGATGAAAACAAAATCGGGGAATACAGTTTGATTTTGCTGATATGCTGCTTGATGTTACACTTATTTATCTGTTATCTACATCCAATCGGTATAGCTATTTTCCTTGTAAAATATGTTCACTTTTATTCATTTATTTGGAGAAGGGAGATCACTTTGGCTGGGGACAAGGAAATTGTTCGAGGTGTCCAACTTGGGAATTGCTTCAGTATGTTCCCCCCAATGTAGTTATTATTATTATTATCACTGTTTCTCACAATATGCTTGATTGATAATCCATTTAAGACGCATTGCAAGAGCAAATCGGGTAAAAAAGAAAAAAGTTTCCATCACGATCTCAGAATTTCATGATTTTTTTTTCTTGTGTTGCCTTACACAAAGAAAGAAAAAATCTGAAATATTTTTAATTTACCTCTTTTAGTTTGAGTTATTGGGTGAGGGGGGGGGGGGGGGGAGGAGTCAAAGTCGCCACAGAAGCGATGTAGAAATAATTTCGGTCATTTCTGCCACGTTATTTTCTCAACTGTGACTGGCTCTGAGGTGCTTCGGAGAATTTTTTCTTTTTATCTGGTAATATACCTTGAATATTAACAACTCATATTGAAAATTCATTCGAAGATAGTCAAAAAAGATAGTCAAAAGAGTCCCCAAATATGCCCCCCCCAAATATCTCCAATTTCATGAAAAATACAGTTTTTAAGAATACTTATTTTACAGTATAAGAATACGTATTCTTAAAATACAGTTTTTAAGAATACTAATATTGTTTCTGAAGCGATATAGAAAAAAAATTTGCAAAATGCAGTTATACATCTTCACATAAAGTGAATCCAGTGTTAAAAATTTTTTGAAGGCCCCCCCAGGGACTCTCCGTACGGGGCCCCAAACATGGTCGTTAACGCTAATTTATACAATTTCGAAGGACTGGTACAGCATGAGAACTATTGGTATGGAGATGTAGCATCAACCTAGTATTTTCATATTATGAAAAAACATTTTTTGAAGGTACAACTGTTTCCAAGAAAAATCCCAAAAAGTACCTCTCTATTTGGGGCATTCCACTCACACGCATGGAGCATTTCGTCGTTACTTTAGAAGTTTAATCGACTGTAGAAATACTACAGAAAATTAAACTTACCCTGCATGTATCACAAATAGTTCTTTTTTCCTCTGAAAGCTACACTATGACTATTCCCGAGTATTATTTTTATGAGTACTAAAATTCATGCATATAGCATAATTTACAAGAACACTCCAAATAATTCGTAAATAATGTCATAACTTTCTCCATTCGCCAACTGAGGGGGAAAAATACTATTTAAATGTAACTCTACACATACCATATCTTATACTTCATTTAAAATAAACAAAAAGTAAATAATACTGTGATTAAAAGAAGTTGTCACAAATCTACATAATTTATTTCTGACTTGTGTACCATTTTACAGCAAAATCGGCAAACATCATTTCAAACAAAAAGTAACATATATAAAAAAAATTATCAAGTTATTTCGGTACTTTTTTTATAGAGTCCATTGTATAGTTGATTGTGAGCTGTTTTGATACTTTTTACATTAGTAATGGTAAATGGAGTAACTGAAATCAATTCAATTCGACCAAAAAAAATCTTGTCTACAGTAATTATTTCTTCGTCATCTTGGCGTGGCGTAGCCAAGTAAAAGAATCTGAGCCAGGTATTGCATGCAAATATTTCATCTAGCAATCTCATCTTGTTCTGATAAAGCGATAACCCTTCCGATGTCAAATAACTTTTCATATTCCACTGCATAGTAAAAGTTCAGCTCAATATCACCAACTTTGTACTATTTTTCACCAGAGGAAATCATATTTTAAAAACAGGAACAACGCAAAATGCTATTAAAAATGTTTTATTCGTAGCACATGCATATTTTTTTTTTTTTTTTCAGTATGTCTGACATTTTTGTGCGGGTGTGATTTTAATTTTGTAAATTCAATTTTCGATTTATTTTCAATTTTGCAGTATTTTTAACTACCTGTGTTTCTGCGTCCTCGTGCGAAAGAAGTTTTTCGAAACTTAAACTAATTAAAAATTATTTAAGATCGACAATGAGGGAATAAAGATTATCAAATTTGGCTATTTTGTCCATAGAAAGAAAAGTAGCTGCTACTGTTGACTTTGATGATGTCATCGACAAATTTAGCAAAGCGAAAGCACGCAAATATATTTTATCTTTATGAGTACAGTTTTGATTGTTTTAGTTTTTTTATTTCCATAAATAATTTTCTGATTTAAATTAATATACTCCAAATATTTGTTTTGATTTTAATTAAATATTTTAATTAATGCCTTTTCAATCGTTTAAGTAAACTGTTTTAAGGTGATATTTTATTTGTCAGATGATGTTAAAAAAATCTTTGAGAAAGATGTTTATTTACTATAAATGTATACATTCATGATAAATAGCAACTCTTGCATAGCTACGAAAGTATGCCATTAATGGCGTCAAACATAAACAAAGTGTCTATTTTCAGTCATTTTGACAGTACGGTTGCAATTTCTGTCATAATACACTATATTTTATATAAAAAAAAATAAAATCCGCTTAGTTAAGTTTGATCATATTTCTTTGCTCATTTCTGCCTTTGATAATTTTTAGCTTTAACTTTACAGAAATATTTACATAATCCATAGATAGTATATTAATAATTGTCTAATAAATTTGTTGTATTGTATTGTAATTTAAATGAATCAAAATTCACTACTTACTTTTCAGTATGTAACAATTTTAATGTCTTGTGCACCAATTCTGTCAGCAATTCTTCATTGCGTTTTGCCTTCTATGTCTTTTAACAAAATTTTCAAGTATTTTTTACTCTTATATTAACTTTTGTAAGGAAAACCGCTGGAATTACATTTTTTTCCCCTTCAAATCAATAGTTATCTAAATCTGTACTGTATTTTATGTTTATATTTATTAAAACAACCTTTTATATGTAACTAATATATTCGCTTATGCAATGTCTTAGTAGAATTTCGAGATACAAATAAGGTTTTTGGAATGTCATTGTAAAAATCAATTATTAGTTAATTACTGCAAAATCTGTAAAATTAGGTGTCTTCTTTTTGGCTTAAATAAGCATATATCTGTTTCAAAAACAATTTGATATATTTAGATTTTTTATTTTAGATTTTATGCTTTACAATTTTATATTTATTTTAAAACAACTTCTTTCAATATGAATGTAATTCTTTAATTGTAAGAAATATTGATTGTATATAGTTTCTCTATGTCTTTAATGGTGCATTTTTGTGTAAATCAGACCTAAGCCCTCGTTCTTTGAATATAAATATAATATTTAATAAATCAAATATGGAAATTTTTGTCCATTAATTTCATGAGAAGTGCTTATAATTTAAAGAATACTGAAATTTGAAGAAAAATTGAATTATATAAAATGTGTGTAAAGAACATAAATTGTATCGTACAACTAATCACATAAAAGTTCCAGAAACTAAAAAGCAATTTACTAAAAATGGAATAATTTTACCTAGAGAGAGACTTTTTTTTTTATTTTATAAATGTTTAAATCAGTATTATACTATTATTATTATTATTTGGTAATTCTCTAATCCAATGGTTATCAATCTTTGGATTGCTACCTCAAATGGGGTCGCAGAAAACAACCCTGGGATCACAAGGTGGATTTAAACGGAATCGAAAGGTACCGAAATATTTTTCCTCTAAAAACAGGTTTCCGTTGAATAACAGTGTCTTCAACAGAATGAACTATTTTCTTTCAAATTTAAGTTTAAGGTTCAGTGGTTTAGGTATGTTTTAATATGCGAAGTGTAGGTAGTTAAAAGTTTTAAACGTATTGAGTTATGTTATCATTATTCCTTATATGCTTTGGGCCAGCCGGTACCAGCAAAATAAGATGAGTTTTAGTTTCACGCGAACTAATTTACTAATTTTCCAGGAACCCGTCAATACAGACTATTTTTCGATTTTACCAAAATGTACAAGTAAAAAAAAAAAAGTTTAATAAATTTTTTTCCAGTTATGAATGTTAGCTTTAAAATGTAATTTTCAGTTAAAAAAATACAATTTTAAAAGGGGGCCTCCAAACTCTGAGACCGCCCCGGGCTTCACTTAGTGTTAGTCCGCCACTGCTGGTGTTTCAGAATGTTCTCCAATCTTTTCTTCGACGTTGCACCGCGTACATACATGCTGCCTGAGTTCCAATCACTGTTTTGAATGATTATTGTAATCCCATGTCATTAAACTTGTTTTTTATCATTTAATCGCTCTTTGCGTGTTCTGCCTAGCATAAGAGGTGATAGGGAGATAGGGGGGTAGCTTCGACACCCTTTATCACCTTTGCGTTTTAT
Source organism: Cheiracanthium punctorium (assembly GCA_038373885.1). Taxonomy (NCBI): domain Eukaryota; kingdom Metazoa; phylum Arthropoda; class Arachnida; order Araneae; family Cheiracanthiidae; genus Cheiracanthium; species Cheiracanthium punctorium. Next base: position 567,648 of record JAWZYV010011650.1, read on the forward strand.
TTCCGACAATGCAAGTTGTTTGCTTGGATGTGTACTATCACCTCTTGAAGTTTTGCCCATCTTTTATGAAACACTCTGTATATGTTATAGTATATTTGAAACAAGAAAGAAACTGGACGACTGAAATATGTTTATCATTTTTTGTCAACTAAAGGGTACCTAGTTTCTTTAAATGATTGTGTCATTATTTCCCAGCCGCGTAAATAACGTATATAAAATAAACTTTTATTCTACACTCTCTTTTTTAATGTATATGTGTAGAACGACTAAAATTTTAACACATTACAATCAGTGAAAAATATTTCAACACATTATCCAGAAATCAATTAAAAGAAGCAATTTTTAGCTCCACGTAAACAGCTATGTTTAAATTTTCAAATTGAAAAGAAAGAAAAAAAAATGATTTTTTAAGCGTTCCAAAATATAGGGACAAGCCACCCACGAAGCGGTTTAAATGAAGCCTGCTATGAATTAACTTGAGGCCTACCAAGTGCACTTCCAAGTCTTATTAATAAACTTCATGGAAGCTGATCTTAAGTCTGAAATGCAAAGTGGTTTAAGTCAGATAAACACGGCCCTGAATATATTGCTTACTTGATTGCAAAACAGTTAATACAGGAGTGATTGTGGGACTTCTTACCATGAATAGCGCGTGGCGAAAATACCGTCGTTTTTTCCCTTATGCTTGCAGCAATCAATGAACAGATTTGTAACTAGTTTTCAAATACGTCAAAAAATTATTTAAAATAAAAATGTGCATTTCCATTTAAATCTTGTAAAATATTCTACTGAAATAAAATTTGTCAAAAATCTAGTAGCAGATCTGTTATCAATAACTAGACATTTACAACAAACATAAAAATTTCATTTAAGGATTACTTTGGGAAGATTCTTGCCTTATAGAGTACTTTTATTATTTTTAATTAATAAAATTAAAACAAAATCTGTCATTTTAAATCTGAGAAATAATACATTATAATCTTCATTGGTTGTTGCCAATAAATGTTTCACAAACATATACAGTTCTGTTACGTAAAGTTGACCCTAAAAATCAAATCCAACTTGGCAAAATATCGTAAGTTACTTAACTTCCATAAATCTGTAAAAATAAATAATTAAATATAAAAATAAAGGTCAACATTTATGCCAAGGCATTGGTAATTAAATAAAGGAACGCTCAAGAAAAAATAATCATTCACAAGAAGGATGGGAAAAGATTGAAACTGGGATGCTTGAGCATAATTTTCAGTGTCATCTTCTCTGTCCCCCACCAAAAAAACATAGAACTAGGATAGGCAAAAAAAGGGGGCAAAAAAAAAGGGGAATTCCGGTTATCACTAGCTAAAAATACCCGGAATTCCGGTACATCCGGACCACAAACACCCCTTCTGTTAAACTCCAACTTGTTGACAATTTTTGGGTCATTCTCAGAAAATGGGCAATATTAGCGTTTTGGCTAAAAAATGTCATTTGAGCATGTCAATCATAGATGTTTAAAAAATTTATCAACACTTCTAAACAAACACTACATACAACACGAATTTAAATATAATAAAAGTATGATTTCAATATTTTCATTTCTCTATGTTCAATATGTGTGGAACTAGGCATAGACATAAGGAGGAGTGTGGGTAATAATAATAATGCTTATTTAAGGTTTGTCCCTAGAGCAGAGGTAACTGTCATTACCAGGGTATGTAAGTTTTTTTTTTTCTTTTTTCCCATGTCTACTAAAACTACTGAAATTATAAAACTTTGTATAAATTCGTTGACGCCACATTCTCTAGTTTCTCTAGTTTGAAGTGATAAATAAATTTTTAAAATTAATTTTAATAATAATTAAAAAGAAAAAGAAAATATTTACCTTTCTTTATGGAAATATTTTGTGGATATAAAATTAGTTGCCCGAGACTAAAAGATGAAAATAAAACAAATACTGTTTCTATTTCCCGATTGACTATGAATGTCATAATTTTGAGATTTTCTAGTGAGACTGCCAATCGTTTAAAGACAATGATATTAGTAGTTTCGTCAATGATATTAAATGGTTTCGTAAGTGTTCATTTCAGTATCATTTTAAGCAACCTCATTTTAATTTTTTTTTTTTTAATAAAGCCTCCAAACATTTTAGAACAGAAGCGAAATATGGGTAACCAGGTATAAATTTTGTTGTGTTCAGCCCCTTACCCCTTACCCAGCACGAAGTTTGTACGATGAAAACACGCGAAGATCCAATGATTCCAATTTTTCCAGAAAAAAAAAAATGGATTTTGAGAGCAGACTCCTAATATAAAAAATGGAGAGATCAATTTTCGTGAAGTTTGGCATGTAGTTTCTTCTGTTTTCGCTAATGAAAACTTACGAAAAGGATTTGGGGGGGGGAGGGGAATGTTGAATTTTAACACTAGAACAGCCGGAGGGGAGGGTCAAAATGACCCCTGTTGGCTGTTTCAGGTATTTCTGTAATTATTTATTTTACTAATTAAAATAGACATGTTAAAATTTGTCACAACACGCTTGGAAGAATTTTAGGAAAAGTAGAAAAATGAGCTGCGATGTTAAACTGAATCTTGATTAGATTTTCAGATTTTGCGAAAATCGTTTCAAACTGCGTAAATTTGTGTTCAAGCATCACGTAAAAACGACTGAAGCGAATCATATGAAATTGGGTGTCATGATAGGTGGTCACTCAACTTAGAACATAGGCTTCGAATTTTTAAAAAATCTTGATTGGATTTTGAGATTTTGCGAAAATCCTTTCAAACTGCGTAAATTTGTGTTCGCACATCACGTAATAACTGCAAAGGTGAAAAAATGATATTTGGTGAAATGATAGGTGGTCACTCACCTTAAACAATTAGCATCTAATTTAAAAAAATCGATCAGATTTCGAGATTTTGCGAAAATCGTTTAAAACTGAGTGAATCTTTGTTCCCGCATTACGTAGTGACGACTAAAGCGAATAATATGAAATTTGGTCACATGATAGATGGTTGCTGAACATAATTTACAGGTGTTCAATTTTAAACATTTTTATTAGATTTTGAGATTTTGTGAAAATTATCTCAAAATACGTTTATATTTCTTCAAACATCATGTAATAACGACTAATACGAATGATACGAAATTTAGTGATATTATAGGTAGTTGCTAATCTTAATTTATAGGCGTTGAATTTTTAAAATATTTTGATTACATTTTGAGATTTTGCGAAAATCGTTTTAAAATGCTGAAATTTTGTTCCAGCATCACGAAATAAAGACTGCAGGGAATGAAACGAAATTGGGTGACATGATAGGTTGTCACTCAACTTAAATTCTAGGCTTCCAATTTTTCAAAAATGTTGATTAGATTTTGAGATTTTGCGATAATTATTTCAATATGCGTAAATATTCGTTCGCGCATCAATATAATTACGACTAAAGCGAATGAAATGATGTTACTTAGTTACTCTCTAACATGTAATAGTTTAACAATACATAAAAATTATAACTTCGCTTTCTTTACTTTGGCAACATACTACATCCATTCTGTGTACTCCTACAATGCTGACGAAAGTTCTTACTTTTTGGAAATTTGCATTCACTAACCCGTCAAGGACGGGTACTTCAGCTAGTATTGAAATAAAGCATGAGATATTGGGAAAGGCTCAAAATGACCCCAACGGCGCTGCTAGTGTTAAATTAAGAACAAATTATTTCACTAAAACTAATGAAACGTTTTCATTTCGGCTGTTCTCAAACACTGATTTAAAGCTTGTGGATCTCATATTTTAAAGAACAATAGTAAAAGCGGTTGAAGCCATCTTTCAACTGTATGCATACGAAATTTCTAATGTTTTATTGCTCAATTTACTATAGGTGATTTCAACTGCAGTACGGGAATTTCAATATTGTATGACAAATATTAACATTGTTTCGTTTCAACGAGCTTACGAATTAAAAGTTTAATTTTGGAAGCAATAGTAACTGCTTCTGAAGCCTAGTCGGCAAGACGGTTGTCTTAGAAATCGTGATCTGCACGAGGCAGCGGTATGCGTGTTCGTATTCCGTTGAGGTCAATAATTTTTGCTATAACTACTCTCTTAATTTTGTGATGCACAAATGAGTATAGTAGATGATACGATACTTCAGAGCTGAATTATTATTTTTTAATTGCTATATTTAGAAAAAAAAAACGCTGAAACCCAATAAAAAGGATCAAAGCCTCTCTCTTCCGAACAAGCTTTAAAAAAAGCGATCAGAAAAGTATCTGATATCATTCGGAACGTCTGCTCAGCTCATCTCTGCATGATATAATGAATATAGTGTGTCTCATCTAAATAAAGCCAACGTGATTGGGTGCTGTAACTGGATACGGAACAGAAGAATAAGAACGAAACAAATATATTAAGAAAGTATACACGGAAATACGTGTCTATGAGGGAAAAAACTCACTCCCTGCACCACCTGGGCAGGAATAAAAAATAAGCCTGTTTGAGAAAAGTGTTCCGGCGAAATAAAGCCAGTACTGTGAATAACCAATATATTGGCCATGTTTGCATATGACTTTGAATAGTCCATGTGGCCTATAATTTACCAATCCTTGGAGGACTGTAACATCAGTATTATCGCAGTGTTCAATGATGGCGGCCTTCAATTCTGCCACAGACTGAAACTGTGACATCTGCATATCCATCCCTATTGACAGGGCCTGACTATAAAAATTTTGTGCCCAAAGCACTTTTCAAATTTTATACCCCTGTAAATAGCTGGCTCAGTTTTTATGCCCATGTATACATAGCTTTAAACTCAATTTTTTGGCTAATTTGTGTATATGTGCCCACGACACGTTTTCCAAGTACCCGTGCAATAATCAGGGCCTGCCTACTGAGGATACCTCAAGCTTTTTCTTGGGGAATGAGATAAAGCAAAAGGGGGGGGGGATATTTCATGATGTACATACAACCCATCATCGTAGAACTATTTTCAAGAGGGATTGAGATCAAGCAAAAGGGGGGAGGGATATTTCATGATGTACATACAACCCATCATCGTAGAACTATTTTCAAGAGGATTTTGCAACGTGAATGGGTCGTTGCCCTGATGGAAAATCAAACTGCCTACCAATTCTCCCTGCAAATGGCAGTAAATGTGTTTCTAGCATTTACAGGTAATTAGTAGCTTTCATGCTATGCTACATCGACTATTCAAAGTCAATTATTCCAGCCCAGCTAGGGGAGGGAGGGAGTTTTTTTCCTTGTAAATACGTATTTGTGTCTAAACTTTCTTAATATACAAGTTTCGTTCTTATTGGTTGTTTCGTGTCCAGTTTCGGCACACAAAAATGGTGGCTTTGTTTAGGTGGGGCACAATGTATAAACTACGCTATTCATAGTATGTGTCATACAAGGGCGGATTAAAGGCGGAAGAAAAAAGAAAGTGTACATCCATAAAATTAAAGAAATTAATGGAAAAAAAATTAATGTACTTCCATAAAATGGATGTTGTATATGTCAATCTTCTAACTAACCGCCCCCACCGACGAACAACCCCCCCCCCCCCGACAAACTTGCATTAATCCACCACTGGTGTCATATTCAATGTAGTGTTGCTACAATTTATTTCCAATATTCCATATTGAACAACAGCCATTATTTTTCCAGTGAACTGCATAATATTTTAACTAAAGTGTTAGAAAAAAGCAAACAGAAATTGCGAAGGGGCAATTTATTAATTCCGTATATTATAAGACAACGTTAGAGATGTGAAGTAATGCAAAATTAAGGAATTTTAAGACAAATTTAGTTTAAACTATTGAAACACAGACTGCGCCCTCTCGATTTCTGAGTGCTTTTTTCCAACATTTTAGATGAAATTTTATGCCATTTACTAGAAAATAATGGGTGTCCTTCATATACGTAGTTCATATCCATTCGATCATGCAGAGAAGGCCAGACTCTACGAATTATATCAGATTACTCTTCTGGTCACTTTTTTAAAGCTTGTTCGGAAGAGGGCGGTTTTAATGCTTTTTAAATTTTTTATTGGGTTGATTTTTCATAAATATTAAATCAAATAAAACTTTTTCGTAGTTTCTACCTGACATAAATATAAACTGAATAAAAGACTGTTTGGAGTTTGCTTTTTACGCTAGTACAGTAGAGTGAGCCCATTAAAGTTTGAAAAGTCAGTTAAAAGAATCGGTAGTGCTAAAATCTATCATTAAAGGAATAATAATGGAAAGGTACTAAATGCCTTGAATTGATTTTTTACTGTTTATTACATCTTATTAGTTTTAGATTTTGGTTTATAATCCCTTTAAAATGGCAGGTATTAAGTTCTCAAAAATTTTAGTTATAGAGCATCCATATCAATTTGTGTGTGTGTGTGTGGGGGGGGTGACCCATGTTCATTGTAAGGGATGCCAAAACTCATTTTTGCACACACCACATTTTGCTCTTAAGTCGGCCCTGATTAGTATTATCTACAAGATTTATACTAGTTTATTTCATTTCAACTTTTGGATGGATATCGAAAGGTTATACATTCATTTTAAATGTTCTATATATGGTATGTGTATGATATTTTTGTGACTTTGTGGAATCATGTGTTCTTTTGAACACTGTTTAAGCATAAAAATATAACTAATATAACTAATTTTGCTACTTTACATTTTCAAGAAGCGTTTACTGAATCTTTTTTAAACAGTGGAGGAACTTTAGCACTGTTCAGTCCCCTTGCAGGACAAAACAGAAAATTTTTTAGAAAAAAAATTTTATATTATCATGTGATAATTTCTTAGACTTCACTCCCCAAAAAAGAAAAAAGCGCAGTCAGAAAATTCTTGGTTATTTCAGTCTTCCTTAATTGCTATTATTCCAATTCCCTCATTACAACAAACTCTCCTTAAATTATCTTCTTTCAAGATAAAAGAAAGAAGGAAAAAAAAAAAAAAACTCAGCCGTTTTACTTATCAGTGTCAAGAATGAAAAGCTTATCTACGTCTTTTCCTTAGACAAGTAGGAGAAGCTTCTTATTCGCGGAACTAAGTATTTCTTCTTTTTCTTAAGAGATAGAATAATATTAACTTTTTACAAAAGGAAGTTCCTATAGTATAGAACTATTATAAATGCTTTAACTTGCAATCTAAATAATATAATTAGGTGAATATAATAAACATTTAACAAATGAATGCTATGTAAACGTTATTTCAATCCTTGAATATTAAATATGCAAGTAAAAAATAATGTTAAAAGCTTTTTATTAAGATGTGAGCCAAAAGTCATAAAATAATTTCGGGCGAATTTTCAAACTCAAACTTATCACATAATTCAAATTCATCCTAACTAACTTACGAGCGGCGGTGGTACTTCGAAAGTTCATTAAATATTTCTTTATTTTATATGTAAAAATATATATAATTCATAAAACCTTGAGGTACTGACACATTTTTTGATCTAATATGAAAGTAAGTAATTGTGAACAATAATTGTGAAAATAATTGTGAAAAACTTGACTTAAGACGTTCTTAAATTTATTTTATTGCCCAAATCTCAACTTTTTTTGCAGTCAAAAGTAAAAATATCCTGTTTCTAGAAGAATCGCCACAAATGGAGGTTCTTTACAGACAACTGTATCTTTTTAAATGCCTATTCAATTTTTTTTCCATCAATCATGACTACAATTATTTTAAAAACCCCATTTACCGATAAATGCTTCAGAACATAATTATGACTGCAGGCGAATGAACACCCTTCGAAGACCACGTGATGTTTTTACCTTAACCTTGATTTGCATGTTTTCTATTTCAGTGGTATGTTTTGAAAGAGATATGGATACACTGACAATGGTTACATAATTTACACAATGATTTGAATATTTGATCAATGTGTTGAGTTTCAATAATGTCTACTGCAAAAATATTATATTTCCAACTTGGAATCGCATAAAAAGTGAAAGTAAACTTTCTCACTCAGGATTGTTCCATTTCGTAAGCTTGTTACAATTTTTTTTTTAGTTTTGGTCTTGATTTTTAGTTCTTGTTTCAGTCATCTATACTGATTTATGTTCTAAGTCAAGCTTGGAGCAAAACTTATTGTAGTATGTAGCATAGGAGTGTTTTTTAAATGAAGAGGAAACAGAAAGTTTTTAGTTCAATTATTTATAGTTTTATTTAATTAATGTTTCAGTTTTTTAGTTTGGCTCCAATTCAAATTTGAAGCAAAACTCATTAAGTAGCATAGGTCAGATTTGCAGATGAAAGTGCACTAAAAGAAATTATCAACTCTTTAATTGTATTTAAAAGTATAATTTATTTTTATAAGTATAATTGTAGAATGTTTGCTATTTTTTCAAAATTCGATTGTTATATGGTTCATAGAAACTCCTCTTCATTCCATATAGTAATTCTAATGAAAGAACATTTTCCTCATCACTTAAGTTTTGTTAAATGACTATATGAAAACTATCTTATTTTCAAAATTTCTTCACTTTCTTTTCCTGTTAGATGTATGATCATTATACATTTAACAGAAAACAGAATTTTGAATTTAATGCCAATACCGAAAGATTCAAATGAATTTTAAAAGCAATAAAGAAATTACCGACAAAACTTTCCGCAGATAACACTCCAAAGATGATTATGCGAGTTTTTCTAATATTGCTGCGACAGTTTGAAGCTGAATAGTCATAAAGGGATTTCAGCCATAAATTTTAGGTAATATAAATACATAAAGGACGTTTAAAAAATATTTCAATAATTTGCATTTGCCATTCTAATAATTAAAATTGGCATGAAGCCACTAGTTTTATGTTCATTTTTCTCCGAGGCTTATGAGACAATGCAATCATTAGACATTAAATTGTACCTGGTGATGTACATTATCTTCGATCACTTTACTTACGTCTGCATAATGGACATAATATTAGAAATAATAACAGCCAATACTAATAAGAGATGAAATTTTTTACACGAAAGAGTATAATCATTAAATTTTTCACATGTTTCGCACTTATTAAAAAAGAAAAAAATCACTACTCATGCGTTAATGATGAAAAGTTTCAAAAATATAAACGTCTATGAATTTTATTAAAATATTGACTAAGCACATCGCATAGATCACATCTTTTTTCTAAATGCGATTAAAAAAATGTGTTTATTTATATTTTAAAATTGAAGCTATGCTAGAAAATTAAAAAAGACGAATATTTTTAAGTAATTTTACACTAGCTATTCTCTATTCTAAATATTTGGAATTAAAAAAAAAGCTCACTTTTAAAATTAAAAATAAAATTACGGTAAATACCCATTCCCTAAATAAAAAAGAAAATAGAAAAATTATGTAGAAAATCAAAATGAAGAATAGAGTATTTACACACACAACTATAGTTCTTCATTTAGGAATTCAAATGCCCTCTAGCAGGGTTGGGAAAAAACCCGGTTTAAAAAAAAAAAAAAAAAAAAAAAAGGTTTTTTTGTTTAAACCGGTTTTTTTTAAACCAGGTTTTTTTAAAATCCTTTTATAATTACCTATTACATACTTATAAATAAAATTATTTGTAAAATGTTCAAATAACAATTAATATTCCTTCTGAAAATAACTGAAACAAGTAAATAAACAATTGTTGCTATACTTATGTGGACATTGAAATCATTCAATTTTAATATTTTATTTAGAGATACTATTTTTTATATTTAGTATGCAATATAATACGATAGTAATTGTTTACTACATTTTACATGGAATCTTGCACTTAGATTCATCAGTAATAATAGTGATAAGTTGTTCAAAATGATATTTTTAAGGTTTAAAAATAAGTTGTTAAAACACAAAACCTATATTTTAGAAACAAATTAAAAATTCAGCCTATAATTAAATTTTAATTGATATATTTTTAATAATGATAAAACAATAAGGTATCTATTACATTGATATAAAAACTTATTGTTGATACTCATAAGGATAATTTAAAAATATATCAGAACGTATTCTATCCGTAGTATTCGCAATTTTAAATTCTTCTTCTTTTTTTTTATCAGTTTTTATGAGAAAAAACCATTTGGTTTAAACCATGCCAATCCTGCCCTCTAGTACTTAAATAAACTAATGTTTTGTCTGATGTTTAAATAAACAAATTTTGTATAGCCAGTATAGCAAACAAATTAGAAATTTAATCGAGAGAGTGTGTCATTTTTATCTTTATAAAAATATACAGTATTGGCCAAATTATTGGACTCGGAGCAAAAATTCAAATACAAAAAAGTTATTTCTACAGTAATTCCTCTTATGAATGAACAGATGTGGTATCTAATGATTTTTCTTCATACATTTTACAATGTCAATACTTTGTATTACCATCTTTGAAGTAATTTAGTTTCGCTAGATAAAAAAATTACAGCAACCCTAACCCAAATGAATTAAATTAAAATACTGTTAAAAAAGAAACATGATTTCAGTTGAAATGAGTCCAATGATTTCACCAACACTGTATTTCTCTCCGTGACCAATCGCTAAAAGCCATGATGTAAAGTTAGTGCACTTACTTTATTTAAAACGCATGCTTGCAGTTATTTTTATTTAAAAATGCTTCGCAAAAAAGTATTTACCGCAGAAAAACTGCCTGCTGAAATTAACAAATTAATTCCAAGAAAGTTGCCCAACTATTAAAAAGGCAAAAACAGGTTACACCTGAAATAAATTGGAACTCAAAGGTTTTGATTGGGAATTCCTACACCAAGATAATTGCATCACTGATATCGTCAGATTCTCCTTATTCATCTAAATAGAACTATTATTCTGTTTCCAAGCAAGTCAATATTGTATTATTTGGTAGGCCACCATTTTTGATGAGAATTTCTTTCTCAAAACACGAAATCCATGAAATCGATACTATCTTAAAAGATAAATGCTATGTGTTAGTAAAAGCTATAAAAGGCACATATCAAAAAGCCTTGTCACGCTCGATTGAAAGACATGCAAATAAACATTTGAATCATTTATTATTAATTTTTAAAAATATGTTCGTTTTTCCGAATGGCAGTAAATACCAAAATCAATTTTCTTTCTTCTTTTTTTTTTTTTTTTTTTTTAATTATTTGAATTTTTGCTAGAGAACAGCTAAAGTACAGTCATAATTACGATGGTATATGTATGAGTTTTGAATACTGAATGGGAAAAAAAAAATTGGCATAATGATGCATTTTTTGGAGAGCAACGAAATAACGTTTTTTTAGGAAACTGCAAAAATAGCATTTAAATGCAGGTATCAGAAGAGAGTAAATTTTTTTTAAGATAATATTCAATAATATTTAATCCCCACGAATACAAGGTATTGGCATAAGTTGATTACGACAGTTTTGCTTGACAGATGAAGCGGACAGAAGAAAGCTGATGACAAAACAGATTGCTTCACTAACTTTATTTCAGATGGGTTCAAAATATATTTTAGAACAGCTGTTTTTCCATTTCATAAAATTTCTAATTTTTTTAAGAAATACCCACAAAGTTGATCGAAATTTTAGCTTTTTACCTCAAGTATCTTAACGTTTTCCACCAAGATACTTGAGGTAAAAAAAAGTGTATGCGTGTAATCTTTACGCGTTGTTGAAGTAAAACTTCTTCGACATTTACGACACATATCACTCAAATGATTAAACTTAAAATAAATATCATATTAAAATTTAATTATATTTATTATTCATGTACTTTACAAAGATTACATAAATGTTATGTTCATATTATTCATTAGAAATAGGTACTTGAATGTCATCATAATTTTTTATGTATGAAATTAGAGGTTTGTGGTAACTATAATGTTGAACATAAATTTTACTCTCTAAATTTGCTAATTTTCTTGAAAATACAGCATCTATCGTTGTACCGAAACTCATTGTTGATTGAAGTCGAGAAGTATTCATAGTTAGATCAAATTTTTCTTTTAAAAAATCAACTAACGGCTGAGATTCTTGAGAGCGAAATCTAACATTAAAATTTCCAGTAAGAATCATCGGCAATTCCTGATAATTACTTAGAATCCAGGAAATGTGCATGTTGTAGTATTATTTTTTAACTGTTTTCTTATACCATTGTTCCGCCTGGAGGTTGGGTTTGAATGGGGGAAATGTCTATAGTCTACTATTATACTTTAACTGTGTTCTTTAACTGATGTTTTCCTCTGTTAGTTGGGTTCGAATGCAGGTAGTGTAATTTTTTTTTGTGTGTTTTTCTATCACAGTATTCTTAAGCGTTGATTTCGTCTGCTGGTAGGTTTCGAATTATTATTCTGTATCCGTGTTTTTAAAATGCAGGTTCTGTTTATTGTTTGGGATTGATTGCAGCCAGGGTCAGTTTCTTTGTGGTGTTCCATCACCGTGTTAAACCGTTGCTTGCTCCGTCTTGAGGTTGGGTTAGAATCCACGGAGTATTCATTTGTTATTCTTTTATTTTGTTATTTAACCGTTTGCAGCCAGTGTTTGTTTCTTGTGGTGTTACATACCCGTATTCTTAAACCGTTGTACATATATCATTATAAATATATATCATTACACTATATATATCATTATAAATATTGCGTTCACACAAACTACATTCTTCGAAATTTACTAACATTTCTTAAAATACAGCTTTTGGGCAAAATAATAACAGACATGACATACATAATATTTAGGAGTTTAATGGCCTAACGGCCAGTGTAACTGGCATTTGACAAATAATAATATAACTTCGCTTCCAAACTATTGCCTATAATCATTACGAAATAGTATTCTAAGACAATTATGTAATTAAAACACATCTGAAGCCAGTAATTACTATATATCACTTCTTAAGTTTATGTATTTAATTTTTTGGAGTTCTGCTAATTCAACGATTTCCATTTACTTCGCCTCGGTGGAAATATAAACAACCTGAGATACGCAGAAGCAGAGGATGCGCAGTTACCCAGTGTGCGTAGCGCCATCTGTTTGCAACTACGGCGTTATCCAACTTTCTAAGAGAAGTGTCCCCTCCTATAAATTTACCTTCGTGGGATCCTCCAACAGTGTTCTTAAACGAAAATTTCCCTCTGCTGTTTAGGTTCGTTTGCAGCCACTGTCCCTTTAATTGTGGTGTTCTGTCTGGAAGTTGAGTTAGAATCCAGGAAAAGTGTTCTTATACTGACGTTTCCATGTACTGTTCCCAGGGACCGATCTACACACTTGGGGGGCCAGGGCACAGATACTTTTGGGGGCCCCTGCACAAAAATTTTCCGCAGACTATTACTTAATTAAATTAAGTTAAAACCAATTATCATTCCTAAGTTAACCCTTTCAAACCCAATGTCCATTACAATGGACATATATTTTTAAACCTTATCTCTTTTAACCCATTGACTTCAGAGGGTTGAAACTTGCTCCATGAATAGATAAAAAATCAATCTTTTTCACATGTTTGCGATTTTTGGGTTGGCAACAGTGCGCAGATGTTTACAGCTTGCTTTGTTTGAAAATGGCGTAAGGTTCTAGTCTGCAAAAACGCGAGTATTTTCTTTTATTTTGATTTATATGAATAATTTCTTCTAATGTGTCAGTAATTTTTTTAAACAAGGTTTATAAGTTAATCTTAGCATTAGAAATAGTTTTAGTGTATTACTGGTTATAATTTGGGAAAAAATTGAGCGTAATCACATGTCCATTACAATGAACATTCGGTACACGTGGTTGTGATTCTTTAGGTAGTTGAATTATTGTTATTTTTGCTGTCGAATTTATTTTAGGCAATTGAATTGTTTTTAAAACAACAACAGTTTATTAGGAGGATCAAATATTCATTTTTTATTTTAGAAAAATATAATTTGAAAAATTCGAAAGATCTAAAGGAAGTTTTAGATTATATAACTAGTGCTGAAATATCAGATACTGAAGAATTGGAATCTGATGATGATTGCTTTGTTGATAGTGGTAATCAAACTGTTGCAAAAGGTAAATTTTGTTAAAATTCTTGGAAATTTTTTTAGGAGTTTCAAAAAAGAACATATTAGATTTGTTACATTTCAAAATGAGATCAGCTTCAGATCTATGTACGGTTGGTTTAGCAAAAAATAATTAAAAAGTGGGAAGGCCATCATTATCACCTATTGTACAAAATAAAAGTATATGCAAAGATCAGTTGAAACTCGACCTCATCCTGAGATTATCAATGACTCTGTAGATCAAAAGTTTATGATAAGCATGGAGCAACCCGGTGTAAAAATTACGGTTGCAAAGGTAAAACCCATATCTACTGCAATAAATGTACAGTGCATTTATGCTTTACTAAGGGGAGAAATTGGTTTTTTTTATATCCATGTCAAAAAATTTAAAGTTTATCTATTTTGGTATATATAAAAGCAGGACTGTGTCAAAATTCTTTGTAAAACTAGGTATTATTGCTATGTACCTCCTCATGTGTAGTAAAATTACTACACTATTAACTGTTTTAAACTTATTGAGTGATGTAACATTTTTATGTAGATTTGTTACTTTAAAAAATTGATATTTAGAACAAAAATCGTAAGGGAAGTTCAAGCGTTGAATATTTGACTTTTGCAACCTCGTAGACCGGTTGTCCATCCCAATGGACATTTGCATATTTTCTTAAATAATTACATTTTCCTTAATTTTTTACTTTAACATGTTTATTAGTATCCTATTATGATATTTTAGAATGGTAATTATTTTTTTTACTCACAGCATTAAAGTGGGGTCTGAAAGGGTTAACCATACGTAAACATTTACAATCCAGTAAAATGTCACGACAGATACTACTTATATGAATTTTTCGATTTTGAAATGTTTTTATGGGTATTTACAGCCGTCACACACCTTTGAAAAAATAAAAGAAGGAGCATGCTGAGGTGTCTGAACGAATTTGCGAATATCAAATTTATTGAATGTCGAATCGAGTGTATAATTTTTAGCGTTACAAGTTACATTAAATTAAAATTTTTGAATATTTGTGATGAAATGAAGTAATCAGAAATTTTTCTCTTGAGAGAAAATTTTAGTAGCTATTATGATTACATAAAAGGAAGTTTTGGGAGCCCCTAAAAATCGGGGGCCCAGGGCACGTGCCCCGAATGCCCCGCCGTAAATCAGCCCCTGCTGTTCCGGTTCGATTGCAGGCAGGTTCCATTTCTTTGATTTTCCAAAACCATGTATTGTATATTATTCATCTAAAAATAAGGATTATCGAGAACCTCCTGTGAGATTTGGATTACATGTAAAATATTATGTTCGTGGGCGCCGGCAGCATAGGTCAGGGGGGCAATGCCCCCCCCTACATTTTGTATGCAGTGTTTCCCCTTGCTTTTTTGCTCTTTCCAACATGGTAACCTGAAGTAGTCTTTGCCCCCCTCCCCTGAGAAATATTCTGCCGCCGCCCATGATTATGTTGGATGTACCTTCAAAACGCTTATGATATATAAATAAAGATTGACGAATTCGGGAACACGATGAATTCGGGGAACGGCGAAAGCAGGTCGAAAAGTTAGGATTTTCAGGGGTTCTTTTTCGGAGCGCGCACGTCACTTCCTTTACTGAGCGTTACTTCCGTTAGAAAAAAATCTGAGTTACTCTCTAGTCGCCACTAAAGAAGTTTTACTTCAAAAATATCTAAGAGTACCTTATGAAAATGAAAACTGAAGTTAAAATTTTTAAATACAAATAAACGCATACATTTTTGTAACATTATTTGAACAGACATCTTAATGGTCATAATTTCATAATTGACGAATGCAACATTTTAATTTAAAAATTCGCCAATTAAAATGAATACATTTTTTAAAAGAATAGTTTGTATGTACATTGTCGAATGTTGCACCCTGTTAATGCCAGTAAAATTACGAGCTTCCACAATTTTAATTCTTATTATATTTGTTGTTTTTTATGTACAGCTGCCAAAAAAAAAAAATGTCCCACTTGCTCTTTATTTCGTCGTCGTTCGTCATACAGGAAAGTTATATCTACCATTCGTTTGCAAATAGCGCACACTTTAACTTGCTATTAATTTAATTTGCATAAGGGGCCGTCTTCATATTTAATTCTGCATCGACTTTGTTTTTCTCAATGGCAACTCTGTATTTTGACTTAATTAAACGAAAGAAAATCTTCAAATTACCCTGAATATAAATTCTCACCAATTTTCTACGATAATTTCCGGAGATATTGCGAATTATTTTTTGCGCGTTTTTAAGGGACTTTCTGCAAATTGAAAAACGCTATTTGTAGGTTCCGAACTTTTCGCCTTTCATTCATATCACTCAAGAGAGTTAAAAGAAAAACATTATTTTCAAGGAAAATATTTTTTTCCATCTCTCTTAAAGTTTTTTGTAGTAAGAATATCAAGGGTAGAAATTAGAATATTTAGTCAGTGGCCCAAATGATCCGCGAGTTCATAAGTTCCTTGGTTCGTACACAAGATTTAATGGAAAAATGCAAAACGACTGCTCACGATTTTGAGAACCTTTCTAATTTTGAAATTGTTATTGAGTATTTCCCTTGATGGTGGTTCTCTTAGACATGTGAAATGTTGGCAGGAATGAGAGGCTGCTCTCTGCTCTTCTGACTACAAGCATGTGGGTTACTCAGCTACGGTCAACTTGAAGAATGGTTTTATGATTGAAAATTTGTTTGAATTCCATGTAAAAAACGCAATTACTTTTTTGCCGACCCAATATTATCACTGTGTTTGTTATTTCACTTTCTTCATTTAATATTATCGCCTGCAAAGTGCAATATTCTTATAAGACTTTTGGCGGAATTTTAATTTATATTCAGATGAAAATTTAGACAGAAAAAACGTGATTTTGAATTTTTTTTTTTTTTAATGTTTGATAAAGTATGGGGAAGTCTTAAGGCCCAATGTTTCCAATATTACAAATGGTCAAATTCATGCCTCGAATGTTAGTTTTACATCTACTGCATCTAATTCTATACCTGGAAAATATTTTATTTGGGGGAATATGGTAGCATACGCAACAATAGACGCTTTATAGAGTCACCATCAAACTGTAAAAACCTCTAATTTATTTGCTTCAAAATTTGATATTTTTTTAATACCGCTATCTTTTACTGTGTTTTTGCACAAAAGAAATCTAATTTCTTTTATTTTAAGCAATTTTCAAAAAATTGTCACTTAATAAATTTATATATGGTCCCTTAACTCATGAAAATAACATTTTATTTAATATAAATTAAACTACCGAACGTAAAAATTTGAAATTTTGGACAGCCATGCAATATTACTTTCTGCATTTATTTCCATCGAAATTTGGCTATGTTTCTATTCATAATTTTTTTGAATATTAATTTAATAATTCATAATAATATTTTATTTAAAATCATAATAACATTAAATTATGTTTGGGTTGTTTAGTTCTAATAGTACGAATAAAAATCAATATGAAGTGAAATCTAGGGGTTACTATTTGGGGAAAAAATGTTGGTGTGAATTTTAATATGTAGATGGCCCCTTATGCAATTTTTATGCATAGCAAATTAAAGTGTACGTCAATCGAAAACGATTTGTATCTGTAACTTTGCTGTACGACGATCGACGGCCGAAAAAAGTACAAGTGGGACTTTTTTTTCCGCAGCTATACAGTTAGCAACTAACGGGCCCCCATTTGCAGTAATTAATGTTTTCTTAACTTTATTGTAGTGACTGAAAATAAAATATAAGACTATTAAATAGATGAAGACTAGAATCGGAATAGTTATCCTCCCCCCCCCTCCCCCATCCAAACTGAAATATCCATTTTTACTCGAATATTCTTTTTTTCATGAACGTGTGTTTAGAGAATGCCCACCCAAAAGCAAATTCACAACGAAAAATATTACTTTTGTTTTCGTCGTCTTTCAGGTAAAAGAAGGATGGCATGGAACTATTTGTGTAAATGCTTTCTACTATTCTATATACAGTAAATTTTATCCTACGAGGTCATCGACTTTTTAAAAAGTTCTAATTGTTCAAGGTGTGTGTGACAACCCTATCTTTCTACATAAAATTTCAATTTTCTATATCAAATAATAACAATGATAGTACAAATTTTCAATTATTAGGGAATGAGTTATAAAGCACTGAAATATGAGTCATCTAATGTTAAAAAGAAATGTTAAAACTTAAAACTGTTACTCCTAAATTATTATATTAATTTCACCGTCCTCTATCAGGCCCTGCATAAATACAAGGTGTCCACCAATGTCAGGAGGCAAAAACAGCATCATTAGTAGCCTGACCGGCATTAAAAAAAAAAAAAAAAAAAAAAAAAAATGTCGCCAGTTTAATACCCATTTTCTTAATTTTAGTTGCGAAAACGGTAGCAATTTTGCATGATTTTGCAGTTCAAAAATAAACATACTTCACTTAACTTCATTTAAGAGCGAACGAATAAAATGAGAAATTAAAAAACTTCATGCGTTATATAACAGAGCATACAGTACATTCATTTTTATAGTATGATTAAAAACCAGATTAGACTGTTTGAAGACGATCAATCTCAACTTTGAAAATAAAAGGGAGTTTACAATATTAGAAATCTGATTTTCAAATCAGTCGCCTGGAGTAGGCTACAAGTACCCCAAAAACTTGAGAATAGTATGAAAATGACGATTTTTATTGGTTAAGTCGCCCAAGTCGCTTTATCTCTAAATTAGTAGCAAAAGTCACATTTTTAGTAGCCGGTGGACATTCTGTAAATCTAATAGCTCCAGTTAAAAGAGAGAAATTCATGAACAGACTTTTTTTATGCTATTAAATTAAGAAACAAAATGCAATGTTCCTCTTTTTTTCCCCCTGAAAAAGCAGAACTTGTCGTTTAGGCATCGACTAAGGCTGGGAGTGTTCTCCATTTTAGTATGGGGGTATCCTATAGATGGCTAAAATTGCCACCAATGAAAGGCAACGGACGAAATTGACAAGGTAGTGGGTTCAATACCGACATATTACTTAAGACCTCCGTATATATTCGATGTAAGTGTACGTTAAATCCGTGTTTCCGAAAGTGCCCTCGGCTGTCGCTAACAGTTTCCAAGGGGATGCTAATACTCGGAAGCCCACCCCTTCCTGATGAAGATCCAAGGGAAACTACAGGAAGATCGCTCTAAAAACGGCAAATTCGACGATGTGAGCTGTCCTCTCCTGGCAAACAAACACATAAACAAGCCAAGCCCAAATGGGGAATCGAACTAAAGCTAGCCTGTATTAGTAGTATGTGGTACCCTAACCACCATACAACCAGGGCGGCCCTCTATATATTCGTAAGGAATTTGCTTATCTATCAGTAAATTTTCTCAGAAGATTGCATGAATTTTGTTTTTATTAGAATCAGTATAGTTCAAAACCCACCAACACAAAGTTTAGTCATGTTCTAAAAAGTAGTTTTAAAACTCGAGGATAATTTATTTAAAACCGTGTATCAAAAGACTGTGCTTAGATACTACCATTCCACTGTCACGTTAGCTTTCTAATAGCGCATCTAAATGCTGATTAACCGCTAATTTGCTCAGTTTTCTTCATAGAATGATGAAATTTCATATTTTATGTAAGTGTAATTCAAGAAGAATAAAATCCAATATGAGAAAATAAAATCCAATGCTTTGCAATAGGAAAAAGCAAGGCTGAATGAATCAAAAATAAATGTAGACGGTCTTTCAGAAAGTTCAAATTTATGTAGAAAGATAGAAAACATTTATAAATGAAGATCTAAATAGCTTTTTTCTATAAAAATTTAAACTCAAAATACTGTTAGCTTATTTGCTTATTTATTTTAATTATCTTTTAGTTATTTATTTCTTTGGCTGGGAAGATTTCCTGCGACAATTGGTACCCGAGATCTCTCTCGCATTCGGATTTTTTTAGGTGTACTTAAGTACCTCGTATCATATCCTTATCGCATTCAATAAAAACAGTATCCAGAATGTTATTTAAGAAAACTTCTACACAGACCAGTAAACTTTCACAAAATATTGTCTTTTCAGCAGCATAAAAGAAACAAAATTACTCCTAAACATAAAGCATACAACACTTTTTTTTTTCAAGCTACAAAACTAAAAGAATGAGATCCTGGATATCTCTTTCCGCACTTCCAAACACGACAAAAGAAAAAAGGGCGTCGTGATAAAATGATGTGGCAAAGCAAACCAGTAACGTAAAAACAAATTTTTAAAAGTGGGAAAAATAACAAAAATGAAATCCATCTATTGTCGGTGAAGTAAAAAAGAAGAATGGCACCGCTCTCATATAAATAACAGTTGCCAAATTTTCTTTTCGCCAAAGGCGAACTTTTTAGGTAATAAGCATCTAAGTGCTATTAAAAGCATTTGCGAGGCAAAAATAAACAAGAATTGATTCTAAATAGCTTAAAGCTCTCGATAGATTCATCTTTACTTTAAAAAAAAATAAATAAATAAATAAAAAATAAAAGTAGTACGATTTTTTTTTTCCACTAAGAATATATTTTCTAACAGAAAAGTGGAAGCGAATACAGAAGCTGCACAAATAGAATTTACTTCTGTATTCATTTAATTACTAATCCGTGTTATGTAAGACACGTGTAAGTTTTTTTTTTCTACAAAATGCACACTGAACTATCAGAGATCATTTATGACAAACGTAACGTGTTATTTAAATCAGACATATATTTGCTTGTATTAATGCATATAAAATAATACAGTTTATTGCAACCGCTGTTTTAGAGCATTTTTTTTTGTTTTGTTTTAAGTACTGCATTTAAATTTAAAAAGTGTGTGTAAAACGGTAAATTAGAATACACACTTTCCGAAAAATGGTCCCACAGTGGCCTAGTCGCTAAGCTCGGTTCTCATAAGAACACCGAAAGTAAAGTCAGCGCTCGGTAGGATGACAACCTTTCACGGCTGAACTGCTGTGGGATCGTGTACACTAATGGGAGCTGGTGCACGTAAAATCTGTTCACGGCTACTCCAACGTCTTCGTTTGAGACAACGTCCTGGTTCAAACAATATCTCCCGGGGGTGCTGATCCAGGTGCTAGGTCTCTCACCTGTAATTGGTTCCAAATCAGGAGACCACTGATAGGGGGCAAATTGACTTGCTTACTAGACGATTCCCCCATAATGAAAAGGGAAAAGGTCAACACGTGTGTCAAGCTGGCCGGACCACATTTCGCAAAATGAAAAATAACAGGATAAAAAATTAGTGCTATATTAGTGCTCATTAGTGCTCGAACCTCAGAATTAGTGCTGCTTATTTAAGCGAGTAATTCACAATTTAATGTGGTCCGGCTATCTTGACGTCAAACTGGCCGGCCACATAAAGAAAAAATTGTTTTTTCGGGAATTTTAATACATAAAGAATTAGTGCTATATTAGTGCTGGTTGAATAACAAATTACAAAATTTTTTATCCATATTTTAAAAAGTTATTAAATAAATAATGTGGTCCGGCTATCTTGACGTCAAGCTGGCCGGCCACATAAAGAAAAAATTATTTTTTAAGGAATTTTGATACATACAGAATTAGTGCTAGATTAGTGCTGGTTGAATACCAAATTACAGAATTTGTGCTCCGTATTTAGGAAAGTTATTAAATAATCAATGTGGTCCGGCTATCTTGACGTCAAGCTGGCCGGCCACATAAAGAAAAAATTTTTTCCCGAATTTTTTTACATACAGAATTAATGCTCCGTATTTAAGAAAGTTATTAAATAATCAATGTGGTCCGGCTATCTTGATGTCAAGCTGGCCGGCCACATACAGAAAAAAATTATTTTTTCCCGAATTTTGATGCATTCAGAATTAGTGCTATATTAGTTCTCGCTGAATACCAAATTACAGAATTTGTGCTCCGTCTTTAAGAAAGTTATTAAATAATCAATGTGGTCCGGCAATCTTGACGTCAAGCTGGCCGGCCACATAAACAAAAAATTATTTTTTTCCCGAATTTTGTTACATACAGAATTAGTGCTACAGTAGTGCTGGTTGAATGCCAAATTACAGAATTAGTGCTCCGCATTTAAGAAAGTTATTAAATAATCAATGTAGTCCGGCTATCTTGACATCAAGCTGGTCGGACACATTGATTATTTAATAACTTTCTTAAACATGGAGCAAAAATTCTGTAATTTGGTATTCAGCCAGCTCTAATATAGCACTAATTCTCTATGTGTCAAAATTCGGAAAAAAATATTTTTTTCTTTATGTGCCCGGCCAGCTTGACGCCAAGATAGCCGGACCACATTATTTATTTAATAACTTTTTAAAATATGGATACAAAATTCTGTAATTTGGTATTCAGCCAGCACTAATGTAGCACTAATTTTGTATGTATTAAAATTTCCGAAAAAATAATTTTTTCTTTATGTGGCCGGCCAGCTTGACGTCAAGATAGCCGGACCACATTGATTATTTAATAACTTTCTTAAATACGGAGCAAAAATTCTGTAATTTGGTATTCAGCCAGCACTAATCTAGCACTAATTCTGTATGTACCAAAATTCGGGAAAAAATAATTTTTTCTTTATGTGGCCGGCCAGCTTGACGTCAAGATAGCCGGACCACATTGATTATTTAATAACTTTCTTAAATTCGGAGCAAAAATTCTGTAATTTGGTATTCAGCCAGCACTAATCTAGCACTAATTCTGTATGTACCAAAATTCGGGAAAAAATACTTTTTTCTTTATGTGGCCGGCCAGCTTGACGTCAAGATAGCCGGACCACATTAAATTGTGAATTACTCGCTTAAATAAGCAGCACTAATTCTGAGATTCGAGCACTAATGAGCACTAATATAGCACTAATTTTTTATCCTGTTATGTTTCATTTTGCGGAATGTGGTCCGGCCAGCTTGACACATGTAAGGTCAACGTCTCAGGCCATAGTAGTGGTCAAACCTAGTCAAGCCCATCATAGTCGGCCATTGACCCGGCGATTAAGGAAAAACCCCGAAGAAAGTCCCAAAGCACGTAAACTAACTAAAACCTCCTCGCTCTCGCAAACACAAAATGCCAAAGGTTCTCCAATGTTCTTTTATGAAATCAAACTTAGTCTTCCGTGGAATAGACAAGTTGGGCTCACGTCAGCATTCAGAGAATGACTGCCCGAACATTAAGTTCAGAAATAAGCAAACCAATATGGCCAAACTCTTGCAATTTACGCTACTTATTAATTAAATATTCGTGCATTAACACGTATACGTACTCCATCTTTTATGTTGAGATTAGATTAAACAATCTTACATACTTTTCACAAAAATTAAAAACATATCGACAAATGTCAGATTTTCAGCTGGGTGATTCTTAATATTTTGTTGTGTTAAGACAGAGCTATGCGAGGGCTATCTTCTAAACGGGGGGATTGGGGAGTGCCTTGGGCGGTAGACTTTTTTAGGCGTTCTAACGCGTATTCACGTTACATCTAGACAAAACCGCTCAAAACTCCAGACCGTTAAATCAACAGCCGCGGATGAGGTTCTTAGAAAAGCAAGATGCCAATGCCCTATCAATGAAATTCCACTATTAAGCTTTGGCACGGTCTACCATGCTTTCGGAGTTTTAAAAAGTTCTGAGAGAAGTCACGTTATTTATAAACAAGAACTCTAAAGACATCCCCTACATAAGGAATTCTATTACGTTGAAAATATCCATAACCTATGTTGGCCGAAATAAATAAAAGTAATGTGCCAGCAAGTACCAAACATTTCCATACTAATTGACGAATTCTAAGGGTAACGTGAAAACTGGAGTCTGATTCAAATTTTTGCGACGAAGCATGTTAAAATTATGAAAAAGAGTAGAAAGCTGCTGCTTACTTGGGAAAAGAAAGAGGAACTGCGAGCATTTTGGCGTTCAAAATTAAAAGTGCAGAGATGTAGTGTTAATAATAAACAAGAGACAAACACTCGTTGCAAGACTACGGCTACCGTCTAGTCCTGAAAATTAAGGGTTTTCAGGTGGCGTTTATATCACCTCATTCGCAGTAAACTTATGACTAGTAAAATGTGTCACCAGAGAGAGATAAGTGCTGATACACACCAGATATTTTCTGTAATGCTGATAGAAGCTTGTTAGTTTCTGATATTTACTGCAGTTTTCTAACAGTCTAATGTTATTCATAACTCTTGTAGAATGAATCATAAAAATGCTGCATACATTTCGAGTTGTGAAAGGAACGCATAAGACAAATGCAAAATTTATACTTTATGTCCGTCTAAAAAACGCAGAATGCAACCGTTGTAAAATGGCAATCAATTCGTGGAAAGCAGATTTTTCATATAAAACAAGACTGCAAGTAATATTTTTAAAATAAGAAATGGACTGTTTTACTTCGGTTAAATATTATCTGAAATTGTGTATAGTAAATTTTGCCTCTAGAAAGTTCTACACATGCTAACCCAAGTTTCTAAAGTTGAGCAGTGATCCCATTTTTAACCTCGTATATGAATTTAGCATGTCAAGAAAAGTAAAAAACCAAATGTTCATAGATTTCCAATCAATAGTCAACAAGTTGAAAAGAGTGCTAAAAAGATGAGCCTACTAATTTTAAAAAACAAAAATTAAGCCTTAAATCCTAAAGTCATAATAACATTTCCAACCTTAAGTATCTTAATGTATTTCATTGATTTCTTTTTTAAAATAAGTATTTATAAAAGCTCAAACACAACTAAGTACATATATTGAATAAATAAATATCTATTTGTGTTTATGAAATGATCCGTGAGATATGTACTGAAAATGCAGTATATGGTATTAAAGCGTAAATTTAAATTTTAAGGCATAGCTTTTAAAATAATGAATATATTTCATTGTTTTACATTTTAATGATTAAAAAATTATAAAAGGTGAAAGATGATTGGATTTTTATTATAAATATATGCCTCCCAACTCGGCAATGTATCATGTACGTTCACCGCACACTAGCTGCGATCACTAGCTGTTAGATCAATCTAGCTTCAAATTAGAGTCCTAAAATTCAGTCATATCCCCTATCAAGCGAGTACTAAACAGTCATTCAAATAATATCCCCATATCTGTCAACTCTACATCTAGTGAAGAAAATCCTGTAGATTTACGTGGTATCACAATCTTTAAGTCGTAAGTACTTATCTGTGCCACAAAACACACATTAAGTTTCACCATCGATTCTATGTATCATTTTTAATATACGTTGACATGACGTTTTATGGTTTTTTACATGAACAGTTTACTTTTAATAACAATTTATGTTTGAAATTTCAATTTCACATAAGGTCATAATGTTGAAAATAGAATTTATAAAAGAGCTCAGAAATAGAGAAAAGAAACGAAAAGTAAATGAAACTTCAATGTTTCTTTAAGGCCAAAAAAAGTTTTTTCTATGTTAAAAAATTTACAAAACAAGAAAATTTAAATAAACAAAAAAAGAAAATTTATCTCTTCTACTTAATTACATTTTTGCTGCAGTCAAAAATCTGCTTTTTAAACCGCCCAAAAAAAGTAAAATTTTGGGGATTTGAACTCACAAATGATGCAATTAAAGGATTTGCTATCTAAGTTTGAAATTTCCAAGAATCCTATAAGTAATCAACATAAGCACAAATCTCTATATTATTGGATCAAAATACCATGGTGTATTGGTCCATATTGAATGAATATACCCTGATAGCAGTAAACTTTCAAAATTGTGGGGAAATAAATATGTCAACCATTAAAGCTTCAAAAATATCAGAAAACAAGGAGATTTTAATGTAAAATCAGGAGACCAGGAGACACCTTCAAAATCCAATAGTCTTCTGAAAAATTCAGTAGAGTTGGCAGGTGTATATTCCCCACTGATATCAATATAGTACTAATATCAAAGCTAGCAAAATCATATAAATTTAAACGCTTCACAAATCTTTTTATTTTTGTTCATTTAGTC
The DNA here is from genome assembly GCA_038373885.1 of Cheiracanthium punctorium. Taxonomy (NCBI): domain Eukaryota; kingdom Metazoa; phylum Arthropoda; class Arachnida; order Araneae; family Cheiracanthiidae; genus Cheiracanthium; species Cheiracanthium punctorium. Next base: position 593,517 of record JAWZYV010011650.1, read on the forward strand.
TAAAAACCATGTTAGCAAGCAGCTATATCGCCTTACTTAACGAAAATGCATTTTCTAAATGGTTTTCAAAAAGGTACGGTACGACGAGAACATATATCCTGTTAAAATTATTCCCCCCCCCCCCCTCAAAACATGTTATGACACATTCAACAATTTGATAGTATTTTCTCAACACGCTTCTGCCTTACTCTTCCCTGTTAAAACCTCGCTGATTTCTTGAAACAACTACGAACAAAACAAGAAAATTTATCTCTTCTACTTAATTACATTTTTGCTGCTGTCATATTAAGTTTAACTTAATTAGCAAGCCCGAGAAATCTAAAGCTGAGAGATAATTCCGGAATTCTTTTGTTCCTTCTGTCACAGGAAATTTTAAGCATTCAAAAATAAATCTTAAGTGGGGTGAAATGCTGACATAATATTTAGCGTCTGTGGACAAATAAAATATTTGCATTTTATTACAGTCTTATAAATAGCTCATTTATTTCTTTGTACGAGCAAAAGCGCTCGTTTAATTTTTCTCTTCTTGTTCTAACTGTTGGATTTTAACATTAATTAAACTACTCCTTGATCTTCTTAAATCAAGAAATACAGTAACCACGAATACTTTATGATAAAAGTCTACAAAAAGTGAATTGCTGATCTTTTTCCCCTTGACTAATTTAAGTTATTTCATTACAGTTTAATCAACAGTCATTTTATATACATTAGCAATGAGATGCCATAGTTTGTAGAGATTAAAAGGATTGGTTGGTTAATTGTTTTTTCTTAAATTTTCAACAAGCTGCACTTAACACTATTAATGATATCACTTAACTGATTGCTGACCGGTAAAAAAAGTGATATGTCGAATTCAACAAAAATTTGGTTGGTGCTATTTTAACCAATTAATTCCGTTGCATCAACAATATATTTACTTGAATCAACGGACAATTTTGTTACTACAAAATTATTAGTTTTTTTAATTATTAAGTTCAATTTTGTACAATTCAACAAAACACTTTGTTCCGTGTGCACATTTTTTTTTTCCCTTCAACAAATTGATAATTACATCATCGGGCTTATTGTTTGGTCTCTGTAAGTCTATTGTTCTAAATACGCAGCACAAGAAAATTTTAAGACTAAAGGAGAAAATTTTATGTCTCTTGTGGTTTGTATGCACAGTGTACAAAAGTTTTAGCAGCTAAGAGTCAAAACTGGGTTTTTTATTGTTCTTAAGTCTTCGCTTTGCTTTAATACTATAGATATTAAAAATGTTTTGGTACAACACAAGTCAATTTAATTTTCTAGCTTTGTTAACGAGTAAAACTATTTAGCTTTTAATTGGGAATATGGGTCCTATTTTGCACTACATTACTTCTTGTAATTAAAAGCATTTTTTCACGAGATAAAATTGTATATTATTTAATTTGATAGAAAACAAATTCAATGATCTTGATGGCTGTTTATTAGAATTATAAATTCGCATTCTCGTTGACCATTAATGTTTTTAAAAATAAATGTTTTCCTATTGCATAAGGACGACTTGTGCAAGAATTTCCAACTGAATATTTATATGTCTTACAATTATTTAAAATTTAAAAACGGCATTTATTCATAAATATATATAACATTATTTAATTTCACTTAAACCATATAAAAGGTCAATGAAAGCTTTAAACCGGCATTATCATTGAAAGGTAATACATTCAAAATTTCTACAAATAGCTAAATAGTAAGTTAAGTACTTTAATGACACTAATTTCAGAAGTCTTACTATACAGAACATATACTCTATAAATTTAAAGCAGTTAATTAAAATACATTTTCAAAGAAAATGGAAGAATCGTAGAGGAAACATTCATGAAATACTGTTAAATGCTGTAAACTTGAAAGCTTCAATTAACAATATAGTTACTACTTAGTAAGTAAAAGCAATTCACCTTATAATGAACGGCTTTAAATTTGTTTATCGTTGTTTTAAGAGTTATAACGGAGATGAATTATCTAGTTAATTGAGCATTCCTTTATGCTAAAAGGTTCCCTATACTTAACATTGCTAAAGATGCCAATGCAGGACGAAATTGCAACGCCCTTCGCTTCAGGGTTGTGAAAAGGATCCTCCAATAATAATAATAATAATAATAATAATAATAATAATAATAATAATAGCTATTTAATCAGTTAAGTACTGGGAATTGTACATAGAGAAAGAAAGTGTTAAGCAATATACTGCATTTAAATTTCCATTTCAAACTGATTTTTGTGGCGTAAAATGTTATAGCATGAGAATTTAGAATGAAAGGGTAATTTCAAATTAACACAAGCTTCTTTAAATTTCTGAGTTACGGGATTCGTAAGATAAAATACTTGGATTCCGGTATTCAAGTTTACATGTCTTTTGGGGAAAAAAAAAGGAATATACTGCACATGTTATCAATGAATAATTAAACAATATATTTCATTACAAAACGTAAGTTTCAAAATTATTAAACGAGAACACGCGTAAGTACCCCTTAAAAAGTCCTTCGCTTAAGGCACCCCTCCTGGGAGATACTATTCGGGCAAGTTTGTCTTATAGAAACACAATACACAATTTAAAATTAATATTTTTACAGAAACATAACGCGGATGTATCATGCAAAGAACATACATTTGGTACAGAAAATTTTAAACTTTATTTGTTAAAATATGCAAAATGTGTATGTGAAGCAGATTAATAACTAAAATAATATATAACAAGAGACTCTCAAAGTGTTTACCTTCAAGTACGTAATTCTGTTAAGAAAAAAGTGGCGTTTGTAGACAAATAATCTTTTTTATTTATTTTTTTTAATGGGATCTTTTCAGAAAAGAAATTAGTAAAATGTACTGAATAACTCCTGGATGCAATTACTGCAATGTTTGGTATTAAAGTAAATTTCTGAGTACGGTCATGCTGTCCTGCATTTAAAATTTGCAACTGCGTTATAAAACGTATTCGAACATTTACTACTTAGTTTAAACAGTTTTAGCATAAAAATACATTCTTCCGACATCTAAAAACTGATTTTTTGCCTAACACCACTATTGCAACTATTTAATTTATTTTTTATTATTATTTTTATTTATTTATTTATTTATTGTGCAAAATTCTCAAATTTTAAGTCTAACAAAACAAAATGGAAAACATTATAAACTATACCGACGTTACTCACCGCACAAGACATTGAAGAATAGCTTTTCGAGTTTTATAGTCTTTTTTTTCCAAAGCTTTCTTAACATTACCAGACTCCAGCATAGACGCTATCTCTGTATTACTCGCCCCTACTGTATTACTAGAGACTTCTGTATTACTCGACGGCACTTCTGTATTAGTAGACACCACTTCTGTATTACTCGCCGACACCTCTGTATTACTCGACAGTTCTGTATTACTTGACACCACTTCTGTATTACTCGACACTTCTGTATTACTCGACACTTCGGTATTACTCGCCATCTTTTCTTAAATTAAAAAAAAAAAAAATTCTTTGTCAAAACTCTTAGACGTTAAAACGCACAGCTTTCCAGCAAAACACGGAGAAGTCAGGTAGAATTTCCCAACTCGCTTCTCATCCCCGTTTTCCACTACAGCGTCTCGATCAAAAAATGCAGCACTAATGTCCGAATACAATCTCAATTTTGCAGTTTTATTAGGAAGGATCTCCACTGCAACTGAGCTAGTTCATCTGGAAGATAACCTTCGTAGACTACGGAAACGGACTTCAACAGCCAATGGCCAACCAAGGCTAAATAAACAAGTTGAGCATGCAAAACTACAAAAAATAAATAAAATGAACTATTGTAAATGATTACCGTATATAAATAGCATGTTTATATTAGACCTCTTTTTTAATAATTAAAATATTTTCTTGCCTCTTTTTCCATTCTGAATCAGAGTTTTGAAGTTACTATCCTACCCGGTAACAAAACACTATAAAATAAACTATGATACTTTTTTGTTGTTGTTTTATCGGGTAATAAAAACAGAACGCTGTAGAGTTATTTTTTAACTTGAGATTGCTAAAATAAATCTATGCATGGTTAAATTCTGCAAAGAAAATAAACTACGATTTTTAAAAATCCAGTAGCCAATCGTTATTAAAAAAAGAGGGGTAATAATAATACAACGTATAAAATAAAATGAGCTACATAATATTTTTCTTTCCGCAGTTGAATGCCAGTAAAAAAACGTATCTAATTTAATGAAAACTTATAAAAACTTTATAGTTGCAGGTACCTAGTTACTAAGTAAATGTAAAAAATTGTTATGTTCTTAATAGTTAAGAGATCTGAGAATCCTTCCTATCTCCTCCTAAACCGTGGAGATTTGAATTTCGACTAAGGTGCCCACAGATTCGAAAAATTCCGAGGAACCTGCTAAGCTGACTTAAATTTCGAAAATCGAATTATTTTAGAAGATATCAATAAAAAACTGAAAAAATAAACATAATGGTTGCCAGATTTGGCATAAAATCATTCATTCCTTTGCAACAAAGTGTTTCCAAGTATCTAGAATCGCGTGAAATTTACAAACATGAGTTAGAATTACGCCAAAATAAAAACTATATGAAATAAGTAACTGAAAATGTGTTACACAAAGTTGACAATTTTCAAATAGTAAGTTCGCTTAGACAACAGGAGTTTAGAATTAGCGATTATTCGTTTTTCCAAAACAGAATAACTAATATCTTGAAAACGAAAAATAATTAAAATGCAGATTATTTTAAAGCCGGCTCGGTCCAGCTGGATTATTTGCGGAAATATTTGGCGACGTTAACTATGCCATTATAGCAATTATAGTACACTTTGGATATTTGCTAGCGCGACGGGATGGTATAATTCGTGGTGCTAAGTACACCAATCTACAAACGATTATGTAAATGAAAATATGGATAACGGTTTTCCGGTAACCTTAAATGAACAATAATTATAGGTTGTTAGCATGTGTAAATCGCCAAATAATGAAAAGTCGCCATTGGTGGCAAGCTATCCTATCTGTTCCGTAGCTTTTATTAACTTTACATGTACGCAAGTCTCCAAATAATGAAAAATCGCCATGGGTGGCAAATTCGCAAGGTGTCCAATAGGTTTTACATTAAAAATTACAGCTGAAACAGATGTTCAGATTTTATTACGCTTTAGCTCTTAATTAATATAACTTTTGAATGGCAACATTAAATATCATTGTGTTTCTGAGGAGTGCAAATAATTTTTCCAGCGATTATAAGCGGAGTCCGCACTCCAGGTGGAGTATAGCTCAGGACCCGTACAACACGGATTCCCATAACAAAATATCTTCCGTGTTATGAGGGCGAGGGAGTCTACTGTAGTGTGAAGTTTAAATTTTTATGTACCAATGAACATGCAAGAACCAAGCAATGTGTAGCTCAGTAACATTCTATCTGATCCAATCTTCGGGTTTTGTCTGTTGAAATTATGTCTTTTTTACGAATAAGCCTTATTAGGGGCCGAATGCCTCATACGAAAAGCGAGCGTAGCGAGTCTGGGGGCCTTGGCCCCTAGTTTGGAAAAAAAAAAAGGTTACCACAAAAGCACGTAATGCCTTTCTTCTATTGCAGTCCCTGGTCATACTAATGTAACCAGCAGTAAATATACGATTTCTTTTTCTGTCTTCTGAGAACAAATTGCTGTTTTGCAGTAGCGGCAACTCTTTCGTGAATATTTCCCAAGAAATTTTTAGTAGTATGGCAACACTGGTGTAGTGAGCGATCATTGGTGTTATGGGTCACATTAATATGTCCAGGGACTGTAATAATAATTTGGTCAGAAAAATACAATGTAGAACAAATTAGATATCTTGCCGGAAGAAATGGATACCCCGCGTAAAAAAAAATTGTGCTATTTTTGCTTAACGAGCTAAAATTGATACTTGAAGGTCCTCAGTGAGGGGCGACGCCAAACACTATTTCCTGGCTACTTTTTCACAAAGATACACTTAAAAAGATGGATTACAAAATGCGACAAAATGATTAGGAAAGGAAGGTTTCACATAAGAAATTTACTGCAATTTTATGAGTTCGTCGCATAACAGGATTAGCTTTTACTTGTGCTTTTTCTAGGAGTGTGTGCATGCCAAGATGTGTCGTGCTAAGGAATTCAGATCTAAAGGTTGTCCTTAAAGAAAAATAAGAAACAACATTCGTTACGTGGTTCCTTCTTAAACAGTTTTAAAAGCGAATAATTTATAAGACTCCCGAAAAAAAAAAGAATGCTGCGTCACAAACTTTACTATGCACTCTTATATAGCTACATACCTTGTGTAACTTTCAGAAAAGTCTTGAACAAAGAAATCACATCACAAAATTGCCTGGTACAGTACTCATTTAAAGATATTACAAAATACCGTCGTACACTTCAGATTTTTTCCTAAACATTACACAATATAGATTTGCAAGAGTGCAACTTACAGCTTGTGAAGGCATTCTAATTTTTCTTCACGCAGAAAGTCAGTCGTCTTTAA